>VZTR01033412.1:138062-164783 GCA_013400775.1 Chaetops frenatus | reverse complement strand
AAAAAAAAATCCCAACAAACAAAAAACAAGAAGTCACTCAAATAACTCAGTGTTGTCACCTTTGGAAAAATCCAGTATTATCCATCAAATCCTCCTGCTCAGTTAAGTGAACTCTATCCTGTCCATGGATACCTCCTACTTACTCCGTACTGACTCAAGTCACCCATACACTGAAGCAACCACAAGGTAACACCCTGGACAGAAAATATACTAAACAAAAACAAAAACAAAATTTAAAATACTTTTTTTTTCCCCCCAGTGGTGAAAATGTGAAATTGATCAGTCAGCAAAGATGAATTAGCAACCTTCTCCCATGCCGACCTACAAGTACTGTAAAGGTCCCAACTGAATGCAAAATTACATTTTTACTCTTTCCCTTCCTACACCCCTACCCTCTGCAATAGCAAGAGGGATGTAGATGAAAAGAGGGCTAAGCAGTTCAAAGGAAAGAAAGAAAGAAAAAAAAGCGTTTCAACAGTCTGCCTGGACAGGGCAATGCATGGGCAGGATTTTATGCTGGTATGAACCCTGTCAAGTGGCACCAGCCTCACCCGTGGGACCACAAGGGACTAAAACACCCCGAGTCACTTCCACAGGCAGCAGTTGCAGCAGCACAGTGGTACAAGAGCTTGTAGCTCTCCCCTCATACTCTGTGAATCCTCCTCCTCCTTCCAAACATGAGTCTGTGTAACAGACCTTCATTTCATTCCTGCCAAACATTAACAACGTTGGTTTTTTTTTGAATCAGGAGAAAAGAATTGCAGCATTAACAAACAGAAAAATAAAAAAGGTAATTTATAACCTGCTGCTCCACTCTGTCTGTATTCAGTGGTGATGAACAAACATATCCTACAGTCTGCAGAACAGACACAGTACAGATTGAGGTGTTCATTAACATAACTTCATGGCAATGAAAGGTGCCATCACCCTAGGTAACAAGCTCACAAAAGAAAATGTCACTAGTCCAAGGGCACGCAGCCTACTTTTAGTTTTCAGAGGAATAGACAGAACTGGAGAAAATCCCAGTGAGAATGCTCTTACACCAACAAGATAACTGCATGTACATATCTAAAAGAGAAAAGGGGAATGGACTGATAAGAAAAGAAAAAAGAGAATAACCTTTTAACATTACAGAAAACACTGTCTTAATATTAATAACCTTAGGTGCACATATATTGCTGCAAGTGACTTTGTAGCATAAAGAAATGCTTCAATTCCCTCTGAGCCCATCCAGTGATAACTTAGAGGGGATTATTTTAAAACTGAATTTTGATTAACAAATTTCAGCTGAGTTATCAAGTTCTAGCTTAAAAGTGTAATTAACAGATTTTTAGTAGGCAATTCCTAACCTTACTTCAGTGCCACTCCTTTAGCAAGGGACAGCTGAAAATCAGGCATTTGTTAACTAGCAGAATTTGACCTTTCGGGCACCAGGAGTTCCCAAGTCTGAGGATTCACCGCCTGAATCCAGCATTTGTAGCACCTTGAAACACAAACTATAAAATCCAAGCAACCGTGGTGAAACTGCTGAATAAGAACCAGGCATTTATTATCAGCCAGGCATGCTCAGAAACAAACACCCCACTCGCACTCTCTGGCGCAACACAGACCAGCCCAGTCTTCAGCACCAACCCCAAAACAACCACCTTTGAGACACGACCACATGAGCAGCACCCGCTCAGGACAACTGAAGAAGATGCTGGTCTCCAGATTTTTTAAATATTATTGAGAGACACTCAGCTTCACACTGGCAAAGCACAGTACGGTTTATCCTGTGCCTCCGAGGTGCTCAGGAAAAAGAAGTTTTAAAGCCTGAAGTTAAATAAACAAGTTAGAAAACACACTGACGACGAAAAAGGGAGTGGGGGGGGGGGAGGGAAAGCTTGTTACGTTTTTATTTGTTGGGTGAATAGACTTTTGGTGATGGTAGTGTTCAGTTCATGCATTTTTCAACTCACCCTTCACGCTTTGATGTTTCTGCTGCTGGAAATAATCTTTCGAGCCTCTAGCGCATCGCAGCTCCTGCGCCCTGGGCAGAATCGGAATCCTCTCGAATATGCTGGGTCGTTTGGGGATGAAATCTAGCAGAGGTGCTGACATTTCAGGGGGGCTCTGCTGAGGCTCCGTGTGGTCGCTGCCGTTGCTGACAGATACTTTAAAGGACATCTGAGGATTCAAGTGAGCTTTAGCAGCGCCGGGACGAGTCACCCGCGGCAGATCCCTCTGAGGCTCTCCCTGGCATTTGTCGGTCACCTCGACGCGGGCGCTGCCTTTCTGACCCGCGGCGAGCTCACAGTGCATGTCCGCTTGCGGCTGCTGCCAGGGCCCTCGCCGGTCTCCTGCACCGAGCGGCACACGGGCTGTCAGCGCGGGCAGCCGCCCCGGACCCGCCGCCTCAGCCCCCGCCTCAGCCCTCTGCCCTCCGTCCCGCCACCTCCCGCCTCAGCCCCGCGCCGCCAACGGCCCGTAACCGCCGCGCGTGAGGCGGCGCAGCCCGCAAACCTCAACCCCGCTGCCCTCAGCCCTCACCCGCTGTCTCACACACACCGGCCGGACGGGGGAAAACCCGGGGCGCCCGGACTCCGGCGGCGGCTCGTCCGTGAGGGACGGGGCGGCCGGTGCCGCGCGTCGGCTTCGCTCCCTCTCTAGGCAACACTGCCGGGCTGCTCGTAGCCGCTCCCGGGAAGGCGAGCGCGGCCGGGAGGGGCGGAGAGGGGGCCCGGCACACCGGCGCGTTGTTCGGAGGCCGGTGCCTTTCAGCTGAGGCATCCGAACAGCGGCCGCCCCGGCAACCACGGACGCGGTGGCGAAGCGGGTTCGCTACCGCCGGGCTCGCCGCGGCCCCCGAGTCACCGATCCCCGAGGGAGGGAGGGGGGGAGAGCCCGGCCGGGCGCGGTGACAGCCGCGCCCCCGCGCTCCTACCTGGGAGGGGCCGCCCGGGGGGACGCGCTGCCCGCCGGCTCCCGCCGCCGCGCCNGCTGCGCATCACGGAGAACGGCAGGGGGATCGCGGGTAGCCCTTGTTTGCGGAGCCAGTGGGCTAGGGTCAGCCTGAGAATAGGTGCAGCCCGGGCCCGCACCTTTCCGATGCCTGCCCGGTGGGGAGAGTCCCTGCAGCTGCCCACTTGCCTCCTGAGAGGTCCATGCTTTTCCCTCCTGCAGCCCCGCTGTCATGGGTCTGGACCCTTTCCCTTTGCCCGCGGTCGTCGAGGATCCTTGTGCCTGTCCCCAGGCAATCTGCTCAGGGGTGCGGCTGCCCCGGCACCGCGCATCCACAAGCCAACCCGCCACAGAACAGCTGGCAGTGCCCTATAAACGACTTGTGTGTGAAAGCCACAGCCACTGCAGTGTGTCACAGAGGAGCAGCAGGAGAGAGGAAAGCCTTGCCAAGGACAGGGGTTGGGAAGCAGGAGATGTGTTGTAGGGGGGTACAACCTGGCCAAGACATCTCTCTTGTGACGCAGTTCCAGCTGCACTCAGTGCTTCAGTGTATGGACATGCATCATTCCCTGCCTGCCTTACAGGTGCAGGAACTGGCCCGTGCCCGCAGAGACAATTAAGCCAGCTCAGAACAAGCACCACAGCACAGTGACATTTGCATTGGCTCCTCCTGGGCCAGCTTGGGTCTGGAAGCAATCTAGTTGGGTTTATTAGCTTGGGCCTGGTTCCAAGCAAACGCAGGCTGAGCCGTGATGTGCAGCTTTGCACCAGAGAGCTGTACCAGCCCACACTTTCCTGGCACAGAGATGTCTGCACCCTCCTGCCCTACATGCTGCTGTCAGCACAGGTGCAGCACAGCAGGTCTGTAGCACACCAGGACAGCTCAAAGATAGGAGAGACTGGGAGTCAGCCCTGATTTACATGGGTGTAAATCAGACAGACATCTGGCTGGAAATCCTGCTTGTTCTCAGCAAACCTAAAGGAGAGGCTTGGGAGATTTAGCACAAGGAGGAGGGACAGCTACTGAACTGGCGTCCTGCTACACCTCTCCTGAGGAGCGTCCTGCAGCGAGACAAGAGATCTTCATCTTCTTATAGCGCAGATGCTGCACAGAGTGCCTCACTCACAGTTTTATCCAACCCTTAATAACATCTGCCATGCTGCAGTGTACAGACTACAGGAACGATCAGGACAGCAGGGCTTGACTTTTTCTTGGCAAATGGTACGAATGTTGTGGATTTAGTGGGAGGGAAGCAACTCTCAATAAAAGATACAAGATCTTGAGATAGAACAAGTAGTTCTGGGAGAAGCAGTACTAATGACTCTCATTTGCAATGCCTCTCCTCATTCCTGCCTAGCGTGGATGACCCGAGGTCTACCAAGGAAGGAGCTTGCCAGCCTTTGCCTTCGATCATGGCAGTAATAGGGTCTTTTGCTTCTGCAGGCCACATCTTAAATTGTCAGAAGCTAATAGCTGTCTGTCAAATGTGGTTGAAAACTGGTAAATGTCCTCTGAATATCTTAGTGGGAACAAGAAGCTACAAAAAAGGGAGAAAATCCCCACGTTACCTCTATGGGAAACAAAACTGAGCATCAACTAGCTGGCACAAATACTGAATTGGTATGGTGATATCCTAGGGCTTTATGAAAACAAAGTAAAAATTTTCGGTGTACATTATCACACCACCTCTTAGTGCTCTGCTGACCTATGCCCCCATCCCCAGTCCCACCCATCCATGGCGCCCTCAGGACCAAGCTGTTCTTTTTCTTTGATTTGGAAATGCTAAAGGTACCTGGCAGTACTACCACAAGCAGTAATTATTTAAGACACAAATACACTGTGGCAACGGTCTAAACCTCAGTTGACATGAAGAGGCAGTAAAATTTACTGAGGGAAATACTATTCCAGAACGCAGTGTAACCAGAGAAATCCCACTGCTTCCAGTGCAGGAAATAAATAGCATTTAGTTGGATCCTGAATATGGGCTCATCTTGTGCAAATTTTTACAGCTATATTGATACATGCTGCCCAAATATCTAGAGGGAGTTTCCTAGAAAACAGGTAGTTTGGGATATATTGTGTACCTTCCTGGAGGGATTTTCTTTTGTGGTTAGGGATTTTCCCACAGCAAGCAGGGAGAAGCTCATTAACCCTCATCACTGCATTCTGTGCCTGAAGTCGTGTGTGTCCTGCTCTGAACCGCTGCTTCTTTCTTTTTATCACCAATATCCAGAACTTTCTGCAAAATACCGGCAGGTGCCGCCACTGGCTCAGCAATCGCCCAAGGCTGGGCTGTTCCATGAGCAGGAGCGGGCACGGAGCCTCCTCCATGTGCTGGGCAAGCCAGGAAAGACTTAGGCTAAAGCACATCACAGCTCCCAGTTCCAACAGCACAGACGGTGAAGGTCTTTCACACCAAGATGGATTTCTCCGTGTCAGATCATGTCACAAATACTGACCTCATAGCTCAAGCTGCAGGTCCCCATGTTCCTCCCACAGGAAATGAGGCCCCATGGACTCAAACCTGTGTTCACAGCATTATTTCCTCAGGTTCAAGTGAGGCATTTGGCAGCTGCCCTATCTTTTCTGGGACTATGCAGCTGGGGAAGCCCAGCCCTGGCCCTGAGCAAGAGAAACAGGTGGTGGATGGACATTCTCTTCCAGACCTGGATGTATCTGATATAGACTTGACTCCTAGAGCTGTTCCAAAGCAACGACTTGGCTCCTCTGGCGAGTCCACAGACGTGGAAGGAATAAGTGCTGGGAGAAAAAATGCTCCTTGAATAACTGTACTACTGCAAGAGTTAAGTAGTCCCTTTTCTCTCCCTACTGAATCAGAGGACACTTCATATGTTTTGGTTCTGGAACAAAGGCCAAGCAAGTGCAGTCGTGGCTGCTAAGACTATTTCATGCCCTGGGTCACCATGACTTTGCTGCATGCACAAGCTGTACAGCACACACTGATTCACCCAATGTTGTCACTACGTCCATGAGCAAGATGGGTGTCTCCCTTCTTGTGTCCTTGTGAAAACCAGTCATCGGCCTCTCTCCCCCATAACAGCAATAGTGTGCCCTTAGGAGAATGGCAAGGAAGATTTCTCTATATGAGCCTTCTTGGTCAACATTCCTGGTTGCCAAGGGCTGTGGTCATGGCAGGGCTCACAGTTAGGCCAGTTTGCTCTTCTCTCTTAATGATGTCACCATCACCAAAGCAAACCTCTCAGTTGAGGCAGATGGGCCATCTTCAGCCCCTGAAGCTAGTCCCTGCTTCATTTTGAGTCACATATGAAAGGTGAGGTTGCAATTTGGTATAAAAAACATCCAGAGAAATGAAACTGCTTGCCTGAATATCCTCTCACTTGGTCAAGTGGGTAGTTCACAGGTGCTAAGTAACCAGAGACTTGCCCATCTGCACATTCACTCCTAGCTGGTGACCAAAGAAAGAGAAAACAGATAGTGGTCTAAGGCTAGCTTGGGCCAGGGTGAAATTGTACCAGTAAGGAGAAGTTTAAAAAAGTTTGAAACATCAGTTTTTCCTCACTGACATTGTCATAACAGTGTTTTCAGGGCTTACAGGTGCTTTTGCAGATGCTCAGCAACCTCTTTGCTCTGAACAGCCCCTGTGCTCACAGCTGCACAGGCAGAGGCAGTTTCCTGCCTCAAGAGTGGGATACACAGGAGGACAGTGAGAGATCCTCTGTAACAGGAGCAAGGAAAGGACACTGCATGAAGGAGACTCCAGTTCACCAAGTGCAGCCTTCAAAGCTCTTTACCTTTGTCAGGAAGCGACGGCTGTAACCGGCTGCCGTGACAAACCGGATCTTCGAGACACTCGGGAGCAGCTGAAACTCCTGTTCCCCAAGCAGTTCTGTGGAAGGAGAGGAATGAAGCGGAACAGATACAGGTAAGGTGAGCTGCTCAGAGCAAACAAGCAGAGGTGAAGTATTAATCTCTAGTTCACATATTGAAATCATCTATTCCGGCAGGCAACAAAACGAGATTTTAAAAGGGCACAATTGAAATTGTGAGAACTTTGTGTAACTGCTGCAGTGCAGACAGAGGTGGGAAGTGTTACCATAAGCATTCTGTTAATACTGGGCAAAATAAGCTCTCTGGAGGGAGAATAACAAACTTTATTATAAATAACCTGGTTGCAAAGGACCTGTCAATTCACACACAGTTTATTTACAAAGGCATGCCAAGTCCAGACTTGTTTTTGTTTTAATTTACTGCACCACAGATAGCAAAAGAGAAACAACCAAACAAAAACTGAGCCAAAGGAATTGTCTCTGTGAGTATGCCCGTTTCTTAGAGATTGCCCATATCCCTTTAAGGGAGTACAAAGCCCTTCTTTATAGTGGTTTGAAAATGACCTTCTAAATTAAGGCAGCAGGGTCAAACTGACCACACATTATCTAGTGATGGACTCAACTATTGCCTCATAACTTACAGATTTGTTTATAGTTCTTGTAGTTAGAAAAAAAAGAAATTCCTCTGATCATGCGGACTTATCTTTTAAAAACAAACCTCTTTACAACAGCATATTTTGGGAAAACCACATGGCAGTCTTGAATCCACCTTTATCTTGCAGAGACTGCAAGAAACAATCATCACTGTCACTTTAACACTACAGTTCCCTCCTCAGTTAATTGGCAGATCATTCCTGTGAACTTTGAAGAAAACACCTCTAAAGAAGGGTCCAACCAGCCTCCATTCAGGATGTGGTTGTTTATACCTGCAGATAGTTTCCTCAAGCCTTCATCTGTACTATTTCTCTGCAGAGAAATAGTCCATAAATAGATCCATCTCTCACACCATGCATACACAACACAGGTAGTAAAATAAACTTCAGTCATAAACAAACAAACACCCCACAGAACAGCACAACCTAAGAATGTTCAGCTTGTAAAATCCAGTCCTTGGCACTGGGACATGCCAGGACTAGAATTGCTGGTACAAACTTGACTCATGCCTACTCTAAATGAGTTACAGAACTGGCATTATAATGTGACCCCCAGTTATTTCGCCTGGGGTTCCATATATTCAATGCACTGAAGACAGTGATTGCTGAATGAGCAGCTAGTCACTCTTCTGTCTGTTTTCTCTTCACTGGCACAGTGTTTGGGCCACACAGTGAATGTATTTACTGAACACCAGCCAAGCCCTGTACAGAGTACAGAATTATTCATTTACTCCAGGGCATTTCTTTGGTGTCCATCACTGCAGCAGCCTACTGATTTGGACACAAACATTTTGTCATCATCACTGGAGGTGAGGGAGGGTGGGGTTAAGCTAAACCCATTTTTATAACGGGGCCCAGAAGCCAAAATCTTCAGTTTGAGTGCTAAACTTGTGGCAAAGATCAACTGCTTCCCTCACCCTTCGCTCCAGGTTATTTAGCATTTCCCATCATTGTCTATGGTTAAACTAATTTCTAGTTCCATTGGTTAAATTCAACCCTTGGTGTCCCAGAGCATGCAGAATCTGAGAGACTTGCAGAGTGGCCACCTGTGAAGAGCTGAAGTGATCACAGGATCTCTGTGCAAAGCACAAAAAGGACAAACCCATTTTTCCCTGGCAGTTCCCAGCTTGCACTAATTACAAGAGTTGACTTTCTCTTACTAAAACACAGTGTGGTTGCTGATAAAGCTTTCCCAGAACTGAATGCCAGTGTGTGCAAAGACAAAAGCCCCTCAGTACCCAACTCTGAGGTGCAGCCATGGTCAACCCAAAACTTTTACCACTCCTGACAAGGTCCACCTAGACCTGCTCCGAGCAGTGACCTCTGCCAGTGAATAGACAGGGAACCCAGTGCTTTACAGAGCTGCTGCCCCACCTCCCTGCTCCTCAAAGCTTGCCCTTGAAGTAGGGACATAGTCTGGCTTGAGCTGAAACGTCAAACACTAGTAAGCCCACAACTGGAACTTGCTGAGCAAGAGCAGAGAATGATGCTTACACATAACCCCCAACAATTTTGACTCGCAGGCAGCCATCTATTCCCATTCCCAATTCCTGCAAAATTCCCTTCAGGGGTCTTGTCATACCTTTTCAGACAAGACGCAATTAAATACAACAGCTCACCCCAGCTCTATGTTTTAGGAGTCAGACTTAAAAGTGGAGTTATTCAAGAAGTGAAAGATAAAGCCTGTGATTGTGTGTTGTGGGCAGGGGTAGAAGAGGAATTCACAGTACATTTAGCACTGGTTCTTTTGATGATTGCATGAGTACATACATGTGCTTAGGCCACAGTTTTCTCTGAAATTCTTCTTACTGTAGGAACTGACTCTTTAGGGAGATAGAAAAAGAAAATAAAAAAGAGGAAATTCCTGTGCCATCACCATTTATTCAGAGAATCAGCTTGCATATCCAACTGGGAACTATTCCCACTTGAATTTGTATTTTGTTCTCATGGCAGGCTCCAGAGACCCCATGATCATCTGTCTCCTGACTGACTAGCTCTACTATAGTCCAAAGATTTTTTTAAGGACAAAAAGTTGAGATCTTCTTTAGGTTATTTTTTGTCTCCTGAAATCAGAGCACGGTGCAGGTTTTGCTCTCTCAGACACAAGGAAGCTGTGCTGTTTGTTTATTCTACGCCGTTTGTGCAAAGCCAATCTGCCAGATGCAAATCTCTACCATGAGTCTGCAGCAAGGGAAAGCAACATTCTACATCCCCTTACAGCACGAGAGCCTGGCAAACCACATTCCAGGCATGTCCACAGCACCCAAATGCATTTAATCCACACAGCAAATACATTAACATAGTACTGGTGATGGAAAACAAAGACCACAGAGGGAGGAGGGTGTGGGGGTAGTGGGGAGGATTCTCAACTTGCAGTGTAGTGTCTGTGATGATTCCACACAGACCTTCACTGTTTTATTGCATCTTGGTGGAAAGGTGGTGATGGGAGTGGTGGGAGCATGGCTGCCATCGGTGTGTGAAACCGTGCAGCTACAACACACCTGCAGACACAGGGAAAGCACTGCAAGCTGCCACCAAACATCCCACAGGGAAAGGGACAGCATGTGGCAAAGCACCTCCACAGCCAAGGGTGCTCCTGAGGCCACCTCCTATGGATCCCATACACCCACCCCCACCCAGTGCACCAGGCCCTCCCCCAGGCAGAGCTCCCATCCCGCAGGTGGCCACGTGCAGGAGCTGGGGGGGCCTGGCAAGCACAGAGCCCAGACTGCACCACTTGCCTGTGACTGAACAGGTACCAAACATTCATCAGCTGGCACTTCCCTGGCTGCCCGGGGAGCCGGAGGAGCGTGGTGGGAGGTGGGAAGATGGCTGCTGCAGGCCTTAGGACACCAAGCACAGCACACACAATGCTGCCTCTGTTCAAAGCACGCAGCGACAGAATCGAAACCACTTCATTTCAAGGGGCATTCAGGCCTGGAGCCGCAACTGGCACTGCGACAATTCTCCAGAGTGGCAGAGCTCCTGTTGAGGGAGCGAGTCCTGCCCAGCTCCCGTGGATACAGCAGTGGGCAAGAGCTTCAAGGACCAGGGCCCTCTGCATTTGTCCACCCACAGTCTTAATTTTCAAAGCTGTATCTCAGAAAATGAAGCAGGATAGGTTTTTTTTCAGATTTATAACTGATTGCTTAAGAGCTTAAGTCCCTATTTCATTACTTCACTGTAACAGGAACACAGATCTGAACAATCAATCACGTATTTCTCCACACAGCTGCAGTGGATATTATTTGAGGTACTCTTGACTGCAGCTCACCTGTGGGAGAGGCAGTTTGTTCACAAGGTTACCAGAATGCTATTTCCCCTGTGCATGCAGCAGGCAATCCAGCAACAAGATGCAGCTCAACTTTGAGATGATTAAACAGATGAAAAGTATTTTCAGGCTCGAGAGATCCAGTTTAGCTGCAGCTAGAAACCAACTGTAAAAAGTCAAGAGACTCTTCCCCTACCTCACAGGGGCTTCACAGACTGATTCATTTTATGTTAAGACAAAAGTATACAAAAGGACTTGCAACACCAGCACAATTTGCCAGGGGAATAGAATTATTCCCAAAGCCAAAAGCAGAGTAAGATGTTATCCCTGTTTGTGTGGAGACAGTTACTGCAACTTCAAAGAGCACCCAGCATACACTTTATATTCTTTTACATTGAGATTCACAAGCATGAGATACTGTTAAAGATGCATTTTTAAGTAAAGGCTTAAAAAAAAAAAGTCTTCAGCTTTTTAAATATTGGAGCTATAAGAGAAACCACAAAGCAACCAGCTTTTGAAAGCTCTTCTGTCACAGGGAGAATGCCATGAATCACACACACATTAGCAGGTATGTGCAAATCTCTGCTGCAACACAAGAACAGACTTCAACCATTTTGCCATCCAAAAGTCATCTACATTTTAAGCCTTGTTCACAACTGTAACACTTAATTACAACTTGCAGCTTATAGCTGTGGGAGTGCTGCAGAAAATACCACAGCAATAAATAAAAAAACCTGCACCTGTTCAAAAGCGTGAAAAATTTATTTGAAATTTTCATCTGCCGTATTTGGGTCACCAGTTACACTTGAGGTACCAGCTAAAGCAGCATTTAAGTCCAGGTGCACATTGCAATGCCAAAAAATATGCAAATTAAATTATTTAATAAGTCAGGCAGGCAAGAGGCTTCTACCTGTGGTAGAAGTCAAGCTTGGGGAAGCTTTAGCTTAACCTTTAAATATAATGAAAGGCTATCTGTCACCTTACTGTTTGCTATGGGCCATCTCAATGCAAACAGAACAATATAATTCTCATTTCCACTAGCGAATTTAACATCTGCAGTGTCTGCATTACAAAAAAATACCCCTCTCTATACTGAAGAAAGCAATATGCAGGTCTCAGTGGAGATTCAGTATTCTCTCTTTTACCCAAACCTTACAGACACCCTATTACTACATACACAGCCACATCACACTAACACCATGGCCATCCTCAAATCTTGTGCCCTCTGTTAAAAAAAGAACAACAGAACAAAAACCATAGGATTAACAGCACTGAAGGAAAATTATAGTTTTGTTTCCCCTGATCAAACTAAGTTAATTTGCAAGATGATTTAGCTTACTGTTGTCATCTTCATACTCTACACATTTTCCAGTATAGGTATGACAGTAACTGGAGTCTGTTTAAAAACTGAGTAGTTAATTTTCAAATTATTTAGATTTTCAGATAAAAAGCTTTAAAAAAAATAGTATTTTTCACCAGAATCTACCAGTATACCATTTTGAAAAATTTGGATATGCTGCAAACATCCTTCCTACCCCCTGAACAGAAAGCTGTTGATCTAAACTTTAATTCCCTGTACCATTACTAGGGAGTTTTACTAAATGCAGTAATGTTTCCTGTATGTTTCTGTATAGATCAGAACTTGGTTTGCTAAGTCACCTTAAAGATAAAATCTGAGCTGCTCACTCTCCAAGTAGTATCTGTGTGCTAATAATGCCTTTCTGCACACCCATTTTACCCTGAAGGAGTATTTCCAGCTTACAGAGGAGCAGCATGTTTTATTCCTGGGCACATCTGTTTCCTACACTTAAACTACACTCTTGATCTAAAAGTGTTATCAACTAAATTTATGAAGCACTTAAGCACTAAGTATCTACGTGAATCTCTCCTCAGCCCCTTAACAGAAGAGAGTAGGGAAAGAACACAGTGTGAAAAATAATGAAAGATCTGAGTGTCAAAATAACTCTGGCAATCTTAAATGTCACAGTCTTACCTAGAAGAAGAACTGGCACTTTCTCATTTGTAAGTGACATTAAAAGAAGGCAAGATGAATTTTACAAGTTTTATTATACAAAAGATGATCCAAACCCATAGGAGCTCTTCTACAGTTCTAAAAGTTTTGTTCTCCAACTTATAGTTCCATATGCTTTTCCAAAAAGCCAAGGTAAAAAGCCTCATTAGTCCCACTTTTTTCTTAGCAAGAGTCTTGAAAAAACCAACCGTAGCTGCATCAAAATTTACTCTTTGTACTCCAGGAATTGCTGAAGTCTTTTCTTATGTTCTGTAGACACTTGTACAGCACTAGAAACAAATGCAGAACATTTTACATTAAAAGTAATACAGCACAAAACTGAAGTCTCATGCCAAAATTGAGTGTACATTGAAATCAATTACACTAGAGCTAAATTTTATGAAAAACCATTTATGTTCCAAGACAAATAAGTATATTAAGCCTTAAAACTGTCAACTCTTCTCCTCAACAGCTTCTAAAATATACCAGCACCAGGAAACCCTGGCCATTTCCTTATCTCTAAACAGCACCTGATTAACTTGCAAGGATGATTTAGGTAAGGAAGAAACTCCTAAAGTGATCCCTCCTGTATAATGAACACTTCTAAACTGAGGGACATTTCATCCCCAGAGAGAGAGATGGAAGTTTCAGTCCCACATATTCCGAGGCCAAGTATGGAAGTTTGCCCGCTGGGAGAGTGGCTGAGGAAGAGCTGTGGGACAACCAGGCAGCAACAGAAATTCATTATTTGGACCCTTCATAAGATGCTCTCTCTGCAGAACAATTGTCTCTAGTTGATTTATTTTCTTTTCAGCAGCTCAGATTTATTAAACAAGTGGTATTCATGAACTGCTTCTAAAGAGTTCATGAAAAGCCACTAAGAAAAATTGCCCAGAAATCTATGAATAATAAATTTCTAAGGGGGACCATATATCTACACAGGAACTTTTTAAGGTTCCACAAATGAAAAAATACTAAAATACAACATTATAATAATGACCAGAAGGGACTTTTCCCTCCTGAACTTCCCTTTTCACAGGTTCTACAATAACATTAATTAAACTAAATTTAACAAGCAAGCAATCATAAGGAAGTTCTTACTTCAAGTGTTCTCCAAAGACAGTAGTTATCCGGTATAGGGCTGTTTTCAGAGATGCTCTAAGTGCAAATCGTAGTGTTTTGTAGGATGTGTCCACCAGACTCCCTGAAATCCGGGGAGGTTTGCTAGAAACATGTGGCAGTTTGAAATGTCTGTCTACGACCTGATTGAAAAAAGCAAACAGATTCCTGTCATCTGTTCAATTCTTTCATAATGTAACTCATGACATATTTGTGTCAAAAAAAAAAAACAAAAACCAAGTGCAAGTTCAGAAATTCCACCAAGACACACAAAAATGTTTTGGAGACTGAGCATTTCCCAGCCATCAACAGGAACACAGAACCAAGTTCTGTGAAAAAAAATTCTCTGCTACTGAGTCTTAAGCTAAGAACATCACATGCTGCAGGAGAAACACAATTCTGTCTTGTATTATGACTTGTTTCTTTCACAAACAAGAGTACTGGCTTTTTTTCCCCCCTGGTGCCTGTTCTTGGAATAGATGACTTCTACTGAAGAACTTTAATAACCTCTAAATTCTTTCCAAGAATCTCCATTAGGGCAGTGTAAGATGGTTATGTTAATGGGACACGCATAGCCTTGGAACTAAATCTGGAATTTTTAAAACACGTATTACACAAACATCAGTAATTTGAGAGTAGTGTCTTAGTATTAGCAGAGACACAGATTTTATCTCCTGAGGTTTGCAATGCCTCCAAGTGTTCCATGTTGCACCAAATAATAATTAAGTTCTAACTCTGCAAAAGATACTGTATTAGAATTGCTGCATCCCTGAAATAAACTCTTCAACTGAGCACACAAGTAGCATTTCTTTAAAATTAAATGTTCCATGTTTTCTCCTTCTACATTTTAAAAAACCAACAGGGTTTTTATTCAGCTGTTTCATAGTGTACATAGTGGCAACCAGCTGTTTTGGTTAGATTAACTGCAGAAGAGCTGTTTTAGTGGCAATGTTTTGACTAGTCAGCTAGGTCATGATTAAAATCAACAAGACGACTTCTCTTCTCCTAAACTTGCCCTACAGCAAGGAAAAGTTAACAATTTTACCTCCTGAAGAGTCAGTAGGGTGTTCAGGATAGCTGGCAGTGTAGTCTGAACAACTCCAAACTGGTCTTCAGTAAAGGAAGCTGCTACCAAGTGAGACGGACCTTAAAAAAAAAAAAAAATTTGTTGTAATTAACGCTTCAAAAGGTGAGAATTCAATAACAAAGATCATGGTGTTGCCTGAAGACTTCACTAGTGTGCTGGAATTCCTCAGGACTTGCTGCCACCAGCTGACAGTCACCTCAGCTCTGGCCCAAGGACTAAACCACTCACTGGTTTGACAGGTGTACAATAGCTTGAGGTTGGCAAAGCAAGAGACATTATATAAATATTATGTGGGATTCCCATCTCCAGACTTTATACATCCCAAGCTATCACCTTCAATCTGGCACATCTGCCCATCTGCAATCTGTGCAATCTGCACATCTGCCCATAACATACATCACCATGGAAACTGATCAAATTGCACGGTCAAATGTAATAAAAGATTTATCAATACCAATATTTACTCATGACTTTGAAAGAAACAAGAAAAATCCAAAATGTAACTCCTTACTGTCATTGTTCTTCTAATTATTTGCAGACCATCTTTTTGTTTATTTGCTAAGTTGCTAACTGAGTGTCTCCCTCAGCTTTCTGATAAACAGAGAAGGACCCAGAGCCTTTAGTCAGAAAAGCTGCTGTAAAAAGACATCATAAATCTGTCACTAGAAAAAATGTAAAAGTGATACGTGGGTTCACATGAGAGAAGCACCAGAAATTAAGTTTAGGAATCTGAACAGAATATAAAGTAAGAGATCTCACGTGGGATCTCAAAACTAACAAGTGAATTACACTTTAGTCGTGTTGGTGTCTGAAATGTAGTTGTGTTTTTGTCAAATGCATTTCCAAGATTTTTATTGTTACATTTATAAAACATAGAGCCCAGAGAGTTTTCTATGAATGAGCAGAGTGGATCACCTGGAAACCACTTACCTTCCAAAGCCCAGATGTGCATTTGGGCATCAGAGAAGACAGCCTGGATGGAGGCTTCTGGGTGCTGAAAAGAAACAAAAGTGTTGTTGAGTGCACTTTATAAATAATATCACCAAACTTGCAGGTTTCAGAACAGACCTGCAAGGCCAACAGATCTTGGGAAACAGCCAGAAAAATCTGATCTAAAGAAGTAAAATTCTTTTTGGACAGGAGCTGCCCACAATGCTACAGGTGTAATTGGGGAGGGAAAAAAAAAAAGGAGGGGGAAGAAAAGGATCTACACTAGCTAGTTTTCAAGGGCTAGGAATGCTTTAAGCAAAATGCAGCTTCTAATCAGATGAGTTGAAACAAGCATTGTTATTCTTATGTGCTGCAGGTATGGGACAATCCTGCTGTGAAACTCACAGCAAGCAAGAAGTTGTACTTATAGACAGCCTTAGATGAAAATACAGGTTTTAGAACCATTACTTGTGTCCCAAACACAGGACCACCCTTACCTTACTGAAGAAATACATTATCAGTGCCCGTTTGGACAAGAAGTTTTTTATCTGAAAAGAAACAAAAGATGAAACATATAATCTGCATTTATTTAAGGCATGTACAGTTGGCCCTCCTCAACCCTAAACCTTCACATAGCATAGGGATAAGGAGTGGAAGGAAGAATTTGTGTTACATAAGCTAAGTGGAGAATTCCATAAAGCGGGAAATTCTTCCAGAGAGGTATCACCTAAGCTGCACCCCCTATGCACTGCAATTTTACTCCACCTGTTCTTGCTTGTTCTGAAGCCACGTGTAAATAAATCTTGGCTGCACTGCCTCGCTGCCAGTTCTTGCAGCAGAGAGCACTGGGAAAGATTCATGGTGGGATCCATTCATTTGCTGATCTGCAAGGAAAAAAAATACAGTCTCTTCAGAAAAACTGGCTGCTGTCACTTTAATCCTCACAATGCAGCTCTCTCTTGACAAGGCCACTACACTTATGGTTGTGAGGCTCAAGTGCTGTGGAAGAATCTCTACCTGAAACTGATGTCCACAGCTTTGGTCCTCTTCTCACGACATGGGGACTTTGGACCGGTCCGTGCCAAGGGGACTTTACATCCACAACTCCCATCCTGTAGCTTAAAGCAGGGGAGCTGAAAGGTGAACCAACATCAGAGCCAGGAGATGTCTTCACAGGCATCAGGGATGGCTTAACCAGTGGAGACATGGAGGCTCTGAGAACAATGTTGGACCTCTGTGACTGGAACGACATGTCTTCTATCCCAACAGCTCCTAGTGACAAAGAACACCCTGCATGAAGACCACAGGCTGGCACAATGAAATAAGAGATGGGTTTGATGTTTGATTGCTATTTCTACAACTTCTGTATCAGAGCTTTTATGAAAGGACATGGTTAGCACTCTGGTCTTGCAAAGAAGTACACATCAGCATAAGCATGGAGTGTTTTCAAAGTTCGTCAGCTTAAGAACAGCAGTGATGAGAAAGATCTTTGTGGATTTATTTATTTTAATCCTGCTAGCCAACATTACAACACCCTGCTATATACATACACAAAGTGGCCTCTTAGCATTAAGTACTAGGAAAAAAGGCTGCCTATAGAAGAATGAAAAGTCATTCTAATTGGAGTGTAAGAAAAGGCAGGTCTGTCTCAAAGGCCAAGGATCAGCAGCACTAGAAGAAATTCACCTGTGACACACCAACAGTGCCTGCTGTTGCCAGGGCACTGCCTGCTAAGGGATTCCTCTACCTGGCAGCCTTGTGCTAACACAGCTGTGCTGCCAGGAATGATGCCCAAGCTTGGCATGTAAAACACTCGAAATGCCTGGAGGCTGCTCAGAGCTCAGGAGTCAGACTGGGCTTTCCTCACTCTACAGTGATATTAGTGAATCACACAAACATAAACAAAACCTAATTTTACCATCTTAAACTAATCATAAGAGCAGTTATGCAAATTACAGAGAATCTCTTGGCAAGACTTAAATTCTCCCTGTGCTATGTTGAACCACGTACTGAAACTGTGATAATCAGACTTTTTTTATTCATGCAAGTATGGAAAAAATACTGTATTGAACATAATATCATGCAAGTAAACAAACAGAGTAAACATGATAATTGCAAGTTTTCTAGCTATTTTGGGATTATTCAACACAATACCTAAGATTAATTGGGGGAGGATCTTTTTTTTTTTGTATTTATTTGCAGAAATCCGTCATTTCCCTCATTAAATTTAATTGAGACTAAGGTATCTATTGCTACTTTCATGCTTTACAAACCTTTATGAGCATTTTCTCACATACCTGGAGTCTGTGGAGGTACTTTCAGCTCTCCCACTGGTGGCTTTGCTCTCCCATTTGCTGCTGCTGCTTCCTGCTGTGCAATCAGCCTCTGGGTCAGGTCACTGAGGAGGCTCAAACACTCCCGGGATATTGCAGTCCAGTTGTGAGGGTGCCCACCTGGCAGTGCACACAAAGAGCAGGGTTTAACCCAGCTGCTCCTCCCTCTATCTGTTCTGACAGTGCTCATGTGCTCTCAGCAGGAGCTTCACTGTGACAGGGCCACTCTGCTTCTAAAACGCCACAGGGGCATTTCCACTGTGACAGCTTGTTTGTACTGAGAGGAAAATGAAAACATGGACAGATTCAATGGATAGCTCTAAAAAGATTTCAGTGAAGCCTGCTAAGCAAGCAGGAAACACAGGCAGTTCAGCCCATCAGATCTGAAATCACTGAAAAGCTAAAATGAACAATATCAGTGGCGATGGCAACACAGTTTTGAAGCAGTACAAACACTGGAATTCCTAGCACTAGAAGGTGCTACAAAAAGTTCCTGATGGCTTCTAAGCAGTTTTAATTGACCTCCTCTGCCATATCTGAGTACAGCAAAAGGACTGTGCACTAATTGAAGTTACAGCCAGTGTTTGCTCTTATAGCTGCAGTGGTGACTCAGTATTTGTGCCTGATTTCCCCTCACTCACACCTCAACATTCAGCTTCCATGCACATCCATTAGGTTTTCCAGTCTGGACAATCTGATTGGTGGTGTGAAGCGGGCCCTGCTTCCAAAATCCTAAACCTGTGTTTCCTCATGGGTGTCATTTAAATCCAAAAGACAACAGAACTGGTTGAGTTTAGCAGATGAAACTATATGAATATAGATAATTAAGCCTCCTTTGGAGCAGGCACCACAGGGAAGAGGCTCCTGGCTCCTGCAGCATGCCTCACAGCATGACATAGTTTCTAAGAGCATTTGACTAATGATTTAAAAAAAAAAAAAAGAAATCAACACAAAATAATTTTTATAATTACCTGGCTGACTGAGGCTAAAGACTTCCTGTCGTCGAACAGGAGAATACTGGGAAAGTAACATCAAGTCTTGTAAGGCTAAAAACTACAAAGAAAGGAAAATGTTTTAGTGCACACAAAGTCAAATGTCTTTGCTTAAAAAAATACATAGTTATCAAAAATCAAAATCAATCCCTACCAAAGAATGAGTTCACACAGCCTAAAACCAGCCATGGAGGCAAATCCCTGAAACCTCTGGATGGGGCTGCTGAGCTATTAAGAGCTTTACTGATATGCCACTTCTTTGGAATTCAAGATCATCTAACACTGTTTTTTTATTCTAACAGCTCAGGCAGAAAGATACTAAGACACTAAAAAGTCTAAGAAAATAACTGTTTTTGCAAACCAGAGCTCAACTACAGCTTCAGGGTCAGTGCCTTGTGGGACCAACCTACCACTGCTTTTTCATGTGATTAAGCAATTCATGTGCCAAACTAAAAATAACCAAATTTCTCACAATATTCAAAACCCTATTATAAATTGGACATTTTAATGACATCTGAGATCATGTATTAGATTTCCTGTTACTTTAACTGATTGTGCTCAACTCTTCCCCACCTATCCTCAAATAATGCAGCAAAGCTTAAAAAAGTATTGCAGCCTATCATACCTCCATCCTTATCAGAGACCTGTAAAATCAGTAAAGGTAGATTTTGTATGTGCAAGAGAATATTCTTATCTTTATTTACATAATACCTCTTAAATGAGGTCTCCAATTTCTAAGTATTATAATCAGTAAGTCCTATTAATGATTACCGTAGACCAAAATTCCTCTTCTTTACTTAGAGGTTTTAAGCAGCTTTTCACTAGTGCCTTTTCTAAAAAAGAAACCCAACTTCCAACATAAATATGGATATATTTTTAATTTCAAGAGAGAACACACATGTTAAGAGCTCAAATATATATAGCAGGAACAAGATGTTTAGAGTACAAATGATTTACAAAACACCTGCTTACGTGACAAGACTCAAAGTTGAGTTACAAAAATCTGAATGCCACTAAGCTGCTGTTTTTGATTCAGTACACACAATCACACTTCTGTTGCACACAGATATTCTAACTAGATCAGTCTTCAGCTTACAATAACTGTGGTGAGCACCAGCAGATGTCACTACTAAACAAATTTTCATCATTAAATGCAACAGCCTGTGAGTGCCCTGAGGCTGCTTTTCAAGGAACTCAGTGAACAGAACTGGTACCTGCAAGATGTGACTGGATGCTCTGAAAAACACCTTTTCAGCACACACCTGTCAGGGAAGAGGTAGGAGTTCAATTACCTTTATAAGGAGGGGAGGATTGCTGTTTAAGATTTTAGGCAGGCACTGGTCTGTCTCCTGAGCAAATGTTGGTTGAATGGGAAAATGATGACTCTAAATACAAACATCAAAAGTTCTGTTATACAGAGGAAAGCACAAGAAAATCTTATAGAAGACCAGTAAACTGGCCTGGAATTTCTAACATAGAAACAAAAAGAGTTTACTTCTTTTGTTTAAAATTGAGAAATCTTAGACAATCCAGATATCTTTATCTTCAAATAAATGTGCTCAATTTCTTTCCTGACTTTTCAGTTAACACTATGCAAATATTTAAAAGCAACTTCGGAAGTTTTTTAGCTCATTAAGAAAAAAAAAATCATGTGGATAAACAAATCTTTTGTTCATCATTCAAAAGGGAAAAGTTCATTTTATATTTCACAGATGGATTTCTTTTGTCTTCCACAGTTTTATAAGCAATACAGTAATTATAGATGTTGACACAGTGTTCACTGGTGCTTGTTATTATCCTTTGAGACAGGTTGCTCACACCTTAGAGCTGCTGTCATGCTTGACTCATTGTTGATTTTTCTCCACGTAGTCACAACTACACCTTTCTAATTAAAGCTAATTAAACACCCCAACAGCACTGTATTTGCCATTTAATTCCATGAGTACTTTGCCCCAATACATTGACCCAGGATATAAACCTCCCTTTTTTTTCTCTTTTATCAAGAGTCTTGAAGTGTTTTAATTAAAAAAAAATAAAAATCAAGCTGGATGAACAATTTCTTTCCTCTCTATTCTTTCATGGAAATGTCTGGAAATAGAAGCAGAGTAGTAAAGGGAGGAGGTGGCAGTAACAAAACATTAATTTCGTAAGGAGCACAGGTCTTGCTATGAGAAGAAAGGAAAAGCCAGTTAATGCCAGGCCTCTCCTGACTATTCAGTTATCAGTTACTATTGCAGTGCATGCTGTGAAAATTCAAGAACTCACAGTGAGTTATGTCCTAGTAGAACTGCTTTGGAAATGAAAGAATTATCTGTGCCACACTGATGATGTAACTTGAGCTCAGTCACAGGGACTCACCTCTGTGGCATAGATTTTGAAGAGCAGCCAAGCAATGTACCAGGTCATCAGAAGAAACACACCACTCAGCCAGGTATGGTAAAACAAGGAGAGATCCAGTAAGCCACTCAGAGTGTCAAGAGGATGTAATTTACTGCAGGCAAAATAACCAAGAGAATAGAAATATTTCAGTATTCTTATTAAGAAAAAAGTAATTGAATTAAGGAAAAGAAATATGAAAGTTTTAGTCAATTAAAGTATTAAGACTCCAGCTTCCCTATTTTAAAACAAACAGCAGCCACATAAAAGTAAAGACTTTCCCCCCACATCCCTCAGAAAAACACCATAGAAAAACAGATAAAACTCATAGATGCAATCTGCAGTGTTTACCCTTTCTAATACTTTAGAGACTTACAGGGAAAAAAAAAAAAAAAAGGTGATTTCCTAATTACTATCTTAATAACAAGTTGGTTCCAACAAGGGGATGCTGGTTCCTTTAAGATTCATTTGAGAAATGGCCAGAGCTCCCCACATTCTGTGTGCAGAGGCAAAGAACTGAATCCTGCTGTGAAGCTGCACTTCCTCAGCAAAGGAACCTCTCAACAATATTCCAGGTTTCCAGCAGGATGTCCTACCCACCTGTCTGTATGAAGGTCCATCGTGGTACATATCCATACCTTTGGGATATAACCTAGGGAGTCAAAAAGAAACTCTGAAACAAATACAACACTACAAAACACACACACAGTATGCCAAAAAAAAAAGACAAAAATAGAATTCATGCAGAGACAAGAGACTGGTCTTATAAACAATCCGAGGAAACAATCTGCCTTTAGGGTTATTTTGTTTTAAGAAATAGAAAAAAAGAGAATGAAAAAAGACTTCAGGCTAGCAGCTATACACTGAGAGATGTAGACCTGCTCTTTTATTGCTGTTTCTCAGCAGTGAGTTAATTGTGTTTCCTCACTAACAAAAGAGGGTTAATAGTAATTTAATATTAATTTTCACTACAGCCCAGGCAGCAGCAAAGTGCTTTTAAAGACTTAATGGAATCTGATATAGAACCACCATACCTCTAATTTATCCCCTGATGTAAATAAAAGGATAATAATTCTTGCATATTTTGACATCATTTAGGAGGATAATTACAACCCTAACAAAGAATTCCTGATTTTTAGAAAGTCCAGTGCAATCATCCTCATCAGCACATATTTTCTTTTAACCACAGACTGAACTCCATGTTCATATGGGAAGGAGCCACCCTGCCTTTGTTTTCCAAGCACCTTCCAAGTAATATACAGGGCATAAGACTGAGAATAAAGCCAAAGTGCTCATCTTTGCCTAAAAAATAGGGAAGATACAGCAACATTACACACAGTGAAGTCCTGCCCACTTGCTGGTGTGTCAGGTTCAGCTCTGGGACACCACGTTTCCAATACCAGGCAATGGAAGGAGCAGTCCAAAGCCTGACTGATCAGTCTTCAAATACAGGAATTACAAATAAAGAGAGAGAATTTCAGGAACCCTTACCAAAAAAGTAATATGTGACACAGAAGTTTCTAACAAAATATAGTGATTCCACACAACTGTGTTTTATCAGGAGAGGCAAAGATCTTCTGAAACGTAAATACTTGTATTGCTAAAACCAAACAAAAATAAAGAGTTTAGTATTCCACATTCAGAACTAATCAATGAAACAGTTAATAAAAATAATACAACAAAAAAGGACAAGGTACTTGAAAGCCTGAAGACTATATCAATTAAAAACTTAATTACAGGTAATTCCAGGTGTTACACTTATTATTTATGCTCTCAATCTTTCCAGACATTTTATAATCATTTCTAGTTCTTATGCTGTTTCCTATTTGTAGCAGTGAAAATGAAGAATGGGGTAAATTGATTCAATACACAAGGGAACAAACTAGAATAATCCTGTCTAATGCAAAATAAAGAAAAAAAACACCACAAAAAAGGACATATTTAATCTACTAGACTTCATTTAGATCCTTAATGTTCAATTAAAATATAGGGAAAATTTAGACAAGCCTGAGTTCTGGAGTCAGAAATACTCCAAGCAGCAAAACCAACGTAACACTGATGCTTTCCTCCAAATAAATAAACTTCTATGTTTCCAAATGACTGAAGCAACCAACTTGACAAATGAAACCATGAAAATGAAACTATGCAAATTCAACCAAAGTGATTTAATTTTTTATTAGGTTGCATTAGAAAAAACAAAAACAACAACAACCAAAAAACCCAAACAAACACACACACAAAACAAAAAATAAAAAATGAGAATTAACAATATTGAAATAGACTTTAAAAAATATTCTAAAATGCTGCTTGGTTTGCTGATGAAGTCAATGGTCAGCATGATGCAGCACACACGTTTTTCACTAATACAACCAACCTTCTTTAAAGACAATTCTTGCCAAATTGTTTGGACTCTGTCAGTCTGGGAATCAGGCAAAGTTAATGGCTGCTGTGAGGCTGCAGCAACAGAAGTATTTTTAAGATGATGTTTCACACTGGTACAGATTTCTGCAGGACTCCTCCAGAGAAATTAATGGAATTTCAGTTTCCATAGTGCTACACACACAAAAAGGCTTTGGATGTTGAGCTCTAAGCAAGATTTAATGCACTATTTGGACTTGAACTGAGCTTCTTTTCCTTTTTAACTGTCAAGATTTTTCTGCTTTTAGGTGACCCTTGTTGTCAGTTCCAGGAACTGATACCCAGTTTGTGCACATTGTCTTTTTCCTGTAGTTCACCTGCCACCTCAGACAGCTTTTAACATGCATAGAGGGATGTAGTCCAAATGTTAAAGAGTCACAGCATCCCAATTTCAGTGCTTATTTAAAAGGAGCTGAGCAGGAAAGAGGAGGATGAACACTGCTGGCATTTAAAGCTGGGTGTACACTTCATCTAACAGTGACAGCAGCTGCCCACAGGCAGCTCCTACTGCTGTACTCATAAATTATCCAGGCTTTTTTGATCTCTGTTTCACTTATACATATCGTTCTACAAAGGTGCTTAAACCTCTTACCTGTATGATTGGAAATGGCAAATAATTCATGTTGTTAATAAGATAGAAAAGGCTGTAACTGTATCCCAAGAAAGCTCCAGAAAGTAGAAAGAAGAGGTGATACTCGTTTAGGCACATCTGAGGAGCAGCATCTTCTAGGCTAAAATAGAAAACTCAAATTCAAGTCTGAGTTCAAAACAAAAAGCTGTTCAAGCCTCAGGAAGCTCAATCAGAAGTTTGATTTTACTTTTCTGAGCAGTACCTCTGATAATATCTCAGTGTGTTTTTGCTAAAGTAGGAATCTCACCACCTGTTTTTGTTATTTATGAATGTAATTTATGCATGAAATATGTCCCATTAACCACAAGACCAAGACTTAGTTCAAGTGACAACCAACTTGCCAACAACTTTCTATTAAGAATCTCAGCAATTAAGTTTTTCTGGTCTGGGTATTTCTCTGTGCATTGTAACACTTACAAAGGGGATTTTTTTTTTGAAGAAAATCAACATATAATTGCTGTTTTTGGAGAACACCCAAATTCTAGGGATTCTTTTCGAAAGAAACAATCAGTAAATATTTTTTACAATAAAAGTTCTTTGTTTATCTTTGACACACAGAGTTACCTTTCTGAAGGCGTGCAGGACACAGCAAGGAACTGGAACCTGCCTTTTGTCATGACTGTAGCACACCAAGCAACCAGCATTCCCATGATGGCATGAACAAAGGAATGGATGACTTGCTGAGGGTGAATAATTTTTCCTATCAGTGCTAATCGAGAGCATGGTATCGATGGCACAACTGTAAATAAAAGCAGAAAAATCATTTTCACTTCTTACTAATAAAATTTTTCGTTGAAAAAAAAAAGAAACACCATTGTCACCAAAGAACTTTTCACAGTCACTATCAGTTACTAAATTATAAATGATCATCCTACTTAATTCAGTTATCAAAGGCAGTTCAACAATTTACACAACCCACCTGCATAAAATTCAACGTTGAAGATGCTTATTACTATTATCACCACAGACATCAGGAAGATACAAAAGA
Source organism: Chaetops frenatus (assembly GCA_013400775.1). Lineage (NCBI taxonomy): Eukaryota > Metazoa > Chordata > Aves > Passeriformes > Picathartidae > Chaetops > Chaetops frenatus. Next base: position 139,224 of record VZTR01033412.1, on the reverse strand, counting down.
TGACATAGGAAGTATACAAATCATTGAAAGAATCTAAAAAAAATAAAATTTTTGTTCAGAAAATTGCAATAACACAGCAGCAACGCATTAAGTAACAGGAAGGAGCACTTAAACAGTGGACAGTAATCTACTGAGTGCTTAAAGGGGAGTAATGGTCAATGGAGTTTCTAATCCCACATGAGGTCTGCCCAGCTACACAACATTTCTGCACAAAAGCATATTTAAACCTCACAGAAACTATTTTACAGGCTTATAACTGGGTTTCTTATAAGTGACCACTCAGAAGTTTGTTTAAAAAAAATATTTCAAAGTGAATTAAAATATGGCTCAAATATCACATTTCCCTTCATTTAAGAAAAGCTGCAGCCACCCAGCCACACTAAAAAGAGAAGAAATTTCTTACAGAGTGGTTCTTTTGGACTTTTCTATTTTCAGAGGAGGAAGAAAGTCAATTCTCTCTGCCTGTAGCAGCTCAATTATTACAAGCACCAAGCTTCCAGCTAAACATCTCTCAATTTTCACTGTAGGCATTCAGGGGAAAGTTATTCTCACCATGCAGAGTGGCTGCTTTGGGAATTTCTCTTACAGGATTCGGTGCACCATAGAGAAAACCGAAGCTGTTTATGGAAACAGCAGCTGCACAGGGTGGAAGGGGAAGTGTGCCCAGGTAGTCAGAACAGACAACCAAAGCACTTAAGCTGTTCTCTTTACTTCTGTGGGGGATATACTCACAGGAACTTGCAACACTTACTCCTACCTAAGGTGGACAGTGGCTGCTGCGGTTTTAACACAGAAACATTTCCAAGGCCAAAGACCATTCGGAATACAAGTGTAACACCATGCCACCGTCAGTTCCCGTTATCGGGGACTGAGCCCAAAACAACAGAGTGTAGAAAGAACCCCAGAAACACAAACACGTGAGAGCAAAAACAGGAAAACGCGGCCGGGCACCTACTCGAGATCCAGCGCACCGGGTGGAACGGGTCGAGGCCGCTGAGGATGATGAAGGCCGCGGTGCAGATGGGCAGCAGCAGCACGGACCAGGTGACAGTGGCGGCCACTCGCCAGCCCAGGACCTGAGGGGACACAGCGTGAGGGGAGCGGGACCCGCCTGCCCAGCACCTGAGGGGACACAGCGCGAGGGGAGCGGGACCCGCCGGCC
>VZTR01033412.1:122697-137413 GCA_013400775.1 Chaetops frenatus | reverse complement strand
GGAAATAAATTGTCACATTAATCCACATGAAGTCCGTTTATTAACACTTTGAAAGCCTCGCTCGTGGCACAGGCCCAGCACAAGCGGGTTCAACTCCACCATGTCTTAGACCAAACCCTCCCCACAGCTTCAGAGCATTAAGATGCTTTGTGCACAAAATATGGATCTCACATCGCCTTCAGAATGCTTTATTCAGAAGCAAAACAGTGTGGCAAGCATAGACCGAATTAAAGAAAAAAACAAAACAAATCCCCCCAAAAAACAAAACAAAACATTAAAAAAAACCCAACCAACCAACCAAAAAAAAAAAAAAGGGAAAAAAAAAGCCACAAAAAACCCAAAAAAACCAACAACAAACTAACAAAAAAACCCCTTTCTGTTCTAGACTGGGATCAATGGTTCATGCCCCTCATGGAACCACTGTCCCTATGTCCATGGGACATCACTATCCATCCTGCTGCAAAAAACACCCCTTGTCCTTGAGGTTTCCATGGCCTTCAGTGGAAAAATAATCTAAAATAAAACTACTGTATAGATAGAGAAACTGGTGCTGTCACCTGAAAGAGAAAAATAACTCCAGTGAATATTTCAGCTCCTCACCAGAGGACACAATAGGGCACATATTTAGGTCTCAATACTAAAATCCATTACTGTCATATTGATTCTTATTAGGCATCTGGAATGAAAAACTGATTTTGCACAAGGAAAAACCACTAAAATCGACTGCTGTAATTTTTTATATGCCTTCCACTAGGCACATTTGGCTATTTTTTACATTATTTATTTTAAATCTAATATAGCTTCTATTCAGTAAATACCCTGATTTTCACAAACACACTTGTGGCTGGTGTACTTGGAGTGACCTGGCCTTTACATATCCATTAGCCTGTTCCTGTACTTTCTCCACAGAATTATCCAACAGAATTCAAATGTCATCTGCTGCTGGCAGCAGTCCTGGATACCAGGAAGTAAATTCTCAAGCTATCCCACAGAAGGAATGCAGTCCAGAGGGGTGGATGGCTCAGGCTCTGAGTCAGCCCTGCCCAGAGCCTACACAGATGTCCTCACACACAGCTGCTGCTCTGAAACACTGTCTCAAACATTAAGGGGAAAAAAAAATCTAATGTGCTTTTTACATTAAAAGGAAAGAAAAACAATAAACTGTTACACTCCATTTTAAGTTTGACTTAATAAATTCATATAAATGCTTTTGGGTTTTTATAAGGGAATGGCCTCTGGGACTGAGTATGTTACTTATTTAAATGTGAGTTTCTTTGCCAAGAGCAAACCTCAAAGAAAAGAAAGGTAACATATCTTTGTTCCTCAGAATCTTTTCAGTTTTTACATCTGTACCTACTACAACTGAAACGAAGTTAATAAATGTTATTGATATATAGACCTCATCTGGCAAGATTAGTCTGTTAAATCCCTATCCATTCAACCATAGTGATGGGGAAAAGTTTCAAGATGTCTGTGATGACTGCAGAAAAAAAAGTTTAGATTGGGTTCTTACCTTATTTAATGACTCTTTGTTACTACTGTTGTTCCATTGTGAGCAGGGATAATAGGTGGAGGAATATCCAGTTCAGGGGCATCGAAAAAGTATGCCTGCATTATCAGAGAAAAAACTATTTATAGAGAGAAACATACAGTGCTGCCTCATCCCAGCTCTTTCTTTCCACACCCACCAAACACAGGTACAAACACAGCACTAAAATGGCAAATTTTAATCTTTTTCTGTTTTTATCAGATTAGAAACGGTCAGTTAAAATGGTGCTCTGAACTGTAGTTCAAAATTTAACTTTTAGCAGCCAAGGTCTTTGAAAAAGACCTGTACTGGAAAGGTTTGGATTGCAGATCCAGGGAGAGCTGTGTTTTGCTGTCACCTCCCTGCACACTGAGCTGTGGGGAACCAGATCTGTCTGCTCTGGAAGCTGTGGAAACTCAGGCCTGGCTGACACCTTCCTACCCACTACAATAAGGAAACAAATAATTTAAGTGTTCATTGTGTATTTCAGTGGCATTCTGTTTTACAGCACTTACTGTGTATGAAAACATAAACCTGCCAAAACTCATAAGCACACACTTTGTATTGAACATTTAATCCTTCTAGAGGACTAAGCATAGTACTCATTGGAATAAAGTCCCACTGCATACTATAAAGATTAATACTTTGCTGATACTATGATGAAGTCCAGGGAAGTTCAAGAGTGTTCTGTGGGAGCTGGACTCAATGATGCTGATGTGTCCTCCCCTCCAACTTAGAGATATTCTATGATTCCATAATAGATGACTGAATTTATTACCAGCACTGTCAGGGTCACGCGGGCATCGATTTTTTGCCACACTTAAAATAACCAGAATTTCTACATTAGAGGTTTTCCAGCGACCAGCCAATCCTTCCTTCCCTGTCCCATAACACGCCACCTGTCCTAGCAATTAAGAGACTGGGTGAAAAGGAATGGCAGTGTCCCACCAGACAGCCGACAGCCATCAGGGCGTGCAGCAGCAGGATGGTGGCCACGGTGGCCACCGCGATCCTGCGGTTGTCATCGCGCACCGCGGGCCAGAAGGTCATCACCAGCACAGACCCCGAGAGGCACAGCGAGAACACCACCAGCACCCAGCGCACCACCTTCTGGGGGATGATCCACAGAATCTGGAGAAGGCAGGAGAAGGCTTGTCAAAGAGGCTGTGTGAGAAGGGGATGTGTTTATTGAAGGCATTGCCCTGGGACGTGTCACTGCTCCCAGCCCGTGTGTGCACAAATCGACTCGTGTCTTTATCTGACACATCTCTGTTGTTGGGGGAGTGACGAGCTTTATTCCCAGAGATGGCAAGAGGGAATCCCAAGTTATGCCACTCCCTCCGAGGCCTGAGGAGGGCCCCTGCCAGGGAAACTTGTCCTTGGAGCCATCAGCACTGCCATCCTGCACAGATATCTGTTCCCAGGGGACACAAACATCCTGATTCCTGAGGCTGCCTTGGGCTGCCTGCCGGGCTCACCAGCAGCACCTGGCCTGGGTTTGCTGCCTCTGGGGAAATGACCTGTCCTGGGCACCCACAGGACACCTTTACACTAGACAAGCTTCAAGAAAAAGGGGCAAAAGATTCTCCCAGTCTCCAAAATTCTGACAAATATCAACAACATGACAAGAAACAGCAAATCTTCTCAACCAGGACACGTGAGAGGGGCACTCCTCAGCCATACGTACCGCTGTGGGAATGTAAATGAAGAGGGAGTAGCCATACACACACACTATCTCCAGGAAGGAGTAGGAGACAATGTTCATGACTTTACTGTTCCTCCACATCAGGAATCCCCAGAGAGCAAGGGGAACAAGCCAAGCGTACGCATAAATCGTTGTAGCCGCTATGGACACTGGAAAGACAACAAAAGGTTTAATGTTCTGCTTTGAATCCTGCCAGAATCAAAGGTGTAGAAGCACTCAGCATGAAAACTAGAAAGCTACCTGTGAAGATACTTCCAAAAGATGAAGTCTGAATTATTAATAAGCTGAGAACTTTGCATTTATTACACCCAGTACTCTGCCAGAACTTCGAGTTAGTTTCAAAGTAAAGACTTCTGAAAAAATTCTCTAGGTAATTTCAATTTCCTTATTACATCTGTGTACAAAATGCTGGTGGTTTCAGTTTGAAAGGAAAAGCCACAGAGGCAAGAAAAACTCAGTTAAAAATAGAAATTCAGCTACTAACAGCTAGTGTCAAATCTGAAATTATTCAAGTGACTGCATTCCCAAGTAGCAACTTCCCAGTACACTAAGGGTTTTGGAAACAAAGAGAAGCTGTGTTCCTTTGCAGGGACAGCAGCCTCCCTTATAGTACAAAGACAGATATAGACAAACTGGCTCCTCAGTCTGAGTTCTTTGGGGAACAAATCAGTTAAGTTTTTTGAGTTTGCCAGAAGGTAACAACTTCCAGCCCTTGGTAGGTGATATGACCGATAATCTGATCTGGTGATTTTCTGCCTGAGACCTGCAGGTTCCTGGGAAGCCACAGATTCAGGAAAGTCCCCACAAAAGCACCACGGTGGCCAGTGCTGGGCTTTCACTCTCTGTACAAGGAGACATTCACTAAGGTTAGAAAGTAACTAATTACTCCTGCTTGCTCTTCTAAAACCCTGAACTAGTTTATGCTCTGAAAAGACAGAGTTCTGCCAGTCACAGCCCATTTTAAGGGCTTGTTTGACATGTCTAAAAATTTAAAGACAGAAGTCAAAAGACTCTGCTAAATCAAAGCCATGACCTGGTTTTATATTATTTCATTTGCACATTAAAATAAAAACTTGCATTACAAAAAAAAAACAAACAACAACAACCAAAAAAAAAAAAAAAAAAAAAAAAAAAAAAAAAAAAAAAAAAAAAAAAAAAAAAAAAAAAAAAAAAACAAAAACAAAAAAACAAACAACCCACAACCAACAACAACAAAAGAAACCCACAAATTATTACTTACAAACCTTTTCTGAACTCAGGCACATAGTGGTACGTTGGTTTGCCCAGATGGATGAAGAAATTTGAAAGATTGCCACTAACAGCAATGGTGAACACAAGTGTGGCACATATCCAGAATGGACCTTAGAAGGAAATAAAATCAATAGCACCTCCTCTGCTCTCTTGCTTTCTCAGGCTAGCAAGTAAAATGAAATACAAACTCGAAATATTTAGCACAGAAAAGAACTTCTCCCACCTCATACCTACCATAAAGGTCAGGATTGCTGCGGATATACAGCCTTACAAAGTTCTTCCCAGGGACTGGGAACACTGACCCTTTGATTCTGTCCAGGACCTATGAAACATGAGGATTTGTCTGACTGAAAGTGCAGGAAGGAAAAAAACCTCAATGGATAAGGCATAATTCAGACAACAGTTCTCCTCTGGAGCAGAGTACTAGCCTGGTATGTGTCTACATCGAAGAAAGTCTGGTAGTACTCAAAAGTCCAGAAAGGGGCACTTTTCTTCTGTCCTGCAAGCAGCTGGATGGTGGGAAAGGCAACATGGAAAGTGTTACAAGCACACAATTTATGCATCACTAGCTCATTTACACAGCAGTCACATTATTTTGGTACCCAAACCAAAAACAAACTTAACAGGGTGGTGCCTCCTATGGATTATATAATGGTTTCTTTTCCCTCTCCCATATCTGTTGGCAGCCAGTCTCTTATCTCCCTGTAGGCAGAATCGTGGCCTGGGGTTCTAAAGAGCAGCCTGTTACTACGTGCTGCCACATCATCTGTAACACACACCCTCATCACCATGACAAGTTCCTTTGGCTGTCAGAACCACAGAATGGCCTGTGATTGAAGGGACCTTAAAGATCATCCCACTCCAACCTCTGCCATGGGCAGGGACTCCTCCCACTATCCCAGGTTGCTCCAAGCCCTGCCCAGCCTGGCCTTGGACACTTCCAGGGATGGGGCAGCCAAAGCTGCTCTGGGCACCCTGTGCCAGGGCCTCCCCATCCTCACAGGGAAGGATTTCTTCCTAATATCCAAGCTAAAGCTCTTCACTTTCAATGTGAACCCATCCCCCCTTGCCCTGTTCTTCACAAGCTCTTGTAAGAAGTCCCTCTCCATCTTTCTCACAGGTCTCCACCAGCAGGGGAGAGAGCATTACCTCTGTTTTATCAGAGTCATCAGTGCCCAGTAGCTCATCATCCTCTTCCCTCCCTGGCTCCTGCAGGCGGCTCTGCTGATTCTTGGGGATCTCGACTGGCTCATCGATGCTTATGGTGGTGGCATCAGGATTTGCTGCAAGCAAATTAGCTGCATCATCAAATTCTGCAAATAAGTACATTACGAGACAGGCGATGAACAAGACACTAAAATTTTTGTTCTCACGGCTCAAAAAAAAACCACTTTAAGACCCTGAGACAGTATAATCTCTAGCTTAGACACGTTGGGTATGATCTGTTTCCTAAAGCTCAGGCTGACACGGATCAAGCTGAACATTTACTCAGTTAATAAAAGTGTGAGTCTGCTTTTCCTGCCAATCTGCCTGCAGGATGTTACCACTGGAGCCTGCCCTCCTTCCCTGCCAAGAGCCCCGACCTGAGAACCAGCAGATCTCTGCAACAGCAAGGGGAAGCTGTCCCTCTGAAGAAATGGGTAATTTTAGTATTCTCCAAAAACTGACATGAAATTTTAAATGAAAAACTAAGGAAGTCTGAAACCGGGGCCTTTTCCAGGTTACAGAGCGCTCTGCCCCTTTCCAGCTGACACTTGCTACCGCAAAGGATTTCAGACCACGGTTTCAGTGTAACACCGGTTACATTTTTTGGCTCGCCGGCAGCACAACTTCATCTCAGAAAATGCAGGACACCTGACCCCATCCTGACCGCACCTGCAAAACTCCCAGGACGTTTCTATTCCGCGAACGCTCAGAATCGCTCCCAAAGCCTCCAGCTGGGCCCCAGCCCCGCGTCCGCACCTGCGACGTCTCCTTTACCTTGGAATTTGAGGTCGTCCGCCGTCGCCATTCATCCGCCTGGACGAGGATCAGCTCCCCGGGGCTCGACCCTCCTGCAAGAGGACAGAGGCAGCGCTGGGACGGGCCCGGCCCCCCGCCTGTGCCAGCGCTGCTGTGCCCCGCGGCCGCGCCCCCCGGGCCCCCGCAGCCCGCCCGCGGCGTCCCGAGCGCGGCTGGGCCGGTGCGGCGGCGGCGCTGTCCGTGGCTGACGGTCTGTGCACAAACACACAGGGGCTGTAGATAATCGTGCGCTTGTACATCTGATATAAACCTACACTGCGTGTTTTGGTAACTGAGGGTTATATCAGAGAGTCGCGGAATAGTTTGGGTTGGAAGGGACGTTAAAGATCATCCCATTCCAACCCCCTGCCCTGGGCAGGGACTCCTCCCGCTGTCCCAAGGTGCTCCAAGCCCCGTCCAGCCTGGCCTTGGGCACTGCCTGGGGTGGGGCAGCCACAGCTGCTCTGGGCACCCTGTGCCAGGGCCTCCCCGCCCTCACAGGAGAGAATTTCTTCTTCACACCTAACCTAAACCTGCTCTCTGTTGGTTTGAAGCCATTCCCGCTTGTCCTGTCACTGCAGGCCTTTGTCAATAGCCTCTCTCCATCTGTCTTGTCTCCCTTCAGGTGCTGAAGGGCCACAATTATGTCATCAAAAAGCTTTCTCTTCCCCAGGCTGAACAATCCCAATTCTCCCAGCCTCCCAGCCTTTCCTCACAGCAGAGCTGCTCCATCCTTCTGATCTTGGTGGCCTCTTGGAGCCTTGCTCCTACAGATCCATGTCCTTCCTGTGCTGGGGACCAGGTAGATAATATATATACTGAAATATATATGTATATATATAATTTTTTTTCAAATCATTCAGCCCCAAAATGCCAAACTCTGGAGGGCAGCAGAACCCCAGAGCAGGCAAAGCAGGAGGAAAAGGGCACTGTTTGCACAGCATCAGCACCTTAGTCTTTAGTCTGGGGTTCAGGGAGAACGCCCTGATCCAGCTCCCCTCATTTGTAAAACACAGAGCACACTTGTGGAAAAGCCTCATGGTTCTGCAGTGAGCACCACACACCCACCCTGGCCGCAGGTGATGCCTTTGGTGCAGCTGGAGGGAGCAGGGCTGGCAGGATCCTTGCTCACACAGGGGCTGAAGCGCAGGGAGGGGACAGCGTGCAAGGCAAGGCAGAAACTCAACCAAACACGTGAACATTCTCCCTCCCCCTCACCCTCTACCTTTGCCCCTGCCTCGGGTTGTGCTCCCCTCGCCAGCAGCCAGACCTCTCCACCACAATGTCTGGCATCAGGGTATTCCTACAGAAAATCCTGATTCTTCTGCAGGTTACTCTGTCTGTTGTAGTTGGCAAAACTCTGATGATACTGTTCCCCAACGCCATGAAAAGATACATCCTAAAGATGGGCGAAAAGAGCAGAATGAACCAGAATCCAAAGTTCAGCTACGAAAACTGGGGCCCGACTTTTTTCAGCTTCAAGTATTTGCAGTTTGTGCTGAAGGTGAAGTGGAAGAGGCTGGAGGATGAAGCCCACGAGGGGCACCCTGCTCCCAACACGCCAGTGGTGACCCTCGGCGGGGAAGTTCGTCACCTCCTGGATTTCATGGAAGGTCAGTAGCTGAGCCATGCAGCTGGGTTTGGTGTGCTGAGAGGATCAACGAGGAGATGCTGCTGAGGGAACAGGGACAGGCAGCTGGCACCTGAGTGCATCACATGCAGACCACCAGCACTCACCTGCTGGTGAAGATGCAGCACATTTACTCCAGCTGCCTCTTGATTTTCAAAAATAACCTGCATTTATCATCCTGTCTATCCTATCCCTTCACATCACAGAGCTTTCGCAAGAGCTGGCTCTGCCTGGAAACATTTTTTGCTGAAAGCCAAGGTAATAACTTGTTTTAGGGAGAGAAGGCCCAGAACTGAACCGTGTGCAAGGATTCACGAGTGTTGGCTGTCATTCTCTGCCCATACAGAAAATTGCACACCAGCTCCCTTTGCCAGCCTAAAGCCTAGAAAGCACACGGTGGGTTTTTCCAGATCCAAAGTGGCTGGGAATAAAGCAGAAGTAGCTGCTTTGTACTTTGTCCGCTGCCTCCCACTGAGATCTCAGTAGGACGTAGAATTAATCATTAAGCTGCAGCCTCCATCCCCACGGGAGGGATTACATCCTTCTCTCATTCTGCTTTCCTAATTATATAGAGATATTTATGCAGAAAGTGGAATGCAAATTTGGAAAAGAGATACACAGTATCTACAGGACGGTACCACTGTTATTTAATCCTTTAGGATGTAGATCTATGTTAGCAGCAGCTTTTAAGTTAAGCCACGCCACAAAGATCTTGAACAAATTTCTTGTAATTTAGCATAACCATACTAAAAGAGGTGCTTAGAAATCCTGCAAGCTCTCTTAAATCAAGGTCTTGCGAACAGATGCCAACATCAACACAACACTGTGTTAATTTGTAAGCAACTGCAGATATTTTTGCCAGTGTAAGGTTAGTTTAATATATAACCAGTGTTGTTTGGACAGGAAATTGCAGAAATACATTGAAAGCATGAAAGCCTGTGATGCATGACTGAAAAGTCTGCAGCTTCCCCTCAGCTCAGCTTGAACTGACACATCTAAAAAAATCTGGAAATGAAAAGGCACTGGGACTGTGTCCTCAATGCCTACCCCTGAACCACTGTCCCTGGATAACCTTGCAGAAGGCCACGTTTAGTATTTTTGAAGTTGCTCCCTACTAAGGATCTCAGGGAGGCTGAGATGCCCATTCTGGATCAGTTCCCTGTCCCAAAAATGACAGCAACTTGCGAATTGGCTCTTGTGGTGAGGAAAAGTGAAGCTGTGTGACTGCAGGGTGCCTCCTGCCTGTACTGGGCAGGGTTCCCTCAGCTAAACTCCTTGCTGGATGCAGCACAGATCAGAGCCAGGACAGGAAAACCACCTTTGTGCAGGCTTTGCAGAGATGCAGAGGTTCTGCTGCTGATTTTAATGACCTAGGAGAAGTTTATGGATTAAGTGTTGTCCAGGAATCTGCACAGAGGCTCAGTTCAGTGTATTTAATTCTGTCCTTCCTCCCTTCACTTAACCACAAAATTCCCTTTTTTTTTTTTTTTTCCTCCAGATAACCGACCTTTAATCCTGAATTTTGGAAGTTGCACCTGACCTTCATTTATGCTAAAATTTGATGAGTTCAACAAGCTCATCAAAGATTTCAGCTCAATAGCAGATTTCCTTATCATCTACATTGAGGAAGCTCATGCAGTAGGTACAGTACAAACACCACAGTGATGCCAACCACAGCTTCAGATGTGTCATTTCCTTTAGGGAAAAAAGTGTGTTAGCAAAGGAGGGGGCTGCAAACAGGAGAGAAACCTTCAAGTCAAGTGCCAGTATCACACCTAGATCCCAGTTTGTGTCCCTAATTCTCGTAAGATTTTACTCACACATATGACTTTACACTGAGTTACTCCTGCTGAAGACACTCAGCTCTGTGAAGGACAAAGTTGTATCTTTAAAAAACTCCCTCTCAATGTTAGCACATCTCCTTTTGGAAAGAGGAAAAGACATTTCATAGAACAAAAGTTAAGTGTGCAATGCCAGCATGTTATGTGTTAACAGAAAAAAAAAATTAGTTTTTAACGTTTTTTCAGTAACAGGATGCAGACTCCAAATTGAAAAATTTAGCAAGCAAACTAAACAGTGGATTCTAAGTAACACACTGGCACTGGTTTTACCCCAGGATTAAATGTTTTTCTAAAACCTAACATTTATGGTTTTCTAGCAATGTCATTTTTAGCAGCTGAGAATCAGATAACAACTACGTCATCAGACCCTTTTACTAGTTTCTACTTTATTAGAAGAGTTGTGTGCAAATGTTTGTTTGCATAATTCTGAAAAACAAAGGTGTGTCCTGGCTCACATTTTGCTTCTCACAGACCTGTAATTTTGGTTTATAGGGTTAATGAGTACGATCAAGTAGAATTAACAATGCTGACAAACCTTACCCAAACTGAATACACATTCCCCATCTGGTGTCTTTCTACAGTCAATTTATGTGGGAAAACTTCAGCTAAAATCCATCAAATATTTCTGAATCCAGGGCAAAGGAAAAATGCATTTTGATGAAATTAAAAGGAAAAAATAGATCTTGGGACCATTTATTTGAAAAGCTCTAGTGCTCCCATAGTCTGAGGGGGAGGCTTTCATTTCCTGTCAGGTTTTGGTGTTAGGAATAAACTGGAAAATTCTTTTAACCTAATTTTGGGATATGACACACAGCACATCTCCACCCTCCACCTATTCAAAATATTCCTTGCTAAATCCCTTCCTCATTTGTTTTAGATGGATGGGCTTTTAAAAATAATGTCATTATTAAAAATCACAGAAGCCTTGAAGATCGAAAAATTGCAGCACAATTTCTTCAGAAAAGTCACCCTCTGTGTCCAGTGGTTTTAGACACTATGGAAAACCTGAGCAGTTCAAAATACGCTGCGCTGCCAGAACGGCTCTACCTGCTTCAAGGAGGGAAGGTCATCTACAAGGTAAAGAATATCAGCAGCAATGAGCACAATATACAGAGGTTTTTAAATTTCAAGCTAACTTGAGACTGCTTTGCATTTAACAGTCAGTATTTCGTTCTGTTTGAGAGCTAAACACTTCACAATGCACTGTAACTGTGGAGAGAAACGAACATGCAGCAAAACCAGTCTGGGCCTTTATAACATACATATTTGATGTACACCTCAGTCTTGCTCAAATATTTATCTTTTGGCTCACTAGTAACCCAAGGTACATCTAAGCTGTGTGATCCAGGAACACTTCCCACCTCCAGGATCCAGACATTGGCTCTGACCCAGTGACATAGCAGGGTGTAACCAGTGCATAACCATCCCCCAGGGATGGCTCCAGTAGAAAGGGAGCCCAGGCACACCAGCCCACAGTTCTGCTGCAGCTGCTGTGCTCTGAAGGATTTCTGCTCTGTCTGCTTGAGCATCACTGTGTCATTTTATTGCCTTTACAGGGAGGAGTGGGGCCTTGGAATTACCACCCCCAGGAAATACGTGCCATCCTGGAAAAACTGAAATAGAAAAAGAAGATGAGTTCAGAGGAAAGACTATTTGGATAAAAAAGTTCAAGAATAGTTTTGTCACAGACCTAAGTGTAGGGAAAAAAAAAAGAATTTAAAAATAGCCATAGAGACAAGAAGAAAAGAAGAATGTTGTATGTGCATCTAAGGAGTATTTGTAATAAGGTTCACTACGTTGTCTAGAGGGTTTCAAGTGTCATCCCTACAACACCAACTTCTGGTCTGTAGTAACTTACTACTCTTAGACCACAAGCAGTAATGTGAGAGCTGGGCCCATTGAGCCCTGGATACCAACATTTACACTTGTAAGGAATATCCTGCAGGATAAACTTCAGGGTGGTGACATCTGCAAGAGTCCACTGGCATGAAAAGCAACTAATTTCACATTACTATAGACATTGCACTTGTATATATGAGACGTTCCCTTTCACTGACTTCAGGAGGCTTCTGAGCAAGACAATCTCTGTCAACACCTGTTTCTATGAGTATTTGTTATGATGGTCCCAGCATAAAGCACTGGCGGCTGTGACCTGATTCTAAAAAATATTTATAGAAACAAGGGATTGATCAACAATTATTAAAAGTCTATCAAAGCACTTTATATGGCTTCAGATTATCTCCCCTGCCCTGCCTCTCTCCCCCAGATTATTTCTGAGCATTAGCAGACATTTATATTTATCCTAATAATCTCTGAGTTTGAGCTGATCAGAAATCAATTTAAGGACTTTTGAAGGACTTGTTTGACAGTAGGAAGTAATACATCCCACTTAAGTAGCTCACACAAATTTTTTTTCTATTTAACTCAGAGTGCAAGGGAAACATTTTACAGGAAATTGAGTTTTAATTCATGCATTATGTAAGCCTGATATAAACATACTATCTTAAATGGACTCAGTTATGCTCAGGTGTTCTAGGCTGACAGTTTAGGTTACAAAATGAGAAAGCTGTTACTACAATTAAAACAGCACTGTGTTGTGGTTGGACTTGATGATCTTAAAAGTCTTTTCCAACCTAAATGATTCTATTCTATTCCATACATTAAACCAGCAGGGAATACATACCACATCCATACCTTCAAAAAAACATTTTAATACAAGGTTCTAATAATAAACATTCTCTGCAGTGCAGCCATCAAAACATAACTTCCTTATAAAAAAATAAAAGGGAGGCCCAAGTTTAAGCTGGGCTCAAGTGGTCTCTGCCGTGCCCTCTGCCATCACCCGGTGCACTGACACAAAATGATCAAAGGCAGATTTGATGATGAAACGCAAGTAAGTGGCTTGGAACTCAGGAAGCTGCAGAAGGAATAAAAATAATGTTATTGCATTCTCTGTAGTAACAAAACTACCAAACCACATTGGCAGAAGTTTGTTAAACGCAAGGATCAGGGTATTTCAGGGTCTGTATTTGAATTGCACATAAATCAAGCTCTTTGACCTGCAACTCAAAAAAATCCCACCACCTCCTGAATTCTGCAGCCTTAAAGGCAGCAATTGAAGGAGGGAAGATTGCCACACTTGTGGAAAGGGCCCTTGCACATCGTTAGGAGCACTAGGCAGGTGCAATTTCATTGCATAATCTACAGAGGAGCAGCTGGGAAGTGCAATTTCACACCACAATCTACAAACTCCTCTCTTTAACACCAACTGAGCAATAATTGTACATAACGACATGTTTGGTTTTTTTATGGTTTCTCCCCACTTAGCCCAGACATCCAATTTCATGAACCACTACTGATGTGCACTGTAAATACTCACTGGAAATTCTTCCATTTGGAGCTGTCCTTCTGTGTGTTGCAAATCTAGAAAACATATTTTAAAGTAAATAACAAAGAATAATGTGCAATGCTGTGAACTTTTCACTGGACTCAGAGTTCAAGTGAATTTATACTGCATACAGACATTATTTTTTATTTTTACAGGTGATTTAAGAGAATAGTTTTTTGCAATATCCCAGTGTGTGTATTTATATATCCCACTCATTACAGTGCTATAAAAGGTCACCCAAGAGGCACTAAAAAAAGCCAATCCACAAACCAAACAATGCAGGAAATGGCACTCTATTATACTATGTAAGCCTGTTTTTAATTTTTGGAACATAAAGTGCACAAGTAGTGCTTTTAGCCCTTATACAGCATTTTACTCTCCAAATTGCTGCAGAGACCAGCAGTGTTAACAAAATTCATTTAAATGCGACTATTAATGTCTAATAAAATAATCATCAAATCACACTTTACTCAACAAATAGATGAGGGGTTACAGCAATTCCCTGAAAAAGACCAACGTCGTTCCCACAAAATCTCACAAACTCAGTCTTACCTTTTTCAACACACTGCTCAAAACCCACAGGGTCTTTAGATGTGCTTCTTTCAATCCTCAAGGTCCGCACTAAAATATATATAAATTCGAAATATCAACACAAGTTCTGATTCTTTATTGATAATTATATTTAGTCCATCACTTTACATCCACAAAGCACTTTCAAAGCATTAAGTAATCTATTTTTTCTCTAAGCTATGGAGACTGTGGATACGAAGAATGATTGCTTTGTGAAAATGAATCCTTATGTGAAGCTAAATCTTTATGTGAAGTTAAATCTGTATGAATCTGTTAAAAGTGGCTACTTACATCTATGACTACTGTGGGAACTTTTCATTAAGGCACAGACACACATTTTAATATAGCACATATTACCTACTGCAAGACACAAAAGTCTTACCCAGATAACACTGGATGGCGACTTTGCTGATTTTCACGCATTTCGGAAAACCAATAATCAGTTCCTGTGGGAACATGCCTGTCGTCGTCCAAAATGTTTTGGAACTTCTGTGGAGAGAATAGGACAAAATCCTCAACTGTAGCTTTTCATCTATAGCCATCTTGAATTAAATTTATCACAGAAAAATGTGGAGGGGAAAAGAAAGGGGGAAAGTGGAGGGGTGGAAAAACAGGGGGACGGTGAGGAAGAAGGGGAGGGACGAAAAGGAGGGGGGGAAAGTTAGAGGGAGGCATTTTTACTTGGGGTGCTTTCAGCAGTGCCCTGTATAACGATGGGGCAGCTCTCTGGAGGAACTGACACCTCGCCGTGCAGGCTCTGTACCCGGCCGGCACCACACAGGAACCCCGCAATGGGGCGGGC
>VZTR01033412.1:70438-122232 GCA_013400775.1 Chaetops frenatus | reverse complement strand
TCCCTTCACAGACCCTTCCTAGCATAGTCCCCGACCTCGCTCCGAACTGGACCCGATCCCTTCGCCCCCGCCTCCCCATCCCTTCGGTACCCCCGGCGCCCCTCGGGCAGGGCCCGGTCTCCTCTCGCCCCACAGGACTCGATCCCCAGCCCCGCAGGGCAGCGGCTGAGAGGATCCCGTCCCTGTCCTGCCCCTCGCCATGGCAGCTCTGAGCTCCCCTGCCCCCGCCAGGACCCCCGCTCACGAACCAGAGCCCCCCGGCACCGGCTGGGGAAGGGGCACAGGGAGATGCCCCCCCTCCCGGGGAGGGAGGTTCCAGCAGGCTCCATTGCCCTGCTGCAGTCAGACATGTGCCCTCCTCCTCCTCTTCCTCCTCCTTCTCTTGCTCCTGCCTGCAGCAGAGCCAGGCCTGGTTGTGGGGGCACTTCCACTCGACACCAGCCCCTCTCCCGCTGCCTCTGCCTCCGTCCCGGGCCTGGGATCCATCCCGGGCCTCTCAGCCAGCCCAGGGTCCAGTTCCCACTCGGATGGGGTGTGTGGTTTGGTGGCAGACAAGCTCACACCCCTGCTCCATGCAGCCTGCCCTCCTTGCACCACAGGGCTACGTGGCCGTGCTCAGAGCTCTGAGGGGAGCTGCCAGCTTTGGGGGTTTCCCTGGGTCATGTTTTCCTCTGTGGCTGTTCTTCACCTGTCTGTGATTTGTTTTTGCAGAGCTGGTCGAGGGGAATGTCGTACTGTCTCCACTCAGAAAGCCATTTGGATACTGGGCCGATATACGTGCGTGAAAATGGGAAGCTGCACATGGTAAATCGGGGTGCAGGCGGCGTACAGAATGTCACTCCCAAAGCGAGACCTTTTAGTCTGTTTTCCAGAAGTTTTTCAGTGGAGCTTTGCATGAACAGGGAGGACGATAGGGCAAGGAGGCAGAGGACTGATCATTTCATCTTCACATACACTAAGGAGGGGAACCTCCGCTACTCGGCCAAGTCCCTCTTCAGCCTCGTGCTGGGTTACATTTCTGACAATGTTGATCACATTGACTCGTTGATTGGTTTCCCAGAGCAGATTGCTGAAAAGCTCTTTTCAGCAGCAGAAGCAAGACAAAAGTTCACAGAGCCAGTGACGGGACTGAGAGCTCTGCAGAAGTTCACTGAAGCCTATGGCAGTTTGGTGCTGTGCTCGCTGTGCTTGCGGAACAGGTACGTGTGTCCACTAACAAATCTTGTCACCTGCTAGGGCTTTCTGCTAGCACACTTCAAGCTTCCCCTAAATGAAATTAAAATACGTTTTGGGTTTATAACTCCTCCTCTAATTGTAATGAAATGCCCTGAGCCTTATTTTATTCCTGTGCTTGCTGCCTTTTGTCCCATCCCTTTCCTACAAGTGCAGCTGCAGGTTTCAATTTAAGATACAAATCATAATAGAGGTAACAGACTACATCTGTTTTAACCAACACAGGAACCTACATGGAGGATTAAACCTGCAACTATTTTTTAACAATAATAATCAGCACTTCTGTGGCAATCTGTATTAGGCTTAGTACCTTCTCAGGCATTTCATGGGGTGTTCCTGTAATTGCTTTTTGACACAATTAGCTGACTGTACAGATAAAATACACCCTTGCAAATTGTTTGGGTTTACTAACTATAAGCTTGCTGTCATGTCTCATTTTGGGGGCTCAGAAGAAGATACAGACTTGTGGAAATCAGGCAGGTTTTACCTTAATTTATTGTTGTTGCCATCCCCGTATTGAATGTACTTTCACAAGGTCCTGATTACAGTCCAGCACTAGTTTTTCTATCTTCTCAATGCCCACATCTTTCACTGAAAGAGTCTTGCTAAGTTTAAAACTGGATTATGTTTTTAAAGCCCTGCTCCTACTGAAGCCTTTCCCAGTAGTAGAACCCGTCTCTTCCATCTCTACACTTGAAAAAGGGATGGTTTATCCAGTTTAAAATCAAAGTACTGGCATATTCATCTGAAGTGCCAAGGTTGTTGTGAGCACAGTAGGAATGTTTGAGTAGAAGTCAATTATCCTTTGTTTTATCCTTTAAACCTAGTCCCTTTTTATCTCTAGCACAGATAATTTTATGGGCTTAATTTAGAAATTAAGCTACTTCTGGCATCTTTTGCCATTACAGAAAGCTGAGTTAAGTATCAAGTCTTTGAAATCCAGGAAATAAGGAATTAAGGCATTTTCTGATGAATTTTATTTCTAAAAGAGCCCACCCTCCTCTCCAGAACCCCCCTGAGCTAGTAATCTCTCTCAAGAACTGGCTTGTGCTCTGACTGTACGTAGTGCTTTTTGCAGAGCCAAATTGCAGAGGAAAGGGTTTGGGGAGGTGGTTTGATGGGTAAACTTACACTGGGAGGATATTAAGGTCCCCTTATTTGCATGGACTAAGAGGTGTTCCTGGAGGGATCAAATTATTAATCACCCCCAGTTTATGCAGTGAAGGTGCTGACCTCAGGGTGTGTCTTGCCATGGGGAATATGAGGTAAATTCAGGAGAGATCAGTGAATTTGGAGCTTGTCTTGCCACAGGGACAGCAAGAGGTGACTGCAGGGGAGGTATTGAGGGCTACGTGCTCATTACTGCATACTCATGCCTGCCATTCTTCAGTGATTTGTTCCCATCTCTAAACCTCCTACTGAATAGCTCCAGCACAGATGTTTGCGTGGCTGCTGAGTGAATCAGCCCAGGGAACCAGCACAGCTAAAAAAAAAATAAAAAATAACCCACTGAGTAACTGCTGCCTGGGGTGTAGCCACAGCTCTGGCCAGTCCTGGACTTTTATCCTGGTCAAGTATTTCATAGACATATATAAAAAGTAAAATATTGCCACTGACAAGCTCTCCTGTCCTGTATAAGATCCACGTTTGAGGTGTATTTTAGACCTGGATGAATGTGGGTTTGTCTATATCCTTCCTAGACATCGAGGAGGAGCAGTTTGTGAAGCTGACTTACGATAAACTGGGATATTTTGCATTATTCTGAAATAATACAGCAGTAATCTGTAAGGAAGCTCCTAATAGCAGTGTTTGCAAGTTGAAGTCTTGTTAGTCCAATTTTTTTGCATCAAAGCAAAACCGTGACAGTGATTTAAGGAGAAGACTGGGAATTCAGACATGTTGTGTGCCAGCTGCACATAAAGAGGTACTTAGAGCAGCTGGGTAATTTCTGTCAATTTTCACATAGGTACTTAGCAGAAAGGAGTGCATTGTGCTTATGACACTTGGGGATATAGACACCTCCTTACATGCCTGAGCACTGATAGCTTTTTTTTTTTTTTTTGGCTTTACAGATACCTGGTTATCTCTGAAAAGCTTGAAGAAATTAAGTCTTTCCGGGAGCTGACGTGTTTGGATCTCTCCTGCTGTAAACTTGGAGATGAACATGAGCTGCTGGAACACCTCACCAAAGAGGCCCTGTCTAGGTACCAATTTCTTGAGCTAAAAATGACACTTTCTTTCCTACCACTAAGCAGTTCAAAGAATCAGGCTGAGACTTTAAAGGGAAGTTCCACGGGCTGCAGAGTGTAAGACTGAAGATTTTGGTTGTTCATAAAACCTGTTCTGGAGGTAAACAAAATACAGAATTTATTGTACACAAATCACATACTGAATCATAAGAAAGTACTAAAAATATGCAAGATTATTTACTGTCTCATATTTTATATTAACTTTTTATCATTTTCATTGTCTGGGTAAAAATTGCATCTTTAACATATGGGAAAGTTTTACACTTACATTTCCTTCTTTTGAGGGGGAACTTTATCAGCCAAATTTTTAACCAAACTAGTGTTCTAGATTAAGATCTCTGCAAGCAGGAACTTGAAATTAGTTAACATCTCAAACAGTAAATTTCCTGATTTTGTTTGGTACTAAAGAATGACAAGCAGAAAATTTTGGAAACAATAGGTTGGGTGACTGCTAATTAAGGATATTATGTTGCTGTAAGATTTTGGTGCATTTTGCATCAAGGTTTTGTCTTGAAGTGCTCTGAAGAGAGCACTTTAGTGTGATGTTTTTTCCTGAGTTTTGTTCATCCATGTTATAATACCTCATTATTTTCTTAAAATCATTGCTCTATCACTTATCAAATTCTGTCCTCTCTCATTTTGCCAAGCATTTTTCCTTAGTTTTGAATGCATTTCAGTTTGGCAGCCTTGGTGTAAAGAATGTCACGGTATAAAGAAGCTTATTGTCTCTGTTGGCAAATGTTTGGCTCTAGGATCAGTTTGTCACTGGAACTGTGGGAATAGCTGCTCAAGTAGTGCTTCTGTTGAGCTAGCAGGGAAATATAAAGATATTTGTTAGTCCTGCTAACCCAGGCTCCTTTCTCACTGCTTTTTACAGTGAGCCTGTAGGGGTTGGCACAGGATGACCCTTCTGACACAGAGGTTTAGGACATCTTGCAAAACTGTCAGAAATAATGGCCATAAACTGCATGTTTGTATCTCCCCTGCCAGTGTGAAAAGGCTTCTCCTGAAGGACAACTCCCTGTCAGACACCGGCCTGCGCAGGATGACAGCGCCCGTCCGAGTGCTGAAAAAGGGCCTTGAGAACCTGCTGGTGCTGGACTTGTCCTGTAAGTGCTCCATGGTTTCATAACAGAAAGAATTTGTATCCTTTCTGATAAAGAATTTATCCTCCTTAACGCTGAAGCACTACAGTTAATTTTTTGATTCCCATGAGCCAAGTGCTCGACCCCAGATTTCACCAGCAGCCTACCAGAAGGCACAGGGCAGACCTGAAGTCTCAGGCATTTGCTACTTACATAAATATTTTTAGTAGTTTGAGAATTGATACTGTAAATATTTGTACTCTGATATTTAGAGGGGGAGAGTCGGTCTTATCCCAGTATTAGCTTTAGGAACAAATGCTTTCTTGGTATTTTGATCAACTACTCCCACATCATGCAGCTTAATTAACATTACTTGGCCTTACAGGTAACCCTAAAATCACAGATGTGGGAATTGGATACCTTCTTTCTTTCAAGAAATTGAATTGTTTGGATATTTCTGGGACAGGTCTCAAGGTAAAAATCATCAGAAAAAGTTTACTGGACAAGTGTAATGAAAGTTCTTGTCCTCTGACTGTGATATTTCCCTTTTTCCCAGGATGTTGATGCTGTCATTAAGCGACTCCAAATGCAGATAGGCCTGGTTCACTCAAAAGTGCCTCTGAAAGAATTTGATCACAGTAACTGCAAAACAGAGGGATGGGCAGAACAGGTAAGGAGGGGTTAAACCTGTTTTACCCTCTCAAAATTTGCCTTACAGAATACAAAATCGCTGAATAGGAAGAACAAGGGATGGAGTTGTTTCCAATGATATTTGTGTAAATTTTACAAGACACATTTTAACTGCTTCATTTGTTCTTTCAGACAGTTCTGCAGTGGGAACAGGCAGTTATGGAGGCCATGAAGCCCCAGGACAACTTGAGATCCAGAGCAGCAGCTCTTCGCTTCTGTACGTAACTGCATGGGCACCACAGAGTTGATTTATTTTCTTTTCTACAGGGAGCATTTCCATACTTTTTGGGGTTATAGTACAAAGTGCAATTTCAGCCCTTTGTGTAACTGCATTACAATGTAGCTGAGTTTTTTCCTTAAAATTCTGAGTCCAAAATGTAAATGGTATTTTTCCTTCTGCACATTTCCAAGTTTGGCTTGGCCAAAACAATTTGTACCACATTATGCATTTTAGAGCATAATTCTGCTTTTCCCAAAATCTAAACTTGATTTTCATTTTTGGTTGTAGATGGCAAGACACACAGAATAGAGGAAGTAGTCAAATGCACACTGGTGGAGCCAGAAACTAAAGCATCTGGAAACTTGCAGTTTTATAAGGAAAAAGTTCAAAATTGCCATTTACCTTTGCAAAAGGAGGTTGCAGGCAGCCAAGAATTAAAGAACAATAAAAAAAGAGCTTTGGCTGAACAAGAGAGAGAAAGGACTTCCAAACAGAAGCATCTGTGCCTCACTGTGGAGGACTGGGATTTGTTAAATACCTACTGAGTCAGAAAGAAGTGGGTCTTTTGTTTGTTGTTCTCTTGCTGATGGCAGGATTTGGACATATTGAGAGGGAGTGACAAAGGAGACAAGTACTGTTAAATCTGGTTGCTGTGATGTAGGGTATCCTGTGCTGGGGGAGGGATAGAGACAAGGTTGGTAATGCTACTGTATATTTTCAATACATAATAATTTTTTCAAATAAAGTTTTTGTTGTCATCCTTAACTAACTCTTCTGATGAAGGTGTTTTTCACCAAAACAGCTGATCCTATCCCTGTCTCTCGAGGGGCAGGACACGAATCACTGCAGCTCATCTGAAATGAAGCTGCACTGGGCTTGTCAAGTGCCATGGGATGTTTACAGTGCTGCTAGAACAGAAACCTCAGCCTGAAAGCACCAGGCTGTGCTGATGGGGCTGTGGCAGAGGGAGGGACCACAAAGGATAAGCACAGGCCTCTGGGGAGGGAGGCAGAGCCAGTAACACCTCACCAACAGTCATTGCAGGAGCCCAAAGTGGAACACAAGTCCCCTTTCTGTCTCATTTTAGCCCAGGAAATGAGAGCTGGAATGAGGTTACTGTAGGGATTATACTCTGCAACTGTAATATGTTCTCCCTTACCAGCAAATTCACTGCATTTGAGATCATTCTGTGGTTTAAAACCTATTTTCAGTGTGCCTGCAGTACACTAATTGTACTTCTCCATCTGAAAACATTGAGGGGCATTTATAATTCATATATTATTTATGCAGATCAGCTGTAAAACACCTGGACAATCAGATCTGTTCTGTGTTGGTCTGTGCAACTGTAGTGCTGCAGGTAACTGTTTATCATTGAATTCCTGCCCTGAGTGTTTCCATCAAAACTGGCTGGGGTGGACAGTGCTCATCATTGTCCTCTTAGCCTCATGAGGCCCAGGATTTTTTCCAGGTTTCCCCTGCTAGGGGTTCTTCAGAAGGTATCTTCCTTTTACACTGCTGTTTACCTAATTCATCACCAAGAAAAGCAGCACGCCCTTGGAAATCATCAAGGGCCAAGAAAATGAACTTCAGCTCAAAAATGCATGAAGAACAAAACTCCTTTGTCTTTTCCTTACTGCTGAATTTTCCTCAAAAAAGGACTACACACAAACAAAACAGGCACACTGGCATTCAAATCCTACTTTCTTTTCCCAGAAACTCAAGGCTATTAATAGCTTCCCCTGACAACTACATCAGCTCTCTGCTGAAACAAATAATGGCACAAATTGTGACTTAAAACAGAGGCTCAACAGGGAGGAAGATGTGCAGTCTTCCCCCTCAAGCTGCTTCTGGTGCAATTGCCACCATGGAATTTTTGGCCAGCCCTTCCACCATTGGAGATCTGCTGATCTAACCATGGAGAGATGCACATTTTATTACCAATCCTGTTTTTACCAATTCCATTACCTGGCCCCTGTGCTGAGCATGAGGGTTCTTGTATTTTTTTTTAACAGCTGATTAATTCAATTCTTAACTGCACTGGGATAACATTTTACAGGCACAGAGAAAACAAGCCGTGCACCCTGGCCAGGCCTGGAGAGGGACAGGTGAGTAAATGCAGCTTTAGCACTCCCCCATGCAGAGTTTTGCCATCTCATTCCAGGTAAAGTGTGAGTCACAATACTGTAAAGCTATTTATAAAAAGATCTCTCAGATTTCCAGCTGTATCCCAGTGACAAATTAGAA
Organism: Chaetops frenatus; assembly: GCA_013400775.1. Taxonomy (NCBI): domain Eukaryota; kingdom Metazoa; phylum Chordata; class Aves; order Passeriformes; family Picathartidae; genus Chaetops; species Chaetops frenatus. The sequence continues at coordinate 114,511 of VZTR01033412.1, read as the reverse complement.
GCAACATTCGCCATTGATCTGAGTTACAGTGACAGGCAGAGCTGCAGATCACAGGACAGAGAAGAAATGAGTGAACAGGGGTTTATTTTTAAATATCTATGACCTGGGGTGACAACAGGAATAAGATCACCTCATGTTTATTTTGGGCCTAGCAAAGTAAGAGTACTCACCGTAAATGAGGGATTTTCCTCAGAGACAATGTTTTAGACACAGGTGAGATTTTCAAAGGAGCAGATAAAACATCATCTTTCTTAAATTTCAGTGTCATGTCCATACCTATATCCTGAGGACCACTTTCAAGGCTTGGCTGCCTGATCCTGCCTTGCTGGCAGAGGAACAAAACAAGCAGCAAACAGATTCAGTGTCATCCCACACTGCCCTGGGAGCAGCACTTGATTTTCTGCTGCTCTCTGCTCTGAGGCTGCGACTTCTTGTTCCTCCTTTCTTTGCCAACTTCAGTGAAACCGATCTCAGCTCCATGAATGTTCTCAACGTGCTGCTGCAAAACTGCACAGCCCTGAAGGTTATTTACTTGCTGGTTCCCTGGGCAGGGACAGCTACTGTGTCACAGTTGATGTCACAGGGACATGATTTATCCCCCAAAACCCTGAAACTTCTCTAGTTTTCCATGCCATTTCACTCTCTGTGTTGGCCTTCATGGTTTGAGAAGGAGGTGGCCTGAGCAGCAGCTCCCCACCGTGTCACCCCCAACACAGCATTCCCAAGGAAGTGTCCCTGGAGCACCAACACAGAGCCCCCAAAGTCACTGCTGAAACCATCTGCAGATGTGTTTTGAACACAAATAGAAGCTCCTCCTCCCGCCAGTGAAGATCAGGACTGTGAAGATGTGTTGGAGGCTCACCTCACTCAGCTCTGCTCCTCGGGGCAGTCCTCAGTGTCCCCTCTGGCTGCCTGCAGAGGCCCCAGCACGTCCACAGAGGAGAAACCCCTGGCCCAGGATGTGCCAGCAGTGGGTGGTGAAGCGTCTCCAGCACAGCATGGAGTCAGTGCTGCCCATGAAGGAAGTGTCACCTCCACACAGCAGCAGACTCCGGGGAGCTGTCCCACAGCCAGTGCCCAGCCAAGGGCTGTCACACGCCCCTGGTCCCTGTTCGGTGTCATTGCGCTGCTGGAGAGCTTTTGCTTGGGCTGGAGCTCCCCAAGTGGGTGGCAGGGCAGGACCCCAAGGCTCCAGGGTGACAGCAGCCTGCTGTCCCCAGCAGGGATGGGTGCCAGGGTTCAGGGTGTGCAGATGAACTCGTCGGACCAGCCCAGGCAGTGCTGGATGCCATCCCGGCACAGCCTCCTGGGGATGCAGGAGCAGAACTCGTAGTGCACAGGGCTGCAGCTCCACCACTCCCGCCCACACGGGGGGCAGGCAGCCACTGGGAAGGACAGAAAACAGGGAACTGAAATGCTTCTGCTGCACTGACCCCCTCCCTCCTTCCTTAGTGAGTAAAACCCTGTCATTCCCCAGCAGAAAAGCTGCTGGTGGCAACCCCGCGACTGTGAGCCCACCAAAGAAGACTCTGGCTTGGTGCAATGACCTTCCTGGCAGAGAGGCCTTCCTGGGGGGAGGAAATAACTGTAAATGTTGTTGGGTTGCTTTTTTTTTTCCAAAACCATATGGGTGACTTAGGAACAAACCAGATGCTCATTTTAGCAAGAGGAGAATCTAGATGGCTTTGAAGCTGCTGAGATTCAGCTCCCTCGCAGCTCAGAGATACACCCATCTGCTGGCCAGTTACCAAAGGCCAAAAGGAATGGTCACTACTGCCCACAGCAACACATCCTGATGAAACTGTTCCACATCAGCAAGCCATGGAGGAGGAGCAATTTTTGGGACTGGGAGCAAAGCATAGAGCCTTTACCCCCTCAGTTGCCTCCAGGCTTTGATATAGAAGCCTTGGCTGCCAGGGGGACTGAGCCTACATGGTTCATTCTCACTCCCTATCCCAGCTATTTTGTGTTTTAGTGGTGGATGCCAGCCTCCAGGCATTTCCAGCAGCATCCACGAGCACCACACCTGCACAACCTGTTGCAATCCCTCAGCAGAAAAGACAGGAGCCAGCAGACAGACTTACAGCTCCCCGTCTCGTCAGAGCAGTCCCCGCAGTCGTTCATCCCATTACACCTCTGGTCAGCATAAACCCAGGATCTGGGGTTGCTGCAGTGGAAAACCAGGTGTCCTGGGAGGCTGTGGGGCAAGTCACCTGCAAGGGCACACACAGGACATGCTTAAATTCCCCCAGGCACAGACACACTGGCTAAAATGGGGATGGCACACACCAAAGGCTGCTGCCAGGACACTTCCCCTGCAGTATCAAATGAACATGAACCAAGGGGGAAGCAGCTGTTGGGCACAGGAAGTCTGCCCCAGGTTTCTGCTTTATTTAGTTTTTTGCCCAGGGTGACTCAACAATAAATTACCCATGTAGGCACAAAGCTTCACTGATGGAGGACAACTACATCGTGGTTTAAAAAAAAAAAGAAACCTTAGGAAGATCAGAGGAGCTTGGAGTCTTTAATTCCTGGCATTCCTGCTAGGTTCTGGGCAGTGCCATCTCTCAGCATCTGCCCTACAAAGGCTCTACCAGGCTTATCTGCTCACGTAGGCAGGCAGAAGCACAGAGCAGGATTAGAGGAACCCTGGCTGCTGTCTCACAACAGCAAGACCAGTGTGGGGGGATGCTCACAAGAAAACCACTCACCACAGAGCTGCTCCTGCTCGTCCTCCCCGTTCCTGCAGTTGCTGACTCTGTCACAGACCCAGCTGGCTGGGACACAGGTCACTCTGTCATCACACAAGAAGCCTGTCTGGTTATTGGGAGCTGTGCAAAAGCGGCTCACTGAGGGGAAAGCAAGAAAACCTTTATTTTCCAGCTTTTTTATGATATGAAGAATAGATCAAGGGGAGTAAAGAGGGGTTTCTGAAAACAATATTTTTTTCCGGACACAACCAGGGGCCAGGATTAATCTCTGGTAGGTTCATGGCAGAATCTTAAAACCACACCAGTAGTCTTAAGTATGACAGTGCTACCCAGAGTTCTGCCAGCCCTACAGAGCAGGACAGCAGAGCCAGAGAATGGCTGGTGGCCACTTGGGCTGAGCAAAGCTGGCCCAGCCCCCACCACCCTGCTCGTCCCTTTCCTTCCTCCTGGTCTGTGCTGGAGAGCGCCACTGAACACACAGTGATGGACACGAGGCCTGTGCTCATGCAGCACCATTTCTGCCTCCCTTACCAAATAAATGACCACTCTTGGGATACAACCTGGTGCCCGTGGCAGGAGGGCCAGTGCCACCCCCGAGGCCAGGGCGGCCGTGAGGACGAGCAGTGCCACGGCAGAGAGGCAGAGGTGTCTCTGTGTGCAGCCAGTGCGGGCACCACACGGAGGGCAGCGGCCTGGGGGAGGCAAGAGAGAGAGGTGAGGGGCTGGGGAAGGGCTGGGCTGGGCTGTTTCAGAGGGGAACAGGGCAGGGACACGAGGCTGATGTTTTGGGGTCTCTGCACGCGAGGCTGGTGTGGGCTGCTGAGGTTTAGGGGTTGGTGGGTTTGAAGAACCAAGCTCCAATGTTAAACGTCTCCTGATGGGGAATTTTGCTGCTTGCAGTGTGGGGGAACCTGTGCTGCTGTTACAGAGCACTGGGGTTCAATGGCACAAATGCCATGTCTCCATCAGAGCTCATCCTGTGGACTCAGATGAAGAAGGATGAAGGCCAAGCCCCTGCCCAGCCCTGTGGGACAGCAGTGACACTGAAACATTGGGCAGGTTGGTGTAAGGCTGGGGAAAGCGTCCTCCCAGAGCCCACAGCAAAACTCCTTGAGAGGCAAGATTTCATTTTACAGCACTTCAGGCTTTCTGCCCCAACCAGGACTCACACTCCCATGGAATGAGGCTGGATTATCAGCACAAAATGGTGAGAAGGGACTGAAGAGCTGCCCTTTCCCTCCCTAACGACATCTCCAGGGCACAGCAACCTTCCAGGGACTGCAGCTTTCAGAAAGTCAGGTGCATAAATCAAACCAACTGCAGGAGCTAAAGGCCAGACCCACAGTCATTGCAACACAATGGCAGCACAAGGAGGAGTGACAGGCACCCACCCTCACCTCAGAGACCTGCACCTGCAGCTTTGCCTCAAAACCAACAGGGTATTTTTCTCCAGTCCTCCATATTCCCAGACCAATAGCAAAAAATATTAATGAGGTCATCCCAGAAACACGTAACCAGTCACTTGAGACAATCCTGCCTGTATAGTTGATTTTGGTATATCGGAACCTAAAAATCTTTAATTAGAATTTTTAAAAGCTTTCAGGAGCTTAAAGAACTTTGAAGTTAGAATTTGTCTTAGCTGTGCTTTGCGTTTACTTAGTTGTTTTAGTGCTCAAACTCAAGGGAAGGCATTGCTTTTGCTCAACAGCAAAAGGATCCTGATTCCAGCAACCTCCCCCTCTGTCACGCTCAAGCAGGAGCCAAACACAGAACATTTCAGCTCAGAAAAGAAATGGTGAATTACAGCATGTCTGTGTCTACAAAACACCTCTCACCAGAAAGCACAACAATCACAAACAGACTTGAGTATAAAATAACGGTGGTGATGAAATGTTGCAACCTGATCTACAAACTTGCTATTTGGTTCTGTTTGATCTCACCTCGTCCCTCAGAGTATGGGCCAAACTTGCTGAAGTTTGGCTATTAAGACATATGGAAAGCCCACAGCAAGCTCATTATGAGCCTTTCTGTGACAGACAAGGATCACCTATCATATCACCATACATGTGACTGCCAGCTCCAGGCCAACACAGAACAGCTGAAGTTTATTAATTTGGTAGTCTGGACATTTCACTGCACAGAAAAGAGGGAAAATCAGTCCGAACAGACCACAAATACTGGTTGTATTTTATATTACATTGATAGTTTCAATTGATTCATACCTTAATAATAGAACTCTGCATTTTATTCATTACCTCTTTCTCCAGAGGACTCTGTTGAACCAAAAGTAGCTACATCACCGTTTCTCTAGAAGAAAAGGGATAAAAGGTTATCAGAATCCCATAGCCACACAAAATTTGCCTTTCTAGTCCTCACACCATCTTACCCAGGAATACATCATGTACTCCTTTATTGTTACATACAAGCAAAAGTTGCCTCGGTGGAAACATGGCCCAGCTTCAATTCCCCAAAACAATCAACCACATCACCCTTTAAACCTTAATGACCCATTTGTAAAACAAACACTAAACAAGTCCAGCACTTTATATCAGCACTTCCCTTTTGTATCAAGTTAGGTAAAATCAACTTAAAATCTCAGAGAAAGCAGTGATAAAGAGGTCAGGCCAACAGCACTGTCAAGAACACATGTACTTCAGGAACAGCTGTATGTAGGATTTTTTGGAAGGACTGTACCTGGGGATGAGTTCTGTTCATGCTTCCCAGAGGTCCAGGGACCGCAGGGAGTTCTCAGCACCTGAGCACAAGTGATGTTACCAGGATACAAACCCAACAGAGCCAGGGGAGCAAAGGGAGCACTGCACAGCCAGGAGGGGACAGTGCTGAGCCTCTGCTCCAGCCCCCAATGAAAGCCAATCACAAACTCTCCTTTTCTTCCTGTCTCGAACACGGTTTCGCAACAGTCATTAGACAGCTCAGAGTAAACAGAGATTTAGGAAGCTGAGAGCCCGGCTGGCAGATTGGAGGATGAGTGTCGTTGTTGGTTGAGATGGACAAACCTCAGGAGCACCTGTTCCGCTGCACGAGGTTCCTTCCCTCGAGTCTCTCTCTCTCCGTGCTGTAGCCCATTGGCTTTTATGTTAACGCCCCTCATCCTGTTGGCTGCACCCGTCTGGAAACAATTCCAGGTGAGTAACAGCCTCCCTAGAGTAGGTGTATTTCTTCTGCTATTGTTTATTGTTCTTGCCTTTTGTTGACACTGAGTTTCTCACGGGTATGTGACAATATTGCTCAAGTCGATGTCTGAGAAGCTTTCTGACCAGTCTGGGCATCCACAGGTGAGCACTCACCTCTAGCTCATGCTGACTGCGTTAACCCCAGTGCTGGTCAGGGAAAACCCCTTCCACAATAGAAAGCTTGAGGGAAGAGAGTCTGCTTATCTCCATGGAAAGTCTCCTTTCTCCACAGCTCCTTCCCAAGCAGAGCTGTCACACTGCCCTTGTGGCAGCACCAGCCCAGGCTCCTGCCAGATGATGGGATCTCAGGAGAGCTGAGCAGGGTTCAACCATCTGGAACAGCTTCTCTGCTTGGGCAATGAGCACAGGCACAGGAAATCCTCCAGGGTCCTATTTTACTTGTGTGCTTGAATTTCCATGCCTGCAGGAAGGCTTAGCAGCTCAGCCTGCAGCAAACAGCAACTTACAAATACATTGCAGCCTTCTAAACTGGCTGCAGGTCTCGGCACAGCACACACAGAGGGTTTTCCAGCTTCAAGGATGAAATTTCATGAGCAGGCAGCTTTTCCATGTGGCTAATGGGGAGAAAATGCACCGGCATAAAGTTTTTGAGGAGCCTGTGTTGTTCTTGCAAGAGGCTCCACAGGACTCAAGTGCCTCCAAATTGTTGTCACCCCACAGACCAGGACTCCTCCCCAAGCAAGACAATCTCACCAGGGCTGTGGAAGAAAGGCTGGCAGCCAGATTGTCTCTGAGCTGGCTCTGAGACATTGCCTTGAATTGATTCAAAGCACCAAATAATGCCTGACGTGGAGGAGCAGCTCCAGCTTCCCTCTCCATCCCGACACACACAACCCACCCCCAATCACACTGAGTTAATACTCTCTCCATGTCCAGGGCTTCTCCAATCCTGTCCTCACAGACCAGCCAGAACTAACACAGTCTTGTAGGAGCTCCTCCTTCAGTACAGCAGCACCAATTTATCCAAAACAGCAGCTGCTCACAGGAGTACATCACTACTACAGGTGGTGCTAGAAAACTCTCCTCTTTCAAGGATTTTGGGTGCAAACATCCAGTGCCAAGTAGCAAACAGTCTGCAATTCTGGGCAGCTGCTGCAATGGGGGAAAAGGTCAGACTGGGGGGATTTTAAATTCTGGATCTCTTGCTCTTTAAAGAGGAAGTTTTCATTTCTAGTTAGACTTGATAAAGGACTATTTTGAGCCTTCAGAAAGCTATTAGGTGATTGGGAGTTTGCTAAGAGCCCTCTGTGGGAGCCAGGTCAAGCAGGCCAGCTATGCACGCCTTGCAAAACAATCTACAATGAAGAGTTAAATGTGGAGTCAACCCAGCCTTGGAGGCAAATGTCCGTAAGAGATGTCCAGAGAAGGACAGCAGAGCTGGGGAAGGGACAGGAGCACAAGTGTAATGAGGAACACTGAGGGAGCTGGGGCTGTTTAGTGGAGAAAAGGGGGCTCAGGGGGCACCTTCCTGCTCTCTGCAACTCCCTGAAAAGAGGCTGGAGCCAGGTGGGGGTCAGTTTCTTCTCCCAACTAACAAGTGGCAGGACAAGAGGAAACAGCCTCAAGCTGCACCAGAGGAAGTTTAGATTGGATGGCAAGAAAAAAAAATCTTCACTGGAAGAGCTGTCAGGCATTGGACCAGGCTGCCCAGGGCAGTGGTGGAGGGACTACCCCCAAAGCCATGTGGATGTGGCACCTGGGAACATGGGTTACTGGTGGCATTGGCAGTACTGGGAGAATGGTTGGACTCATTCTTGGAGGTCTTTCCCAAACTAAAAAATTCGATGATTCTACAACCTGACATCTACCACCATCTGTTTCCTGCTCCAGGATTATCAAGCTTGGCTGTAGCCAACGAGGCAGCTGGGTTTTAGAGCAGTTACCCCACATCAAAGACTGCTTAGATGAAAATGAGAAAAATGAGTTCATGACAGCAAGGTAAGAAACATAAACAAGCTTTTCTGAAGTTAATAAAAAAAAAAATTGACAAAGATCAGAAAAGCTGAAAAGGCAACAAATATCAAGGTATCCAGTATGATAGAAGGTTATTGTTAACTCTAGCACCTAAAACCCTCCAGGTTCCCCTAGATGTACCTTGGCTATTTCTGCCAGCAGTGAATTGCACTCAGTTAAGAGGGTCACCTCGTTTGTGTTCAGATGACTTCATTCTAAATCTGATACAGGTTGAGTTGAACACGTGACTAAAGAGAATATAAAATGCTTTCTTCCTGCAATTTCAATAATTTAAGGCCCTTCATTTAAGCAGTGGTTTTGAGCAGAGATCAAATCCAAATTGCAGCCTCTGAAAGTGGAGCTGTCAGTAAGTCAAACCTTTAACAAAAAATGAATAGGAAATGACATTTTGCAAAGCCAAATGCCAAAATAGCTTAAAGAGTCAATTTAGATTAGAAATCTTGAGAAACAGTTCAATTACTTGCTAGTATCTGATTTTACTGTGAGAAGATCTTTTGACAAGTTTACAAGTACGACACTCACCAAATTCCTCAGGCTCTGGCTCACTCTGGATACAGCAGTGCCAAGTGCCAGAGTGCCACAGGCACAGAGCTCTCTGTGACCCAAGAGCACATTGCTGAATCACTGGCTGCACTGCACAGATCACTCAGCTGAAATGTCATTAAACAGCGAACAAAAGACAAAACACCCAATGAAAGCACAAGTTGTTTGCTTAACTCGAGCCCAGGGCTGTAAGCAATGGAGCTCTGAAGAGAAAGTTTTGTGAAATCAAGTCATCAGCCTAACAGAGGTTGTACTGTCCACGCTGGAACAGGCAAAGAGCCACGTCTGCATGGAGCTGCTCCCTCTGCAACCACGTGTAACAGTAAAGGAAAACATTTTGACAGACTTGCAAACATTTCCATGAGCCATTCAGTTAGAGAAGAGGGGATTGCTGAAGTCCCTTCTGGAAATCCCAAACACCACAGTGCTAAGAAGATGGGCACTAATCCCCGAAGCGAAGCCAGCACTGGCAGAGTAATTGCTGAGCAGGGTTGCACACATCACATCTGAGCTCTGGCATCCCCAGCAGAGCGGGGCCGTGCTGGGCTTTGCCTGCGCCAGCAGAAACGCGGCTGAACCGCTGCTGCAGCATCACTGACGGGGGGGCTCCTGCCCCTGCCAAGTGAGCACTGTCCCCAAACACACCCCAAACCTTCCCACAGCGTCCCCAAACACCGCCCTGTCCCTTCCCACAGCTAGGCCTCTGCAATGACACCTACAGAGGGCAATGGCTGCTGGCACCCAGATTTCTGGGCTGTCCCACTGAAGAGCTCAGCATGAAAAGGTACTGATCGTTTAATACTTCAGATTGCAGTTCCTGCAAGCCGAGAGAAACCTGCTTAAAACAAACATCCTTAATGGTCTGAAAGCTCCTGACAGCCACACATTCCTGCCTGATGGCCCTGCAAGGCTCCATCAGCTGCAGTCACACAACCACCTGCTCACAGACAAGCTGGGAATGACCACTGAGCCAGGTTTAAGCAAGGGAATACATCACTCAATCACCCAGAATCTCTACAGTTCTGCATTACATTTTTTAAACCTTGGAGGAAATTCTGCCTAATCATCAAAAAAAAAAAAAAAGACAGTGAATTGAAGACTGTGCATTCTAGCCAGCATTCACTTAGACAGCCTAAAATAAACCACCAACACCCCCAACTTGCCAACACTGTGGGAACCAGCATATACTAAGATCCACAAAAAATAGGTTAGATGTCAGGGACATTGTTACCTGTTGTTGCTGTGTTAGTGAATCACAGCTAGATCAGGTCACGTTGCCCATGAGAGGGAGGTTACAGACAGGCTTTCCCACTGAGCCTGCTGTGGTCAATAATTAACCATAGCAAAAAGCTATATAGTCAACATTTTCTATACAGTCAATTTTATTTGTCTGCTCTCATTTCTCAGGAATCAACTTGTTTCTGTAAATGAAGTTACAAGACCAGAATAGTTAATCAAGAACAGAAAGTAGAAGTTCTCAGAAAACACAGGTGCTAACTTTACAAGCAATTTAAGACTTAAAGGCTAAAGTTTGACAAAAAAACTGACCATGTAATGTTCTGCATGTGAAGGGATATGTCTGTAAATTTTAACAAAGTTTCCATCTTTCACAAGCTGAGTTCTAGCTTACAGTACCTCACAAATGCTCTTCACCTTGAATATTGCCACACTGTAGAAAAAATATATTTCTATTTTTGAAGACAGGGTTGTTTGTGCATGGACATTAACAAGTACAAAAAAAAATTCAGCAGATAATTTTATAATATTTTCTCTTAACTACAACAGAAAGTGCAACACTAGAAAGGCATCTCTTGCCTACTTAAAATGTCTTATACCTTTACAAAGCTAACTCTGACTGTACACATTACATCCTAGAACACACAAGTAAGTTTGAAAGTGTCCTGGCAGAAGTATGGAAAGCATGCTTACAACTTCTGTAAGCAAAAAGACACATAGCAAACACCAGTGAAAAGTGATTATGCCTGGAAACAAACAAATTCATGTCTGAATGTCTGAATCTTCTCTACTAGCTGAAAACAAAATCCCATGACATTTGTTGATTCTGCAGCTTTATTTGCATTTAAAGACTGGCTGCTAAGCTTCTCATCTGAAGAACCACCACAATCAATCAGGAGTTTCTAGCTCTGTTAGAGTTAGTCTATGGGATCCAATGGATTTAAATTGCAGATTGATCCAGATTGACTTTTGTAGGAAGAGGTCCTGCTTCTTCATGTTCCTCAGTCTTGCATCTAACCACAACAAGTGCAGAGGGTGGGTATCTGTTGAGTTTTTGCTCATTCATGTATTCCAGATCTCCGTAGATGCTCAGCTTCTGAAACATTTAAACAAGTTACTTTAAGACAAAGACCCTCCACACTGTGAATAAAATGAATTTCATTATGCAGCTGCATTCCAGGTTCTGATGGCTGCAGCCTTGCAACACAAGGCTTTCTGTAACATCTGAAATTCAGCACCCAGAAGAAATGTATTAAACCTGCCAGAAAAAGGGCAGATACGTTGTTTGTGGAACAGCTCCTCTGGTGTGCAAACACTGAGCCAGGATTCTCTGGGCACTAGGAGAGTGCTTGTTCCCCTCAATCAGACTCTGCACTCACCAATACTGTGCTGTCACTCTGTTCTCACTATTGAATCTTCTGCATTAAACCCATGCTGGGTCTCCCCTACACCACCCAACCCTTGGAATGGCTTCGTTCCCAGAGAAATGAGAATCAGCCACCATTTGTTCAGAGCAATGTGAAGGTTGTTGAGAGTAGAGCACTACAAACCAAAAGACATCATGTCTGAGTAAGGCTCAGAGCTCCTGTGAGCCACAGGAATGAGCAAGAAGGCTCAGCTATAAAACCATCATTTAAATAAACAAAATTGGTTTGCTATCCACAGCCACAAAATAAAAAACATCTCCTTAACTGAATCTTCCCCAAATATTTCTTCGTCTCTAGACAGCTGTAACATAAAAGCAATATAATGAATAAATTCCAAATACTGTGGTTCTGAAATGCAGTACCTCAGATGGAACATACTGCTCTACAGCTGTAGCTACAGTTGCACAACAAATCCAGAGCAGCACCAGCACTGACAGGACGAGTGTAGTGGTTAAAATCCAACTGGAATTTCTGAAATGAGAAGAATGTTGATAGATTTCATAGACTGAACAGAAGACAATGGACCTCAAAGGTTTGGCTCATTTCTGACTGCCTTTCCTGCCAATTCGTTAGTCTCTGGCTTCTTCCAGCTACACAGCCCACTGCAGACCCCTGGGTACTCTAATTGGTATCACAAAAGACTTGCTTGATTCTGTTATTGGGCCCTAAGTATTCTCCTGTTTACAGATTTAAAAACAGATTTTTCTGTTATGCATTTGGGGAGCAACTCACTGATCCTTCATCTGTGAAGTTTTAAGGAGAAAGTAAAAAAGCTTTAATAAATACACACTGAGTATTTTCAGTCTGGAAACAAGACATACCAGTGTGCTACATAACACAAACTCAAAACAAGTGCTTTGCCCTAAAACACATCCAGAGCTAATGAACAGGCAAAACACAGTATTGATTAAACAGTTTCCAGAACACACTCGAAAAACAGTGCAGGATATTATCAATATGTTGTTCACATGAAATGGAAAGGAAAAATCAAAGTTGGCAGGACAGCCTGCAGAAAACACGGGGCCAGCACAGCAAAGCAGCACTAACGGTCAGACAGGGAATTGTGACGCTGTGCATCCTGAGCCTACAGACTTGAGAGACCTTGAGACCTCCCAAGAGTGCTGCACACACAGAGGAAAGGCCTTTCCCCTCCTCAGTGGGCACAGACATGCCAGGACATACGTACATGGACAGACACTTGAAGAAGCTGTCGTTTGCGCGCTCCTCGAAGAGTCCCCGGAAGGTCTGTGAGCTCCCTGGACGTCCGTCTGCTGAGGAACAACAGCACCCACTGAGGTCAGGAGAGCAAGGCAAGGGAAAACCCAAACCCCACACACTTGGTCTCTACAGACAGCATAAAAGGGAGCTTTTAAAACAGCCCCAGCTTGCAGGCTTCCATTTCCAGCAGAGCTTGGTTTCCACCACACTTTGCCAAGTGTACACAGTGCTCTCTGCACAGTAAATAATTACATTGCAGCTTTCTGAAAATTTGCTTTCACATGCCACCTGTAACTTCAGGTTTTTAATTTTGCATGACAGGGAACATTTGCATTTACTCTTCCAAAGCATAAAGAACAACTTACAGGCTGTTTTACTCAGCGACAAGGATCCTTTTGTATCTCCAGTTTCCTGATCAAGCTGTGGAACATACTGCACTTCTGGCTTTGACTAAAACAAAATAAGGAGTTAGGAGATCCTGCTACAAGAGCTTTCACTGATTTTGATAATTTACATTTTCAGAACTAACACAGAAATTAATCTTAAGACATGCTCCATTCTTTTAAGTTTTAATTTTAAAAAGGTCCCAAAGGCAGTGAAATACTAGCAAAAACTAAACACTTTTGATGGTGCTCCAAAGTCTTTTCTGTGGCTGGAAGGAGCAGAGTTGAAGTCAGAACATCTTAGTCTCAATGAAACAAAGAAGCACCTGGAATATGACAATTTTGCCATCATCTGCTTGAAGGTAGAAAGTCCATGAGGATGTTATGAAGCTCTGAGCTGAGTCCATCATGTCACTCCAGAATGATCTCACCAGTGTCAGAGGAAAGAGGAGATGAATTCTTGGCATCAGGGACATTAACTGCAAGAACAACATTAACATTTTTTCCATTTGTTTTTATATGAAAAAATCAGAAGTAGTGTTCTTGCTCACCCCTCGCCCCATGTCTTAGATTTTAGTCCTTAGGAAGATTTATTTTCCATTTGAAGAAATTTAAAAAGAGAAGACACACGCTGAACAGAAACAAGTAGGTGGTATTTGAAAAACACGTCACCTACTTACTTGCTCTTGCCTTAACTCAGCAAACGGCAACTGGTTCTGGCATCCAAGATGGCAAGCATATTGTTCATCAGATTGGGAGTATGCTTCAGTACAGGCTGCAAGGGAGAAGTTCCCCAAATGAGATGATAAATTCTGCATTTTAGTTAAGAAAACATTCTCAGTATAAGTTGGATCAGAAACAAAGCAGCAGTTGACAATCTCATTTGCAGAGGAAGATATGGCAATCCCAGGGTAGCATTTGCTCTGAGGTCTAATGACAGAATCAGAGCTTCAACAGAGCAGGGAGTTGAAATCTGGCTGCAGTCAGAGCAAATGATTACCAACGTTACCCTGGCTGAGCTCAGGGATGCAAGTTCCCCTTGATCCTCCCACTACCACTATAGCTTTCCTCTACATATCACATAAAACATCAGAGAACAGAGATGGAATCCTAAAGAGAACAGAGGGACCATCAGTCCATTAAATCCCTTTGAGGGAACAGCAGAAGCCATGGTATCACAGGAAAATCAAAGGAGCATTTCCTGCTAATACAGAAACTGCACTGAAAGTATTATGGGATAATTTCTTATGAAAATGAAGCTAACTCTTTGTTTTACAGAGAGCTTCTATTAATTGCTCACTAGAGATCATAAAGACCAAGAAATCTAAATTATTTGGAGACAATAATTTATTCTGCCCATGAACAAATCAGGCAAATACACAGGCACAGCTCTCCTGCACAACTCTAAAGCTTAGGTGGACAGTGTTGCAGTAGTACCTGAACTAAAGAATCAAACCAAGAGGCAAAACAGAGGACAGCAGCTCGCCTAGTTTTCCAGAGGAACAAATGGACCATCATAAGGACTAAGAAGCTGGCAGGAAGCGTGGCAGCAGCAGCTGAACATGTGAGTGCTCAGCTCATGGCACCTGAGCAGCCATTCCACGCTGCAACTGCCACCGAGTCAGTGTTTGCAGGAAGCACCAGAGACAGAACTGAGCAGAGCAGCCAAGATGGATCTGCCAAGCACAGAACACTCACTCAGGGCACCCACCAGCAGATTACAGAACATAAGCCAGCAAAGACAACAGCCCCAGAAAGGAGAGTTGAACCAGAAATAAGCAACTGTTCTATTACTCTACATGTGCTCTATTGCTACATTACCCTGCTTTATGGCACTCTTCTGTGTGTGGTTTGACAACTACACTGACAGGCTGTATCACAGCTACCCACAGTGTGACAGACTGGAGCATTAGCCCATTTCTGGAGTATTTACTGCACTTTTGTAACACATTACCATCTCTGCACATCAGGCTTTCTGCTTCCCTACCTGAGCTGGCTACAAGCACTCTTGCTTTCATGAGCTACTGGGAGGACAAAAGCCACCCCTGAGTGCTGGCCTGGTGCTTAATTGTATTGGCAGTAAAGGTGGAGAGTTCCTACCTTTCCTTTCTGTTTCTGAATCATGTTCCTCAATATTATTGGAAGAAAATTCTACACAATTCCAAACCCACTATTAATTGGCCTATAGCACACACTATCCCTGGAGGGACATGGTTTAGTGGTGGGTTTGGCAGTGCTGAGGGAATGGTTGGACTTGATCTCAGAGGTCTTCTCCAACTTAAATAATTCCACATTTTATCTTCACTGTTAAGTCCTTGTTCTAACACAGACAGCCTGAGAGAAGTAGTAACCAGTACACAAAGGCCTTTTCCAAACAAAACATGGACTTCATTCCCAAGGGTTTAGCTGCAGGGAAATCTTAGGATGTAGCCTAGACCACAAGTTACAAGGCACATTAAGATCTGTGTTTTTGCTCCACTGAACAATTAACTTCTACATACAAATTTGTCAGGAATGGCAAATGGGACTGATTGTCACAGGGAATTATTAAAAGACAAGTGCTCATTTGCCTGGATTTCTCCTCAGGCATTTTGTGTTTTCCATGACAAACTGTTTATAGTAAAATGCAATATTTCTAATTTTTTTACAGAGACTAATGATACTTGAGAAACTCAAGAAAACAGCAACACCAAGGAGGAACTCACAGAGAACAACCTTCCCATCATTTTTTTTTTTAATATATCCCGTACCCAGACTTTAAGAAGCTGTTAAACAAACCCAAAGCAACTGAAGGAATGCCACCCATTTAACACCACCCTTTGAGACATTGCAGCTCTCCCCTGTTCTGTCTGCAGCTGATGGGATGCTGAAGGGGCTCTGAGGGCTCACCAGAGTCACACTCCTGCTTGGTCCGGTTCAAATCGGCGCCATCGTCCACGAACTGGCAGATGGAGAAGAGGCGGCAGCCGCGCTGGCAGGCGAACAGCTCCTCCTCCTGGGGAGGCACAACAAAAGGCTGGCATCCCTCCACTCCACAGTCAATGCTCACAAAACAAACATTTTTTCAGTTGTTTGGTTGGGTTTTTCGTCCTCCTTCCCTCCGCCAGAGCTAAAACCCAGCCCAATGTGACACGGGATGGCCTGAAATAAACCCAAGCCAAGCAGCACTGACAACCTCTGGATTTATTTTAATCAGACCTCTCCCTTCTGCAGTGGGCAAACCTGGAACAGCAAATGTTAGTTTGTAATTCCAAACACACAACTCACAAGCAAAATGAATTTTTTGGAAGGTGCTGTGTTTGAAATTAAGAGACAGTGCTGTAAAAGGTTTATTGATGTTTAACTCTACAAAGAGCAGAAAATCTCCGTTCTCAGAACTTGAATGGTAAAACCCAGCAGGAAAGGACAGAAAACCACTAATTTTGACAGTGTAATACAATGTATCTAATCAGACTAATGACTCCAATCAGAACTACAATAGAACTATCAGAAAAAGAGATTATTTTCTAATGTCCTACACAGTATCCTGGTTATCTGCCTGCTGCCACACCAGCTTCACAAACAGAAATGTTTATTTATTACAGTGAGCTGAAGTGCAAAAATGCTTCCCCACTGCCAACTATTAAAATTAGGCAAATTTGGAAATCCTACACCTAGTACAGCTCCAGGGGGGTGGATGTGAACTAAGCCTCTGTCACAGGGTGTCCCACTGACCACACCCTGTCACTGAGCCATGAATCAGAACTTCAAAGCCAGCAGCCACCCAAACTGCACAGGTGCAAAACAGGCTCTGAATTAATTAAACACCAACCAAACACACCACACCTCTTGTACAACCTGTTGTAAATGAGATGGCCATTGTAACTGAGACCACAAGTTCATGTGCTTTAAAGAGTAGAAAATTGTGAATATAAATTAAAATGTAAGTCTAACACTGGCAAGGTGGGTGGTGCTGTAGCAGAAAATGTTTTGCAATTTGATATCCAGATAAATTAGCTTTACAGATGGATTTCCACAACAGTCTCAATGAAGTTTGTCTTATTTTCCAATCACAATTAAAACAAATTTCCTCCAATTCCACCAGAAGTTTTGTGACAAACAAAGCAAACACTAGATATAAAAAATGTGATTGTATTAGTGAACAGCACTAACATATAACAAAATTCATATTCAAAAGGTAAAGTAACAAAACTCAAAAGTGCAATAAAAATCACAGAAATATCAGCCCTCCTCGAACTTCCAGGGTCCTGCAAGAGAAGTGAGAGCAATGCACCAAAACAGGCCATAAGCAGAGGTGTAAATTTACTCATATTCCACACAACTCCCTGTTATTTCCTTCCATGGGGATATCAGCATCAGCTACAAAAATCCAGCTGAATTCCACAGGGAAGCAGACACAGCCCTGTTACCTGATCCTGGCACTGCTCCACTTGCCTGCTACCTTCCTGTGAAATCCCAAAACACAGGGTAAGAGTTCCACTTGCTTACACAGCTGCAGCTGATAATAAAGTTTACTGCCAACAAAGAACAAGGAAAGATGAGATTTTTTTGATCCTGGATTTTCCAAATTTAAGCCCATAGCTCGAAGTCATGCAAAGCATGAACCAACAGCAAACTTAGGGGTGTGAAATCAAACATATCAGACATAATTTCAGTATTTTATCGTGAGAGAAAAAATTCCCATGAAGGCTCTGACGAGCTATTTGTTTGTCATCATTTGTGTTTCATCTTTGAACATCCAAGTGCCGCACTGGCGCCCTGACTCAGGATCTCTGCCCTGCCACAAACACAGCACAGTCTTCGTGCCCAAAATATGGAGCAGCCCAAGCCAAATTACAGCTGCCTTTTTTGGGAACGGAGGAGGAAAAAAATAAGCAGCAAAACGCCCCAAACCCACAAATGCCCCAGCACTGACAAAGCTGTACTTTGACAACAGCGCTTCATTGGCAAGCGGCAGCCTACCCATCTATTTACATAACGAAGTATCTGTCTTTCGACAAGAGACGGAGCTGCAGGGGGAGAGGGGCAAAAGAAGGGCCGTGCCGGTCCCGGGGGAGGCGGAGGGAAGCGGCGCAGGTGCGGGGAAGGGCCCGCCCGTACCTTGGGGTAGGTGTGCAGGGGGTAGGTCAGCTGGCAGGCGCGGTGACACGACGCCGTGTTGCCCAGCACGGAGTCGAAGGCCTCGGAGGAGGCGGCGGGGAGCGGCCCCGCGGCGGCTCCCGCCTGGATCACCAGGAACAGCGGCAGCAGCAGGAGGAGGACGGCGAGGCCTCCCCGCCGCGCCGCCATCTTCGTCCCTCCTCCTCGGCACCGGCGGCCGCCAGCCTCTCGCGAGATGTGCCTCTGGCCCCGCGCGGAGCCTGCTGGGAGGTGTAGTCCGCGCCTCTGGGCATCCCCGTCCATTCCATAAAGCCTCGTCCCCGGAGGGAACTACCGTGCGGAAAGGGCAAGACAGCGGCACTACCTCCCGCGCGAGGCCTGCCGGGAAGTGTAGTCCGCACCGCGGGGTACCCCAGGCCACCCCATAGGGCCTCGCCCCTAGTGGGAACTACCGGGCGGAAATGGCGGGGCCGCGGTGGCGGCTTCCGTGAGGGCGGGCGGCAGGGCGAATATGGATCGGTTCGTGGTGCGCCGCGCCCGCGACCCGCAGAGCCCCCGCCGGGCCGCGCCCGGGCCCCGCGCCTGCCGGCAGGTCACCCTCGAGTCCCTCAAGGCAGGTCACCGGCGGGAGGGAGCGGGGCCACGGCCCGGTTTCCCGGTGCCGAGGAGGGTCGTCAGCCCGCGGGCACGGGGTGCGGCACGGGCGGGTCAGCGCGGGGCGGCGGGGGAGGAGCGGTGTGTGAACCTCAGTTCCGCACCGAAATCTTTGCAGCTGGGGTGGGATCCGAACAGGGAAGTGGTTATTCAGGTGCAGAGGGCTCTGCTGCCTTGGGAAGGGGTTCCGTGGGTTATAACTCGGCGTGGTGCAGGGTCAGGTTGGGCACATGATTCGAGGACGGTCTGGTGACACCGCCAGTTTCAGTATTTCCAGCTGGCTCTCATCCCTCTCCAGCAAGGAAAACCCTTCTGTTCATTTCATGGACGTCCTGCGTGAGACCTGCACAAGAGCTGAACCCCTCTTGGTCATCTGCTTGTAGAAACACAACAGCGAAACATTTGCTGCACCAAAAAAAGTCATCGATGTGTGTCAGAAATCAAAAGAATGATGCATAAAGCACTGCAGAAGTCTGACCAGTGCTGAATAAGATGTCTCATATCCAAAATATGAGACTTGCACTGTTTGCAGTCTGTTCTGTCATGGTCTGTGGCAAAAACAGTGAAAAACACTGCAGCAGTGCATTGTACTCGGGTCTGCATTCATGTTCCCTGATGCTTTGTTTCTCACCTTGCTGGCATTGTTTTACTTTTGAAGTCAATCTGAACGGGATCCTAAGGACAATCAGCCACCTCCCTCTTAATCCCTTTTCCTTATTTAGAGACATTTATGCAATGGATTCCTTAAATTCAAAACACTTGGGTAGACGTTTGCTGTTACATCCCCAGAGTCTGGCAGACCAGGGTGAAGCCTCTCACTTTGTGTCCTGGTTACTTCAGTCTTGATTTGCAGGAGTTTTCTAATTCCAAGCAAGTGCCCATCATATATCCTTTGCCATGATCAATAATTCATGCACTGATAACAGCCCCATTAGCTGAGATGAAGGTGATGTCCTTATTTATCATAACAATATCCCACTTTCCTAATGGCTTTTCTCTTTCCCAGAGAGTTGTGGTTGTGGAAGACATAAAAAGATGGAAGTCTATACTCGAGCTTCCTGGGCAAGCAAAAGAGAACCTGATGGAAGCTTTGGAGGAGCTAAAGAAGAAAATACCTTCCAAGGAAGTGTTACTTTCCACTAAAATAGGTACATCTGGCCTATCTAAACTGTGAATATTAGGCTGTCTTCTGTCTGCTTGGCTTGTCAGTACACTTGAGATTAGTCTGGAAGCTTTTTAAGAAATGAGGAAATTGCTGCCAGTGAAATATTGTTGATATCCAGCCTGCAGTTTTCACAGCTTGTACTGAAAAAGTCAGCTGTCCTCTGATTTCTCCCAGGAGAGTCAGAGTTTTGAAGAGCTCTCCTTGGTAACCTGGGTTTTATTCCTTCTCCTGCTGTCTGTTAGTGCTCATTTATCTGATTTGGCTGAATCCTTTGAACATGTGAGTAAATCTCCTCAGACTGGCCCGGAACTGCTTCCTGCATCCTCACCCCGAGGAATCCCCAGCAGACGGGCAGCTCTGAGCAAATGGCACAGCCCAGTGCCTGCCTCTTTTCCATAGGACTTGGGGGAGGGATAACGTGTGACCACTTGGTCCCTGCCTTTCCTGAACAGGGAGAGCATCCCGGCCTTTGTTTGCCATCAGAGCAGCCGGATCTCTGTTCACAGAGCCCTGGAAAAGGAGCTGTGAGCCACCCTTTTCCCCATCCTTCTGATCTGTCGTTTCATTTGCCAAGTTCAGCTTATTCAGGCTTTTCCCGGGATTTTTCCCAATGCCTGCCTGAGTAGCACTGGGCTGGAAGAGCCACTGAAGCCTAACAGTGACATCTCCTGGCCGACAGCGCTCCTGGCCAGGGAAAAACACCCTTCTGCAAGGAGGGAGGTCCCTTTTGTCTCCTCGCAGGGGAAAGCCTCTTCTGCATTGCCAGGCCCTCTCGGTGGGAAAGAGTCTGCTTGGAGTCACCGTGGTGATCACATGTTAAAGTGCTACAGCCATCACCAGCATCATCTGCTCCTTAAAGGGCTTTCCAGTTAAAAACCAGCATTATTTGTAGGCCAAGCTTAAAAGCCTTCACCAGATCCAGGATCTGTGTAAAAAACTAGCATTACCCTGTGTTACAGAAGTGTCACTCCACACCTTGGTGACGTGGGAAGGTGACTTCCACAATTCCTTGCTAATTTCTCAGGCTCCTAGCAATTTTATATTTATGTTTGTGTCGATGCTTTGGTTTGTTTTTTTTTTTTGCTGAGACTGCCCGAGTTAAGAACCTGTGTGGCTGCTTTAGCACTGATATGGTTTGACTGGTGTCAGGTGTATTTTTTCCCCCCCTGCCAGTCCCAAAGAAGCTGTTGCTGTTTTCCAGGTCACACCGTGAACAAGATGCGCAAACACCCCGACCCGGAGGTGTCCGGCCTCGCCAAGGACATTTACAGGGAGTGGAGAACCTTCATCAGGGACCACTCCAACAGGCCCCCCATCGAGGTCAGGAGTGATCCCAGGACCGAGGCTTTCAGGAAGAATGCTCGGAAGCTGCTCTGTGAAGCCCTGGAATTAGAGGTGCAGTTCAGAGCCACTTGGCTGTGGCTCCAAAAATTCCTTCTTGTGGGAACAAGCTAAACCTTTTCCAGCCAGAGCTACTGCCAAGCTGGTCCTGCCAGCAGAGTGGGGACAAGAGCAGGTGATCTGTTCCTGTTTTTAGGGATTCACAGCACATCCCTATTTATAAGTAACTTATAAATATATAATATTTATAATGTGATATTTGCAAGGTAGATAATGTTTTTTGGTTGTTAACCGAGTGAACCTGCTAGTTGTAAGCAAGGTGTATTTGCTGTCATTTCCATAATTTGTCAACAGATTACTTGTGTGGCCACTGCAGTTGGGCTGTACAAGAGAAGGAGGATATTAACAGAATGTGAAGTTTTTCCTATTAAACAGCTGTGACAGCAACAGTGGGACTTTTTGGATGTTTCCTAATTAAATACTTGTAAATTTAAATCTATAGCAAAAAAGGAGAGGCAAGGTTGACAGTATATAAAGTGATAAATACCAGATCCATCAGGTATGTTTAACTAAGTGAACAAGGCTTTGTTGTAAGGCTTAATAACTAGTTTGCTTGGTCTATGAAATGCCATTATAATTATCCTTTTCAATTTATTCATTAATTATCCTTTAAATGACAAGTGATAAACATTCAAGAGTTGCAAAGTTGTGTGTTTGCTAGCTGTGAGAACAACCTCTCCAGCTTCCAGTCTGGGGCAGCACAGAAGGATGGTTTGCTGTAGGAATGCCTCAGAAAGGTGGGAACTCTCCTTTGCTGGGTCAAGCTTAGTTCTTAGAAAGCACTGCTGTGCATGGTGATTAGACTGGTAGTAATGTCTAAATCTGTGGGACAGAAAGACTCTGGTACCACCCTAAAACGAGTAGAACTGGGTAAAGCAGAATTGTCTCTGAACAGGGCTCACCTGAAAACACCTTCAGTTACCACATCTGCAAGCAGAGATCACAGCTGCTGAACTGCTTATAAAGGCAGGGGAGCCACAGCTGCTGCACTGACACCTGAGAGGCTGACAAAAGGGAGAAGGGAAGGTGGACCTTAGTAGATCCAAGGGGCTTTTTAGTGATGGGTAGCAAAACCTGCATGGTGAAGGACTTGCAGGAATACTGCTTGGCTCACTGGAATCACCTGCATGCAAAGCATGGGAGATTTCCCATCACAAAAGGCAGAAGTGAAATTAAAACAATTTCTCGAAGGGTGGGGGATTTTTTTCCTAAACTGTGCTGAATTACAGGTTTGGGCACATGTTGAAGCAATAATTACATAATTAACATTTAGCAAATCCCTTTCTGCGTTCTTAATTACACCTCCTTCTACACATAGAGAGCCCACATTTCCCTTTATAGCACCAGGCAGAGAGCTGCCAAGTGTTTGGCATGTCTTAGAGTTGCTGTTGGAATCAAGTTTAAAATAGTATCCAAGGTACCTTATATCAGCAAGATCAAAAGTGAGCTTTATGGAGACACTACAGCATAGCTTATAATTGCAGTTGAGCTTGATACCCAAAGCTTGTCACAGATTAGTTTCCTGTTGTGATGGCAAAGTACTGCCACCCAGCTGGAGGTGGGAATATGTTCCCTGCCACTGACCACATTGCCTTGTCCCTTAATTGCTAGGGTGGAATTAAATTGCTCTTCCTGTTACACTTTTGATGGGAAGCAGATTTCCTTGAATCTAAGCTGATTAACGAAGAAACACTGAAAAGCAGCAAATTCCAATTTCAATCAGCTGGCCTCCTTATTAAATGTAAAGATCTAATTTTATACTTTGCTGTTTCCAGATTGATCACCCACTGGCTGAAAATATTGAGCGCGAAGCTTTTCATCTCTGTTCCCGCCTCATTAGCGCTCCGTATCGCAGGGCCGTGCGAGCCCTTGTCTTCTCATTAAAGCACAAACCTGAGACCCGAGCAGGAGTCAAGGATGGCACACTCACTGTCCCTGCCTTTGTACAGAGCCATAAAAAGTGAGGTGTTGTGCTTTATCTCGAGGGAGGACTTCCTGTGCCTGCATTTCCATGGATCCCTCACTGTGGTGAGGGGAGTGCAGGAGGGCTCATTGTGTGGAACAGGGCTGCTGGAGGGAAGAACTAAAGATGGAATGGTTACTGTAAATCTGACTTGGTAGAAATCCACGTGGGCTGGTTGCAAGGGAAGTTTCTTCTGCTCTGCTGTGTATTTTCCATCCCTGCTGACTCACCTGTTTCTCTCTTCTGCCCGTTTGTCATAGCTGAGTTTAGCTCCATCCCTGATGTGGATCTCCAGGTGTAATCAGCTGAATAACCCTTTTAAAGGAGCAGCTCTGTGCTGTGCTGGTTGGAAATACTGGGAATTCCGGGTAATTGCTCTGTGGGAGGGGATTCCTAGTGGATAAGTGCAAAATCTAGTGAGCCCTAAATCAGCCACGTCTGCTGCAGCCAGGCCCTGCCTATGGCAAGAGACATTTTGCCACGGTGATTTCCCTTTGCTGCATTCCAGAGCTGGATGCAAAGTGGGTTTCAGTAACTTCCATCATCTCTGTCATCTTGTGATTTGGGGCTTTTTCTAAAGCCCCAGGGTAAAGGTGCTATCTGATGCCTCTGTTGTTCAAGGAGCAGCTCATTCAACCTTCCAAACCTCACTCATGGTGTAAACATGGTGCTTGTTCTTAATGTGAAAAAAAACTTGTAATGAATTCTCTAAATAAAACTAAATACTCCTTTTAAAGGCTTTTTTTTTCTCTAAAAGGAACATGGTTCAGAATGATTGCATGAACAAATCTCAGCAACAAACTATTGTTTAAATTCTTTCTAGTTTCTACTTTAAGCAAATCTTGCTTCTGTATTTGCTCTGATTTCTTTTGTGCCACAAGTTGTCTTGTTCTCCATAAGCTACTACTAAGGCTGTTCTAGCCATGGTGTTCATATCTTCACCTAAAAAATTACTAACTGTCATTACTTAGACCTGCTAGATACTTTTTTCATCTGTAGACCCTTAGCAGAAACAACCAAAACTTACCTAAGGTGTTGAAATTAATTAGATAATTGCAGGTTCTCTTAAAAATATCTACACTGTTTTGTTTGCTTGGGCCAGTGCAAGACCAGTTTTGCCTGTTCATGTTGAAGGTGTCCTCAAACAGCTGAACACAAAGGTTGCAGTTGTAGGAAGTTAAGGTTAGGTGGGATGGAGGCAGAAACTGCCAGATCCCTGGGTGGTGATGGTATGGGTAATTCTCATTAAGATGTATCATTTGTTGACCAAGCTGTAGCAAGAAATAGGAAAACCCTCAATTTCTTATAAGCACTCAGGTCTGTTTCCCAGTTAAATAGTTTGAAACTGCAGGGCTGTAATTGCATTTGTGTATCCTGGACTGTCAGGAGGGGTTCAGGATCAATGAATGACACAGCTTTTGCATCAGAGCTGCAACGCCAAGACCGGCACTATTTATTTTCAACTTCCTGTTCCTGGTGCTGGGCTGTGTTTTCTCTATTTGGGTTCCTAAAAATGAGGAACTTCTGGTCTAATGAAAACCAGGCCAAAGAAGTTTCCCACACAGGTCAATACAGTCTGGCTGTGTCAAATATTTTCTATTCAGAAAATAACTTCTGGGATGCAGAGTTGCTGCACACAAGCAGAAAACTCTCCTATAAATTTCCTCTATTTAATGGTTGATGTTTTAACCCAACTTGTTTCAAAGGAACCCAAGTGTAAAGGTCTGGGTCCAGTTCTTTTATCTTGATGTCAAAGCTGGCAGTAACATTTGGGCTGAGGATTCACAGGCTCAGCTTTGCAGAAAACTGACTGGAGGAACTGGAAAAGAGTCCGGAGAGCTGGACTCAAGACCCACAACACAGGAGGAATTCAGGGAACATTTTAAGGACAAAACCAGAAAGGAAGGTGGGGAAAGAAAACAAAAACAGAGATGGGAAAGCAATAGGTGAAAAAGGGCTTAGTTTTCCCAAAGGGTGATGCTGAATGTGACAACAGGATACTTGATACCTGGCACTAATGAAGTTTTTAATTAGTCTATAAAAATTAGATTGCCTGCATGGAGCAGCCTCACCTGCACACTGTGTTTATTTATGCCTTGGGTTACCTGCTCAATCAGTTTGCTGTTCCTTGGCTCTCCCTTCCCTTCCGTGGGTGATGCAGCCCAGTCCTCATACTGGGGAAGCCCTTCTAGATTAAAAGGAAGGATGAAGGGGCTTTGTGCTCAGTTTCTCTGGCATAGAGACTTTGAAATCACTGGTTCCCTTTTGGCAGGGGAAACTTTAAATAAGGGAGACACCAATCTAGAAGAAAAAGTTCTTATTTTTCCCTTTTTTCTTCCAGATTAAGCCTATCCCAGAGATTCCTTTCAGCAAGGGTACATGCATAAAACTGGCAGACCTCTAGAGACCAGCAAAGAGGAGGGAAGCACCTTCTGGATGTGTCACCTCCTGATCCCCTTCCCCATGCTTGGGGAGTACAGGGTGGGCTCAGGGCAGCACCAGGAGGGATGGAAGAGGGAATTCACTCCTGCCAGAGCTGACTTCTGACCCTGGCTTTGAAAAGCAAATTTGGGAAGGCAGTAGATGACAGCTTGCTCTGTTCCCCATCAGCAGGCACAGCTCAGGAGAGCTTTGTCCTGCTGCAAATTACTTGGGTGAAAGAAGATGGGAGTAGACAAGACCCTCCCTGTCCTTTGGAAAAGAGAGTGCGCAGCAGCTCACCAGTTTTCATCTTTCAAGAGGCTCTTCAAAGGTTTCTTTACAAAGAACCCAAACTTTTAGATCTCATTTGCTTCCCTGGCAGCCCTGTAATATGAAGGGTTGGCTAAACTGGCCCTGGATTAAGAGACATTAAGGCAAGGAGCAGCCACAGATGCCTTTGGAGCCCAAAGGAGGCTCCAGGAACTTCCTCCCAGGGTATGTTGTGGAGCAGAAATTGGGGGCTGGAGCAGTGGAAGGACAGAGGGAAGCAGAAAAGAAGAGGTAGAGGGAGGGAACCATGTGAGGGAATTCCCCAGCCCATCTGACCACAACCAGCAAAAAACCCACAACTTGCATGGAGGGCATGGCAACATTCAGGTGGATGAACCTTACAGGAGGAGAAACTGAGGCACAAAGGAACTCTGACATGTCACAGGAAGCAAAAAAAAGGGAAGCCCATGCAAGGGTTACACTGGAATTAATGAGGCTCCAATTCTTGTGCTGGCAGTCCCTGAACATCCATGGTCTCTGTCAATTAAACTAGATTATGGAATGATCCTTGCTAATTATATATTATTATCTAGCAAGCAGTTATCTCACTATAAAGGGTGCTCCTATAATGGACAAACACTGTTCCTCTAGCACAGCCAGCCCCAATGGCAAGAAAAATACAAAAGCCAAAATCATTTCTGCTGTGGCCAATATTTTGCCTAAGCTGGAATGTTCACATTGCAAACACTGCACTCCTGTCCCAGACAGAGGGAAGAGGAGGACGAGGGCTGCAAATGCAGAGCCAGCCAGAGGGAGAAGACAGGACCAAATCTCTACCCCTCAAAGCTGCCACAGAGACATGACTGCAAGCTGAAAATTCAGCTGTGAACTCTCCCACTCATCATGGAGCACTCAGCCTCCACACACCAAAACCCCATGAGCAGGGCCCTCGCTGTCCCCAGGGCTGTGATGATCAGGAAGCAGGGCTTAAAATAAGCTTGGAAAACAGCACCCGGTAAATGCTGTCATTGCATTTTTAATTGTCCATATGCTTGATCCATTATGTTTTCCCAGATGGCTGGGCTGCCTGACTGCTGCCTCCTCATCTGTGCCACTCTGGCCAGGGTCTCCAGCGGGTACCTGGATCCCCAAGGTAGGAACACCCTTGTGGCAGGATCTGTGTCACTCTGGCCAGGGTCTCCAGTGGGTACCTGGTGAGCTCCATCCCTCCTGGCACAAAACCACACCCAGTGACCTATCCATGCCAAGCTCCTGGGAAACCATAACTGGCTCAATGGCAAAAGTGGCTGGTGGCCTCCTGGCCTTACACACCAACCCCCAAGAAAACCACCCTGAGGAGCAGCAAACCTGCCCCTCCTCCAGCCCATGAACTGCCCTTGTTCTTGCCCAAGGGGCAGTCTCTTTTAAATTACCCCAAAATGTTTGAGGAGAGGATGCAGAGGATGCACACCACCAGCATCCTCAGTCATGGGGCTCAGCTCCAGCACTGACTCCCTGGGCTTCACAAGCACCCCATTCCCAGACTGTGGGGCTAGAGAATAAAAACTGAAAAGACCAAATAACCCCCTGAGCAGAGGAATAGGGGAAGAGGGAAGAAATCACTGGAGGACGTGGGTGTCACCACAGAAAACTTACAGTGAACATTACATAGAATAAATCACCTGGGGAGGGGTGGATCACGACACCCTGTGCTTGCTGAGCTGCCCAGTGGGATGCTCAGTCCTGCCCAGTGCCCAAGGCCTCTGGGCAGAGGGAGCAGGCTCTTGTGCCAGCAGCAGTGCCCATTTTGGGGCACTTCCACCATCATCCTCCTGTCCAGTGCAGCAGCACAAAAGCACATCCCCCGGCAGCACACCCTCACATCAGGAAAACCTTCCTCGTAAACAGAGAAAACACAGAGAGCGTGGCTGAGATTTTTCAGATATTTTAGCACAGCTTCTCTCCAGTAGGAGCGATTTCCCCAGGGAAGGAGAGGAATAAACCAATTGATCCCCTGGGGGCTCTTGCAGTCCTGTTTTCTATGATCTACAATTTTCCAGCAGTTCTTCACCAGATTTGCACACAGACATTTGCAGAGGGATAACAGAGGCTCTCCCTCCTGCACAACAGACAAGCCTTTGTCTGCTCTGGAGAGACAAGACTCCACGACCATAAGCAAAGCCAGGAAATGGGGTGGCTGCATCCAGCCCGGCTCAATCCAGTCATCAGGCTCTAAATAAATAATCAGATGAGCAATGAGAGCACTGCCCGTGCCCGCCGCTCTCCCTCTTGCTCGGGAAGCACCAGGCAAACGCTAAGGAGGGGAACTGGGGCCTGATGTGTGAAGACCACAGGCATGACGGAGGGAAGGAATGCTGGTGATGGATTCCTGATAGCTGTTTGCCTCTCATCTGAGCAGCTTTTACATGAGAAGCAGGGTTTCTTTCAGGAAATTACCTGGGCAGTCTCCCTTCCCTGCTGGGCTCCATCCCCAGCTGGGGCAGTACATCAGGGAAGACCTGGTTTGACAGGGGATGGCAGTGAGCAAATTCCTGCAGGGCAGGGAGAGATTGGATGCCTGAAATCTAGTGGAGAGGCTGAGACATGGTCGACTGGAGGCTGAGGAGGGCTGGTGTCTGCTGAGCAGTCTGCTGAGAGGCTTTACTCACTCCGAGTGCCATGACTGGCTCGAGCAGCTCACTGCTGGTGGTAGATGCAGCTGTGAATGCCGTCAGAACCAAGTGGGTAAAGGGCTTTTGGAGGCATTCAGGTTCCATTAACCATCCCATCCATGACTCCTGAATAAAGCCCTGTAGGCCTGGGGCTGCTGGGGATCCCCTTGACTCAGGAGCAGAGCTGCTCCCACAGCACCAGTCCTGTGTCTGCAGGTGAGCACTGCACCCAGGGATGCTTGAGTAGTTGTGAACTGGAGCCAGAGCTGGAAACCCTCCCTGGGGTGACCAGATCCAACTCCTTATTCGAGTGCAACACCAACAGCTATCCAGAAAAGCCTTTTTCCCTGCAAATGGCAGGGCTCTGGAGGCTCCAGCTGGACGAGGAGTGCCTGTCCTGCAGGCAAGGGCTGGATGCTGCTGGGTGCTGTGGGCTCCCTGCCAGGCACAAGCAGCCGCAGTGCTCACCTGTTTCAGCAAAATCTGGGCCACCAAGAAGGTTAATTATATCTTTAAGTTTCTTTCAGTTGTCAAATCTTGTAACTGTGGTCTCAAGCTGACAGTTCTATACCCAGCAATTAACCAGCAGCGAGGCTTTGCAGGCAGCGGCGGTGGGGGGGGGTCTGGCCTTATTTACCATCTCTGCACACAACAGGCTCTCAAAACATCCCCTTAATGGAGCTTAACGGTGCTGGCAAATATTTCCCTCAGAAATCTCGCATTTGCCGATGTGTTGCACCAACAAATGCCAGATCAATCCAGGCTCTGATAATGAAGGCTCCTCGTTAGGAGGCATGCGCAGCTCTGTGCCTTCTTCCCTCCCCAGACACTCTCTCAGGGCTGGTGCAACCCAGGAGGAAAAGCTGCTCGAGTATCATCCTATTCCTTTGCTGCTGCTTCCTCTGATGCCCTGATGAACACAACTGTTCCAGAGGGAAGCAGGACATCAGTCAGGGCAGCCTTTCAGCTGCCCAGGACGGGACTTTCCTACCAGTCCCTGCTAAATGCTGGATTCAGCAGCACGAGGGGTTTGCTGTGCCCCTGAATGGCCACACTGGGACACTTAAAGATCTCTCCCTGCACTGCAGTGTGTTTCACGAAGGCTGGAGGAGGAGGGGTGGCCTCTTTCTATAGCAAGATTTCATCTGGCTTTGACACACGCTGGCTCTGACCTATACACAGGCTGCTCTGTGACAGCCACCCCCTCTTTGGTGCTGAAGGGGAATGTCCTTTGTGCTGGGGTGGCACAAGAGGCAGGCAGAGGTTATTCAGCCATCCATCAGGGCTCTTGGCAAGGATCCCCAGTTTTCTGGAGGGGCAGATGATCACAGGACTCTTATTTTCATGCTCTCAGCTGCTGAGCTCACCTTCTGCAGGGACCACGAGTGGAGGTTTGGTGTCACTGAGGTCCCAGGGGAGCCAGCCCCTCCTGCCAAGGTTGTCTTTGCAGGGTTATCAAAACCTCCATGTTCCAACATCTCCCAAGCCATGCCAGGATTTGCCCTTATTTTCAAACTTCAGGAGTGATGCTGGTACAGAGTCCACAGCCATGGACACCTGGATATGCTGGAAAGGAGGAAAATACAGAGGAGAAGAGGATTGTTCTCCTCCCCTCCAGCTGCTGGTAGCTGAGGCGCTCAGGTGAGTCCTGGGAGAAGGTGAGACAACACGAGAAGATCAAACGAGGAGCTCCAGGGCACAGCAAATGCATCTCATCACATCACCCACAGACACCCAGAAACATCACCTGGGAGCACCTACATGAGCTACATCTGTGTGTGCCAGGTGGAGATCGCTATAACACAGCTCCACGGTCTCCCCCAGGCATGGGCCAGGAGCACAGGGAACAAATATAGCTACATTTGGGGATGGTTTGTACCTCCAAGAATTCAGCTAGAAATAATTGACAGGAAGATTTGCAGCCATCGGCAAACAATGTTACTTTCCTGAAAGCAGCAGCACTACAGGGAAAACAAATTGAAGCAGGTGCGGGAAGAGTTAGGGAGCGCAAGAATTGCATTCCTGAGCCAAATGGACAGATTGAGACAGAGGAAAACAAATTGGGAAGGGAAACGGCTCCCTATTGCCCAGATTTTTCAGGCACTAGGAGAAGGTGGAGGTTGGGTTCAGGCTCAGTTTCGGGGCCTGGGAGCTGTGTCTCTGTTTGGGCAGCTGTGTTAGGGCTCAGCCTGGGGTGAGGGTGGATTTTGGGGTGCCTTTTCGCTCTGGGCAGGACTCCAATCCCTGGAGTCTGGAAAGAGCATCCTACAGAAGCACCAGCCCCACCACTGCGATGACCATGAGGAGCCCAGCCAGGATGCAGATGCTGATGAAGACGATGTCGCTGGTGTCCTGGCTCTTGATTTCACGGGCATCCATCGCTTCCCCCTCCCGCTGCTGGGCATCCACTAGGTTTTCTGCCTGGCTGAGCCTGGATGGATCAGGGCCAGCAATAAGGGTCACTGAGGCTTCCTTCCTCTTTGGCTCACACTGCACCTCGTACTGGTGGATGTCCTCCTGGTCTCCCACCGAAAAATCGATGTAGAGGGTGCTGATGATGACGGACGTGTTGTTGCGTCTCTGCAAGACAAGGGACACGGCTCATCAGGGCTTTGTGCAGCTCCTTTTCACAGGGGTTTGGAGGGGTTGGCCATCAATCAGGCCAGTATCTACTGGGAAAATGTGTGAGGGATGGGGAATATCCCTCTGTGCCCAGCACAGGGCTAACCATGTACACAGCTCGCTCTAAAGGAGGGTTTTCTGACCACTTACCTGGGATTCAGTGCCACAGGTGTCAAACCTGGTGTGTATTTTAAAGTTCCTGCCAACCACCTGGGCTGCACAGGAGGGGGTCCCCAAATAAATCCTATTCCTCTCCAGCTGGGCCAGGGACTGCATGGGGATCTGTATGTGGAAGTCTGTTCTGGTGCAGCTGACGTTCATGGGCACAACTATTGGGAGAGAAAACAGGGTGCACAAGTAGGACTCGTGGGGGGTTTTCAAGAGAAGAGAAGTTACCTCCAGAATGCAGAAAGCAATCAAAATCAGTATTTTAGCCCTGTCCCATGCCGAGGGCAGACATGGATGGCTCCCACGTGCTGGCTCTGCTTTCTGCCCAAGGGAGAGATCTGTCCATCAACCCTCTTGAACCTCATCCTCCTTCCTGGGTCTCCAAGTGACACACGAGTGCCATTACAGGCAACACCATCGAGCTGTCACTGCCACTCTCCATCATTGCAAAGCCAGCAGGGTATTTGAATTGCTGCCCAGGACCAGACCACGAGAGCTTTGTGGACAGCTTGCCATGGGCACAGATCTCCCCTGCATGCTACAACACCCCTGCAAGAGACACTAGAGTGATGAAATGGAGGAGACACATCTTGGAGGGACCTCATGCATGCCCTGGAAGGTTGCAGCTTTGTGGCTGCCACATGGCCCTCCTGAAAGGGTGAGCTGGGTCAATGGCCCCAGGGCATCCTCCTGGGGAATGGCCCAGCTCAGGCCCTGTTCCAAGCATCACCAGTCCTCCACTGTTCTCAGAATGCTGATTTTGATGGGGAGCTGGTGAGCAGTGTGTGGAGGGAGCTGCTGTTGGGCTGCCCATGATGCCCAGATGAAAAGCAAGGCAATGGTGACCCCAGCCCCTCTCCATCACTCTCCTTCTGGCACTGTGTTTGGCCTCTCTGGATGTAGAAAACATCCACACAGGAAAAGAAGTAGGGAGGAAAAACACCCCCACCCCCACCCCCCCCTTTAAAGTGAATCCTTGCTCAGCTTGAATGAACCACTTGGGCAATATGAATTATTGAATTATTCCAGCTCCCTCTGAATCTCGGCCTTATGAAACTGGGAAGATGCAATAAAATCAATACGAAAAAATAGTGTCACTTTGCTTCGCTCAGTGCATTATAAAACCATTAGAAGATTTACCAAATAACTAAAGTGCATTAGATCAAGAGGAGGAGAAAGTGGATCCTCTCTCCTGGCATGAAGGCTTTCATTTCAATGGCCATAAATCACACACACCTCACCCAAGGCATCCCTTTGGGTGGGCCTGAAAGGGAAGTATCTGCATGGCTGAAGGGCTGTGGGTGTGGATGCAGAGACTGAGGTGCCCCTTTGCCTCTGTGGGCTCCTGAGGAAGCTGGTGGCAGGGAGAGGCTGGTGTGTCCAGTGGGAGCAGCTGCTCTCCTGGCAGTGCTGGCAGCTGGATGTTCATCACAAGCAGATGCTGCAATCACTGGGCAAACAGAGCTGGCAGGCTCAGCTCTATGGAGGGAGGCTCAGTTTCACATCCAAGCCTTTGTCCTGCCCTAGCATGCATCTGACAGTGGGCACCAGGGCATGCAGGAGCCTTGGGCAGTTGGGAGATGTCACACCCCTCTCTGTGATGGGACATGCCCCACTCTTCAGTAGCACCCCATCTATCTGTCTGCAAGCTGCTTCCTCTGGAGCAGGGTTTCTCTATGACCAGATGCAGTGATACCAAGATTCTCTCCCTGCACACAGCTGTAAAACAGTGAGAAATCAGCAGAACAAGGACAGGGACAGACCTGCCATACACACTTACAGCCCTACTAAATGTTCAGTACCACCTCTCTCCCTCCAAAGGCTGCAGAGAATCAGGACAAAACTCTATCCCATCTCTAACTCCAAGAGCCACATACCTGCAAATCATTTCTGCTATGCTGGAAGTGAAGAACCATTTTGCAGCTGAGGGATAAAACCCAGGGCCAGCCTCCCCAGCACTTGTGCTGCCAGTCCAGAAGCTCTGCTGTGGCTCCAGCCCTCTGGAAAGGCTGCCCATGGCTGAATCATCCCTGACCCACAGGTCAGCTCGGATGTAATTATCTTGAAATACAACAAATGCCATAAATTTGCTGGCATTGGAGGTGCAAAGGTTGCCAAATAGAGGAGGAAGGTTACACATTGCTCCTCCCACCAGCTGTGGACATGCCAGACATGCTGGCTGGGACACAGGGCATGCCAGCAGCAGAGATGTGCCAGGCAGGGCTGGCCAGGTGGATTTGGGAATGCTGTGCCCCGGGGGTACTGCCCTCCCGTGCTGCTGCCAGTGGAGGAGGGGACATGGTTTATGTCTGCCTGCTCAGCCATGTGCTGGCAAGGCCAGAGCATCCAGAGGAGCAGGGTTGTGATGCTTGAGCTGGTCACCTGCTCTGGGGTTTTGGCCCTTTAAAAACCCCTGGGTTTTCTCTCCCTCACACCCTGAGAGAGGAACAGGAGCACGGCAGTGGCAGACACACAGGAATTTGAAGCAGGAAAACATCTCCTGAATACTAAACGTGAAGTGCAGCTCACTCGCCGTGTCTTCCTCTGCCCCATCCCTAAGGAGCCACGGGCTCTGCTCCTGCAGACAGGAACCTTCACTGACGATCCTTCTGGAAATTACATGGTCTCAGGCATATCCTGATGGAACTAAAGCACTCAGGAGCACCCAAGTGGGACCTTACCTCCCACGTAGGAGATGAAGAAGCCCCTCTTGGCCGTGTTGCGGTCGGTGTGGAGGACCAGGAGCAGCCGGTTGCTGCGGGAGGTGATGGGTGCCAGGCTCTCCCGCCCACACCACTGTCCCAGCAGGGATCCATTCTCAGTGCCACCATCAAAGGCAGACAAGTGATCATAGTCACAGCCACCTGTCAGGCTGCTCCGGCCCTCCAGCTCCATGTCCAGGAAGAAAACCTTGACCCGGTAGCCTGAGGGCAGCTGGATGCTCCACTGGCACTTGAGGTTGTTGGGGTAGAAGTTGGGGTACTGAGGGCTGGAAAAATTCCCTTTGATGGTGGTGAACACCTCCTGGCACTCGCCTGCTCAGGGTAAAAGGGGAGAGGGAAAATCAAAAGCAAACCTGAACCCTGCTGGGTGTGGATGAGTGATCGCTTGTTTTACTGCTAAAGGATGCTCTGCCCTTCACCTTACTGCTCCCAGCCTTTGTGTTTGCCAGCAGTTTTGGGGGAGGGAAATTCCCAAGGTAGTCAAAGTCCTACAGTAGCAACCCATATCCCCAGGGAATGGCATGAGTAAGGGTGACTCTTGCTCAAGAGGGCAGCCCAGGCCTTGGAATAGCCACAGTGGTGCCATTTGCATTGTGTGGTGGTTTACACTTCACACCATCATCTCATGGGCTCTCCCCAAAGGGGTCTCCTCCATGATCATCTCCTCTTGCTGCTGTGGGAGGGAGAGAATCACCACCCCAGCCCAGTGCCTGTCCCCACGTCCTTCCCATTGCCCCACCACCCTGAGACCCCCGCACCTGAGTAGAAATGGGCCTTGAAGCCCCTGCCACCGATGTTGAAGTCCGACTTGAAGATGATGAGGAGGTGCGGGGTGGAGGAGATGGTGCGGGGCGGGCGGGCGCTGCCGCAGTAACGTCCCAGGCGGGGGGCAGTGACGGTGGGGCCATCAAAAAGGGCCACGTAGTCAAAGCCACAGCCTTGGCCCCCCTCCATCTGGAAGTCAGCAAACACCAGGGTGAGGGGGCTGCCATCGCTGGCCCCCCCGATGCTCCAGCGACACTCAGCGTCGTTGGGGTAGCTCTCGGGGTAGCGGGGGCTGGTGATCTCCCCAGAGAGGCCCGTCAGCTGTCCACCGCAGGCATCTGCAAGGAGGCAAAGATGATGAGGGCAGAGGAAGAGGATGGATGGATGGATGCCCAGTGACCACCAGCCCTCCCTGCTACCTTTCCTGTAGGCAGCGGCGAAGCCGTGCTTGGCCACGTGCCGGTCGGAGCGGAAGACCACGGCCATGACGTGCCAGGCGGAGGAGAAGGGTGGCGGCGGGCTGTGGCCACAGAAGGTGCCCAGGAGGTTGCCCCGGTCCCGGGCAGCCCCGTTGTAGACCTGGAGGTAGTCGTAGGCACAGGTGTCGTGGTACTCCAGCTCGAAGTGGCTGAAGGAGAGCAGGACAGAGGAGCCCTCGGCCACCACGATGAGCCACGTGCACTCCGTCTCGTAGGGATACAGCCCCGGGAAGTTGGGGCTGGAGAAATTGCCAGAGGGTGC
Source organism: Chaetops frenatus (assembly GCA_013400775.1). Lineage (NCBI taxonomy): Eukaryota > Metazoa > Chordata > Aves > Passeriformes > Picathartidae > Chaetops > Chaetops frenatus. Next base: position 79,139 of record VZTR01033412.1, on the reverse strand, counting down.
TGAAAGTACTCCCCCACATTTGATGCCTGGGGGACACAGAAGTGGGTGTGATGCCCCCTTTCCAGGGGAAGCCTAAAAGAATGGAGACAGGATGCACAACACCAGCTCCATCCCACTACCACAACACCAGCATCCTGCAGACCTCCACTGGGCTTGTCCACCCACTCTCCCTGGAGGACACGTGTGCCTCCATCACCCTTCATCCCTCTCTGTGTAACCCCTTTTCCCCGTGCTGCTCTGTGGGGGCTGCAGCAGGGCTCAGCTGTGCCCCTGAGCTTGTCCTGTCAGCACAGCACAGCATCCCCACCTGTTTAGGGCTGGGAAAAAGGAAGTTGGGAGTGAGTTTTAAAGGCTCAGTTATTCCAGTCCCGCCAGTACCCCAGCTGCCCAATGCCTTCAGCTTTGTGCCTCCCACTGACCACTCTCCCTCCATATAATGGTGGTATCAGAGAATTTGAGCTGGGAGAAACAGGGCTAAAGGGCTTGATATGCTGAACAATGAGTTATGCATGTAGGGATCGATTTCCTAATGAAATCTTTATACTGAGACATGGTTATTATAAAATAAGGCTGAGAGGGGGCCGGCTGTCACCTGCCCCTGGGTCTGATTAGGGCTGGGGTGAAGAGGCTGATACAGGGGGCACATACATCATGTCTGGGAGGGATGCAGACCCTGTGCAGCCCCCAGGAGATGTGTGGGTTCCCAAACAAGGCTGGGCGTTCGCTGCCATCAATCTGGGCCAAGTATATTGCAAATCAATAGTCAGCCTGTGCACGTTGCTTTTCATTGTGCTCACTGGCACGGTGACCTCCCAGCAAGGGGGGTCCTGGGGTGTGTGGGATGCAGCACCACACGTGTGTGCCTGGCCAGATCTAAGATCATCTTGCTAATTACTGGGCATAGGCAGTGAAGTAATATGGGGCTGGTACTAAAGGAATAATGTTGTTGAAGTAAGTACCCAAGAGGGGAGCCTGCAGGAGGGGTGAGCAGCCACAGTGAAGGCAGATGGATGGATTAAGGGCTGGGAGCCTTGGGGTGCCCTGGGAAGCCCAGATGGGTATATGTGGGGGATGAACAGGCAGCACAGGGCAGTGGTGTGGCCTCAGGGGCACCTGCACCAGGGCCAGGGATGGGTTTGATTTCTGGCACAGCCCTTCTGTGATAAAGGCCCTGCTGTTTTTTGGATGGGGGATTGCTTGGCCCACCGTATTCCCTGAATTACTGTGTCATCTACTGATCCTGCCCTGCATCCTGGGGGACCTTTTATCTGGGTAAGGTGAGAGGTTTATTGCATGCCTGCCACATACACATACATGCATACATTCACATATAAATGTTTATGTGTATATAGATTTATATAGGCAAGTGCAACCCCAGAAGCTAACAAACCCTTCACCAGAGCACATGTACACCACAACAGGACAACTCCTACCTGTAATCCTCAGTAAGGTAAGCATGAAGCAGAAACCCAAGCATGGAGCAGTGTCCCACACTTGCTGCCACCACACACGGTGACTCCAGATCCCAGCTCCTTGCCCCTGGCCTCAGCCAGCCCTTCTCCCTGCAGGAGAGCTGGAACCCACTCATACCCCAGAGCCACGGTGGCACTTGCAAACCATCCTCCCCTCCTCAGAAACCATGGATGCCCATCCAGCCCACCAGGAGCTGGGACCAGGCTCTTACCTCTGCTGGGAGCATCCCCGAGAGCCCCACAGAGCATGGCCAGCGCTGCCAGGCAGCCCAGCCCTGAGCACTCCATCCTCCAGCAGGCAAATCTCCCCTCACCAGTGCCCAGGCATCCTTTTGGAGCCGTCTATCTGGGAGGAAAAAAAAATAAATAAAGAGAGAAATAAATAAAAAGCAGGAGGACCGTAGAATTAATAGCGGAATGAATAATTCATCGCTTGTTTGAATTAAGAGCAGCAAGGTAACTTGATCTATTCCTCCCTTCCTTCACTCAGTTTTAATGATCTGGATCAAATGTCCCAAGAATTTACACTATACCAGATACCTTGTCAATACACTATATTTAGAAGAGATATTAATGTTTCAGAAATGGTGTATAACGGCAATAAGTCTGGGCTGACAATATGCCCTTAAGGGGCTATGAAAATAATTTAGTTCGCCAGGCAAGCCGGCGAACCAAAATGGGAATTTCAGACTTACCGCGGAAAAGCATCTCAGGAATTAACATGATTTACACTGCGGCACCCACTGCACAAAGCCAGCTGGTGGTGAAGGCTACAGAAACAGGGAGCAGGATGGAAACGCGGCCGTGTCTCAGCGCCGGCTGCCGGGTCAGCATCCCTGCAGCAGGAGGCCAGGCTCAGCGGGATGCTCAGCCCGGGAAAGCGGCAGTCGTGAGCACTAAAGATAGCAAATCCCACCTCCCCCGAGGAAGATTAGAGATGAATTGTGACTCATGGGCAAAAAACATCGATTATTACAGAACCTGCTAAGGCCTTGGAGAATTGCCACGTTCTTCCATGCTGGCTCATGCTACTCCTTGCCCAGGCTCTTGGATGCGCTCGGCTGAGGGGAATCAAGCTTTTGGGTTTGGTGGGAAAGATGTGCTCCTTGTGCTGTGCCACATTAGCTGGAGAAACCCCAAACCCAACAGTGGCTCAGTGCCTTCCCTCCCGCCCAAGAGAGAAAAGACTTTCCTGCTGCCACAGCCCACACCCACATGAATGCCAGGAAGCAAAATACCACGAGGACTCCCAGCGTGAGGGACCTGTGCTAAAAAAGTCACCTTCAAAGCAGCAGGGAGAAAAGTAGTGAGTATCTCTAAATCTCAGGCAGGAGACAAGTTGCATTTATTAATTAAGCAATGAGGATCGATGCCCGAGACATTTCCTATGGATTAATGATGGGCTGGGAGGAGCTGATGGCCTGAGGTGCAACTAAAGACCATTAACACCAACTGGTCATGAATCCCCAGGAAATGCTCCATGCCAAGGTCGTTAAGTGCCTGCATGTATTTATGGGGAATAATAACAACAATAATATTGGTACAGACTCTCTCCCCACTGCCCAGCCTTGCTGGAGCCATGCCGAGGGCTGCTGGGAGCACTGGGACATCTCAGCCAGGAGCCCTCCATCCTAAGCCCAGCTGAGGCAAGGAGCATTGGGTTCTGTCCTGGGGCATTGAGCACTGTGTCACCCCCCCCCAGCACCAGGACTATGAGCACAATGAAATGAGGAGGAGCAGGGCAGCTCCCCCTGTCCCTGGGCACAGATCCTTCCCCAGTGCAGGCTCTGGGAGATGCTGTGACGCTGGCACATCTCCTGCTGACCTCCCAGGGACATTACAGAGTTTAATTAGCTGCTTCTCTAATGGCTTGGGGAGGAGGTCTGTCCTTGTCAACAAGTGTGGGCCCACACAGCAAAGATGCAGGCGAGGTCTGGCCATGGCGCAGGGGCCTCTCCTGGGTATTTCCATTGCCACAACCCTGGTTCATTCAGGAGGAGTGTTCAGCCTTCCCAGCCACCATTCCCTGGGCTTGGGAACAAAGTGCTCCCTGACTTCTGCATCGCTGCACCGTGGAGCAACACGTTCATCCTCACAGCATCCATCCTGGGCAACACCCAGGGTCTTCCAGCCTTTCCAGCACTGCCTCAGCACCAAGCCAGTGCCTGGGACACCAGTACCTGCACAGCTGCTCCTCTCTGTCCCCTCAGCGAGCCCCAGGAGACGAGGGGCCAGGGCTGTGCAGCACAGCAGCTGTGCCCCGCTCCCAGGGGACAGCATCCATCAACCACCAGCACATTCACCCTTCTCCTGACCCGGAGATGGCCATTCCCAGGCTGGGCCTGAGCCCAGGCAACTCGGCTGTCAGCTGCAGAGTGGGGTGGGAGGGCAGAGGGAGGCAGGGGGAGAGTGATGTGCACCAGGCAAGCAGAGGGGCCAGGCGTGGAGGTCTGGCTGGAAGGTGCTCTGGATCAGCCCAGGGTGCTCTGGCTCCGGCCACAGACACGGTGGGTGATTTCAAGGTGTGCCTCTGTTCCTCTGTGGGCAAATTTATAAATCATGGGTGAAAAAGGCATTTGATTCATTTAAACAGAAAAGGATGTGATCAGGACTGTGAGACTTCGGAGAAGATCAAAGGTTTAAAAACGCTCCCCAGGAGAAACAGGAATTATTTAGGCAGGAAATAATGAGATGAAATTAAGAAGGTATTTAGGCTGCACATGAAGAAGAAGAAAGGAAGCGAAGCAAAGCCCCCGTCTCCTGCACAGTGCTGCACGGGTGACAGGGGTTTCCTGGGGGCAGCCAGAGATCAGGAGCATCCCACCATCATCCCCTTGCCTGGCAGGAGAGGCAGGATGTGAGCCACTGTCCTGGCTGGACATCGACCACCCACCTGAGCTCACACACCTCCAGTTCCACAGATTCCCCCGTCACCAACAGCACCGACACCGATTCCCCACAAAAACTGCCACCGTAGGGTGGTTTTGGGCCTCCAAAGGGAAGGAAACCTCTCATCTTCCCCTGGCAAGGAATATTCTGCACCAGAGCCTTTCCACTCCACATCCCTGCGTTTGCAGGAATCCACGCCATCCTCTGAAAGGGGCTGTCCCCATGGGGGATGGTTGGGATCAGGGGACTCGTGTAAGAGCCAGCCAGAGAAACAACAAAAGGCGGGAGGGGGAAGGGAGAGAAGGGCAGAAAATAGAGAACAAAGTGCCTGCGGGCGGTTTAAAGGCTCCTTCGAGTTCCTGCTTCCAAGGACATCATCTCCCCCATGGAGAATGTCTCGCAAAGCCCCTGTCCCCTCGGGCGGGACATGCCCCGCTCCGCCCGCTCGGCCGCAGCCCGCCCTTGCAGGATGGCAACCCGCAGCACTCACAGCTTGCTCCGTCTCTCACCACCCTCCCTTTGCGCCACGAACAAAGACGGAGCTGCGCGGCAGAACGGCCGGACCAGCTGGGTAGGGTTTAAGCATCGTGGCCCATATGTGCTGAAATACCCAGACATATTGGGGTTGTGTTTAAAGGAACAGTCCCAGCTTTCACGCTGAAAGCCGGCGCTTTTCCAAGGCGAGCGTGAAGTTTTTTACCTTGGGCCTTTGCAAAAAGGTGGGGTGGGGTTTTAGCAAAATCTCAAAAAGACATAATATTTAAAGCAAGAGAAAAAAGAAGTAAGGTTTTCAAATACTTAATATCTGACAAAAATATTTTCTCCATTTTCCTAGCTAAGGCCAAAGTAGGGAGAGCAACTGGAGAAAGCATCTCATTGTTTTATCAGCCCATGCTGTGAAGAAGCACCTTCACCTACACAGTGACTTAGGGTGGCTGAAGCACAGCATGGATTGCAGATGAGAGCTTGCCCTGGACTGACCACAGACAACTTCCCTGGATTTCTCTGCCTTTAAAGCCAGAACCCCATTCTGGGTTAGGAAGATGGCTTTCTTGTCAGCCCTTGCTCCAAGGAAGTTAACATAAAAGCTGCAGCTACACTTGATTAATTCCAGGCATTTGGTAACATCTCAGCAGTGCAAAGGGAACTTACACTCCCTCCCAAATGTGTGAATCAAGCCACCACTTCAGTGCACACTGTGTTTTTTGTGTAACAAACTGCATCTCCTTTGTGTAAGGTGTAGTTGTTAGACACAGGTACAGAAGGAGGGATGAATGATAATGCAATAATCATCTGACAGCCTGGAAAACCCTAACACAGGATGGACTGGGAGTGAACAGAAAAACACAAGGTGTGCAGGAAAGTAGTATTTCCAGGTGTAGAGACTAAACACAGCAGCCTAAGAAGGTAAAAGCATGGTCAGCAAATACCTCAGAGGAAAAGCAGCAGCATTTTGGACTGAAAAAAGGAAGAAGGGCAACAAGGTGCCCAGGCTGGCTGCTGTGCCAGGCTGCCATCCCAGAGGCAGCTCCCTGGCTCTGCTCCCTGTCCACAGGGAAGCACCCCAGCAGATCCCATGCAGCTTTCTCTCCTTAGGTGGTGTTCCTGTATGCTTAGGGAACCTCCTCAGGCACCTGGGAGAGTCCTGTGACAACACCAAACAGCTGTTTATTTGAAAAGAGGTTCAATTTAATGAGCCAGGGCTGTGATACACTTAGGGAACATGGAAAGCAAACAACCATCCTCCCTGACAGACAGCAGCCACAACCCAGCCATGCTCTCCCAGTTTTAGGAGCAGGTCGTCTGAGCAGGCCCATTTTGTGCAATTTCTGCAAAGAATCCAGGACATCCAAGGCTCAGCCTAAGGTTCCTCAGGTCAGGAATGTCCTACTAAAAGACAAAGCAGGAATTTTCTTCAATTCCTGCAGCTTTCAAGTATCTACTCATATCTTCATTGAATGCAGAAGAGCCACAAATTAATACAAATGGCTTTCTTCGACAGGAATTTATTATTGTCCTCGTCAAGTCTTCATTGAGACGACCAGTGTATGTGTTTTCCTGATAGCTCCAAGGAAGATTTTCCAGTGAAGTTTCCTGGAAAGATAAAAAGTTGGCTGTGTGGTGTTTAAAAGGACAACACTGCTTAGAGCTGAACCTCCATCCTCCCCTCAGAGTAGTGCACAGCATGCTTTTCACCCTTGTGACACCATGTAGGTGACACTGACCCTTCCTGAGAGCTGCATTCCTCTTCCCAAGCCCAGGTGAAATCTCTCCCTGCCACAGGACCTGGCCACTCACTCAGAGGGGACTGAACAAAATCAAAATGTAGCTATCACTAATAAATGCTGCAGAGCCTTCTCCATCGAGAACCATCTCCCAGTGCACCTTTTCTATTCCCAAGTCCATTCCTCTCTATTGCCTCTCCCATTCCCAAGTCTCTTTCAGTCCCATCTCCCTTGACCAAAACTGAAAGAAGCCAGCTCTGCTGCAGATACAGCTCTGATCCCATGAGAAGTGTCAGATCCTGTGGTGCTGGATCCAGCAGGGACTCTCCTGCTGCAATTAATCAGGAGCAGAAGGTGTGCTCAGATGTGGTGGTGACAGGCAGCACAATGAAATACAGACAGATACATAATCCCAAGAGGGAGGATGCACGAGCCAGCCTTGGACTACCACAAACCTGCTAAGAGATGAGGAAAAAGGGACAGAGGAAGGGCAGACAGTGTTGACAGGGGTCAGGTGGGTTTCTTGCCCTTCGCTGATTGAATTTCAAGACCTCCTCATGCTCTTGAGACAGCAGTCAAAGAGTTTAAACACCCTGAAAAAGGTATTTAAGCCATGTCACCAGAGACAATTATGGTTATGCTCCTACAGAGCAGCTGAGGGGGTGCCCAAGTCACCAGCACTTTTCCCTGTACCAAATCTCATCTTGCCGAGGCCACACGTGGAACAGAATGTATGAGGCAGTTCCACTGTGAGAGATACAAAAAATGATTCATCTGAGAAACTAAAAATGCAATGGGATTCATTCCCTTAGCATAAATAATTCTTTCTATATCCTCCCTGCAATGAATCCTCATCTCTGACAGAAATAATTTTTAACCACCAAATCCATGCAGAACACAGGCAACTTTGGGACCAAATGGAAGTGAAAAAGACTGCTCAAAATGTAAGACCATTGAGAGGTATGCCCTCATCCCATGAATGTGGCAGAAAAGTAATTTTACAGAGGGGGAAACAACTTTCATAAGTTTAAAAATGGGTCAGCAAGGAAAAATAATTGCTGGGAAGCTGGTGCTGGCACACCAGAGGAGAGCTCTAGCCATGAGCAATGAATGGAAGATAAGGACAGATTAAGGCACTGGTATTAAGAAGAAAAAAACAGCTTATTTGCTGTTTTAGGTGCAGCAACAACTCTCTGAAAGGGGGGGAATAATCAACAGTGACTATGGAACAGCAGGTCCCTCCCAACAAAACAAGGAGGAGAGGGACAGTGATGGCCACTTCCCCAAAATTCTCCAGACTAGCAGCAGTGTGAGCAGATGTAGCAGATTTAAGAACAGCAGCTACTGGATCACAAATTAGGCTGGATGATTGGGAAAGAATTAGGATCATGCTCATGGAAAAGTGGAGGAGGCAGAAGCTCATCCAGCACACACAACCCTCACATAAACACACGTCATATCCATTTATTTACCTGGCTTAGGACATAAAATATTCTAATATTCCAGTACCGAGCCAAATCCTGCAGAAGAGGTTTCATATAAATTTTGTCAAAGGTAGGGAAGCAGCCAACAAGAGTTACAAAGGTTTCATCCTCTTCATCATCTGTTATGGACTGCAGGATGGGAATCATGGGTGCAAGGCCAGTGCCAGAGGCCAGCATGAGGAGCTCTCCATGCTAACAACAAAACAGAGAATTTGGAATGAGCTGTGGTGGCTGGAAATGGGTGTGCTCATGGTCAGTTCCTCTTGCTGCCACACTGGTAAAGGGTCTCTTGAGAAACAAGACCAGAGGGTCATGAACTGGTAAATTCAGATCTCAAAATGTATTTTTCTGCAAAGGATTACAGATAGCACTTAAAGGGTTTACATATCAAATCTAACAAAACTGGATTTTACCCAAATATAATAATCTATCCTAACTTTAGCCTTGATTTCAATTAATACATGTTTCAGTTTCAATTCTGCTTTGCTGACCCACTGTGTGTTTTCTTCCACTGGAAATGCTCCCTGGCTTTCTCTTGGTTGCTGCAAAGTAAAATCCTGAATGTCCTCTGGAGGAAATGAGCATGTCAGGAAGCAGGACACAATTGCTCTGCACAGAGCTTGGCCACTCA
>VZTR01033412.1:43478-62786 GCA_013400775.1 Chaetops frenatus | reverse complement strand
CTGGCACTCGCCGGGGCCGCGCTACGAGGAGATGCCGCTGCACAAGGAGCGCGGGTGCTACATCTGCCATCAGGGTGTCCGCATGCTGGAAGGTACCAGACACCCCGCGCTGTCCCCAGCGCTGCCCCTTCCCAAGCACTCGCCCTCCTCCGCCTGCCAAGGGTTCTCCTCGCACAGAGTATAAAACACAGGATGTGAAGAGCCTGCCCGGCCCCATGAGCTGCCAGGCGGCCTCGGTCCNTGCCCGCCATTGGCCGCCGCCGCCGTCAGTCACCGGGGGTGACGGTGGGGGAAGAGCGCTCGCCAAGATGGCGGCGGGCGGGCGCTGAGGCGGCAGCGGGAGGAGGAGGTGGAGGATGGCGGCGATGGCGGCGGGGCCGATGGCGCTGAGGCGGGNATGGCTTGGGTTGGAGGGGGCCTTGAGGATCACCTCTGTCACCTGTGATAGATCGTGTCGGGTTGTGTTTCCAGGAGTGCGGCAGGCGCAGTGGCTCACCAAGACGAAGCTGGTGGAAGGTTTGCCCCCAGCCGTGCAGGGCATTGTGGATAACCCGGCACATGGGCTCCAGGAGCTCGAGGAGAGGGTGAAACACGCGGTGTCCCACGCGCGGCTCTGGGACACGGCAGAGGTTGCTCCCAGGAGGGAGCAGTATTGGTGAGTCCTCCACTGTAGGGGAGGTTTTTAATGCTACAGAGAAAATTCATTCACAGCTCTGCTGTGGAAAGAGGGTCTGCTGGGCAAGACTCTTTGTGTCAGATTGTCTAACAAAAAGCCAACAACCAAAGCGACAAATAAAACCCAATTCTGAGTATTGACAGTAGCACTGACATAAATACTGCGCTAGATCAAAGCTTCTTTCAGGCCAATGTCTCTGTTTCAACTCAAGATCTACTTGTAGCTGATGCAGAATATCAATTTTTAAAATAATTGTAAGCATTCCCTGTGCCAACTTGAAACAGGCCTGGTGTGTGTGATACCAATCTGCAATCTCTGTTAACTGTTTGGGAGTGTTATGCCATTATATGTTTTACATACTGTAATTTTACAGCATTCCATGCCCCAGAAGCATCTGCCTGCTATTATGATCTCATTTTTATGTAACTGTTTCTTTTCTTGTTTTACAGCCCATTGCTGTTTGAAAACCTGATCCATATATGCCGGTTGATGTCTGGGAAATATCCTTCTCTGAGTAAAAGGATGTTGGCTAGAAACTGCAGGATAGCAGCAACGTGGGAAAGAGGTCAGTCGCTGCTGTGGTGGAAGCATTTAGCTCTGTAAGATAAGAGGGGTAGCAAAGCTCCTGGCTTTAAGGCTGAGGACTTAGAGAAAATTAAACAATTTCTGGAACCAGATAATTCTTTCTGGTTTAAATAGTGCTGTTGGCATGGGCAGCCTTGGATGATGGCAGGATGCTGTCCCTGAGGAGATTATTAGGTGTTAATCAATATTTACAAGATGGTGGGAGAAGGGAACCAATGTCTTAGGCCTGGTTGTTTATTTTCGAGTGTCCTAAATCAGTGCTGTTGTTTTTCTAAGGATGTTTAGTTAAGAACTTAACCCTAGCAATTGGTATTTTAGAGGAAGAACCTACAGCTGAGCTACTATTTAGGATGGATTTGGAGGTGAGGGGGAGAGAGTGAGCCTTGCAGAACAAACTTGCAAAAGGAAATTTATATCTTTCCCTAATGTAATTTCACCAGTGTTTGACTGTAGCCTAATTTCCCTCCTCAGAATCCATCCTCCTTCAGGTTCGTGGCCTGAGTGGAATTCTCATGAACTCTATGACCCCAATACCACCAGTAGCCTCCAAGGAGGAGATCCTGGCCACCAAAGAACATGTTCTGGAGACCTTCTATCCCATTGCACCCACAATAGATCTTCAGGAGGTGAACGTCTACAAAGAGCTCAATGATACAGGTCAGTGTTGACGGTAATTGTGTTTGGTTAACTTGGGAGTCTTTGTCCTTTTGGGGGTCAGCTGAGAGTAGGGAGTGTGTGGGAATGAGGGGACGGAGGAATGGGCACAGGTTTGCAGTGCAATTGCTCCAGACCTGTGGTGAGTACATTGCTGCCTAAGCAGGACCGAGGGGGGGAAGAACTTAAACCCCAGCAAACTACTTGAACAATTCCTGAAGATAATGGCAGAGAACCTTGGCTGGGTAGTGTCTTGCTGAGCGGTTTCTGACATGATTACGTGCCCTTTAGGTTTCAGAGATGGTTATCCCTACTCTCATCCTCACACCCTGTTCTTCCTGGAGTCTGCCAACGTTCGCACCAACAGGTTCAGACCAGAACAGCTCCGTGCTAAAATGCTGATGTTTGCTTTTGGCAACGCGCTGGCCAAGGCCAAGGCACTCCACGGGGTACGTATGGGAGGCTGCTGCTGGGCCTCTCTTCTTCCTCTACTGCTGCAGCCAGTGCAGGGAGGCCTGAAAGCCCCTTACAGTAGTTTTCACATCCAAACTTCCCAGCCCAGGGGTCAAAACCCAACCTTCAGAAATCCACTGCTCAGCAATGAACTTGTTTGTAATGCAGCGGGGTGGTATGGGCAGGAACCAGGGAGTAAGTTCAGCTGTAAAACTCTAACCCATCCCACAGCTCAGTATGTAAATTGACACTGCATTGCTGGCTGAAGGTGGTATTTTAATTAAAATACAAAATCTACATTCAAAACTTGTTTGACTAGAGTAATTTTCTGGGCAAGGTAACAATATATTTATTCAAATCTTGGCTTTAAACCAACCCAAAGATGCAGAATCAGCAAGTACTCATACAATTTCTGTTGTAACTAGCTTTTGAAACATTCTCTCCCACATGCCCCTTCTTTTCCTAGAATGATCCCAAGGTTTTGGAGCAGCCAGTAGTGGTACAAAGCATCGGCACAGATGGACAGCTCTTTCAATTCATGGTGTTCCAGTTAAATACAACAGACCTTGTCTCTAACGATGGCATAAAAAATCTGGTCTGGATTGACTCTGATCAGAACCTGTATGAGAGGGCCCAGTGTGTCCCAGAAGTCAAGAAGAGAGTTGTTACGGTAAGGAAAACTTGGGAAATGGTCATGGAAATGCTGCCCTTTCACCACTTCTGGGGGTCTGGGAGCTGGCAAAGAGCTGCAGCAGGTTTTCAACCAGCTGGAGGGACCTGAAGTGGCCATTGGCCTCATTTTTGCCTTAGCAGGTGTTTCTGAGGGGACCAGTTCCTGAGTATTTGTAGTGCCACATGCCAAGCTTAACATGAACTCCTACATACAGATAGCCCCAGCTGTAATCCACCATCTCATAATGTGCTTGTTTAAAACCAGCTCTGATGAAGGGAGCGCTCACAAGCACCCGCCAGCCTCTCTGGGGAGTAAATAGAGCACAGGGCTGCCAGTACTGGTTATACTGGGAGGGCATCTCACTCCTGGGCAGAGGGGTTCTGCCCTCTGAGATTGACAACAGTGGAAATATCCCCACACAAACCCTTCTGGGGAGGGAGAACACAATTTGGAAGCTGCCATGCCTGAAAGTCTTATTCAAGCATGTTTAAAGCCGTTGTTTGTCTACATTAATCACTTCACTGCAAACTGAGCATCCGTGTCTTTTTCTCTGCAGAAGCCCGCTGGAATTTCTGGCTTTCAGCCAGACACATTCAAGAAGTTTCTGGCACTGTATCTGCATGGAACTGTGTGAAATTCAGCTCAAATGAAAATACTTCACCAACTGTACCTGCTGCTCCTCTTTGCCAGAACCATCATATAATTAAAGAAAGGTGGATTAATTTACTTTAAAAAATAAATTATATTGTTACTGAAAGTAAAATTTTTTTTTAACTAAATAGTGCATGAAGAAACTCTTTCATTTTAGGGGCTCACCTCTGGATTTGGGTTAGAGAAGTCGTCAGATGCATCCTCCTGCACTCTTCCTCCATTGCCTGGGAAGAACATAAGCCAGTCATTATTCCTCTGCGCAGGCTCTGCTCTCAGTGTGCTTCTGCACAGAGCCAGACTCAAACCTATTCCCAAGGTTGCTTTGAGTCCCTCTGAATGCAGAAGAGACTTACAAAGCTTCAAGGGGAAAGCCTGAGCCACGAGCCTTTTTCATTCTGCCTGGCTTTGACTTTGTTTTACTCCTGGCTGCTGTGGGATGCGTCGTGCTGCCCTGTGCTTAGTTCCCAAAGCACTTAATCGGAGGGATTGCTTTGTTGGATCTGTAGAACTGCAGTCCTTTTATCCCCCAATCCTGGATGAAGAGACCTTTGCTTTTGGGGAAAGTGGTGTAGAATGTAGCGGGAAACTTTGGTGCCTGTAGCTGGTATTTGCTGCTAAAAATACAAAGGAAGAATTTCTTCCTGCCACACAGAGTTAACTGAGCAGGAAGCATATTCTTTTTAACATGGGGGGATTAGTGTGGGTTTTGTAAAATGAAAGCTAAATTAGCTGCAGCCAAATGTAGAATGTTTTGCAGTTCTGATACCCTCCAGCACATGGGAAGGAAGAGGACAGCCTGTGCTATTTTAAGGTGTGGAAGAGTACATTTCCAAGAAATTCATCTCACTTCAGTGTCTTGTGTCAGAGGCTGGTCTGTGCTTTGTGATCTCTGGCCATCTGGATGAACACCCCAGTTGTGTGTTCCAGCCCCAATCCACCAGGCAGCTCCACTCTGCAGATTTCAGGAACATTCACCAGTCACATTTGAGATCAACAATTGTACCCCGTAAACTGGGATGCAGTGGCTGCAAGCTAAACTAACAAATCCCTCCATAGTTAGAAGTGCTTGTAAGAGAAATAACCTCCTAAGTGTTGCATGGCTCTGCATCATCCTAATCCTGCCTGCTCGAGGGATGCCTAATTCAGCTCATAGGAGTAAGCCTGCTCAGGTCTGTGATTTGCACCCAGGTGTTTGAGAATGCATTTTAACAGAGCTGTGCTCTGTGGAGCTTGTCACACACAGTGGGTGTTTCTTTCTCGGGCTGTTGGCTCCCTGCTGTGTCACACGGACCCTGCTTGACATCCCCTGGCTCCTCCAGCCTCGGGTCATTACCCATCCTAGGGAGGAAGCCCTGTAGGGCAGCCAGCTGCCCGTTAGCATTCCTGAGCAGAGAATTTCCCTGAGGAAGCCTGGTGGAAGAGCAGCTGTGGTGGGGAGGGGTTGTATAAAGGTGAAACACCTCATGTGCTTCCAGGAGATGTGGGAATTTGTGGGGATGGTCTGTCTGGAAGAGGCAGAGTCCCTTCGGCTGCTTTTACCTCTCAACAAAGACATCTCTGTCAGGAGAGACTGAGGGAAGCTGGAATCCTGCTGCGTCCAAGCTGAGCTGAGACAAAGCACGAGCACAGGGAGGGATGGATGAAGGCAGGGCAAAGGGAGTTCTGAAAAACAGCAAAAGCAGTGAGACATGGGATGGTCAGTGGGAAAACGAGGCTTCGGGGGTTGTGTGAGGCATCAGGAAGCCACTGGAGGGGAGGGGATCACACACAGTTTTGTGAGGCCATGTCCCTGCTTTGCTGAGGCCACTCTCACCTGAGGCCAGGGGGAAGCACTACTCACGTGTCACTGGAAGGAGCAGCTGATCCTCGTGCAGGGAATGCTCCTCTGAGGGCCTGGGGGGCAGCTCAAGGTAGGGGCAAGTGGAGCTCCCAGTTTGGCACCTGGCACGGATGCCCAGGTTGGCCTGTTGTGGTCCATGAACCAGGCAGCCCCCACCACCTGTCCGTGGTGTCCTGCTGCACTTCCCAAGCACCCTGCACGTGGCTCAGCTCTCCCAGTTTCTCCAGTGTGGCCGGCTGGAACGGGCCCAGCTGAGGGAGGTGGGATGGGGAGCCCAACAATGGGTCACAGAAGCACATCTGGGTTGGCATCAATAACTTATAAAGGCTCGTCAGCAGACGAATGGCGTTACCTCAGCACCAGGGCCAGGCATTAACTTTTCATGAACAGCAGCCAGGGAAGCAGAACATGCAAGAATGGGGTGGCAGGAGCCTGAGAGGAGGCAGAGGAGCCTGGCTGCCCACAGGAGAGCTCTGCAGGACCCAGAGGAGCCTGCCTGCCAGCAGGAGAGCTCTCCACCTCTCCACACTCCCTTCCCCTGAGCCACTCCCACTGCAAAATCCAGCTCCACAGGCTGCACACATCATGCCAGCAAGTACACACCGTGCTCAGCCTGGAGCCCCTGGTTGTTCTGATCCTCCTCCTCCTGGATTTAATTTAATGAAAACTAATGGGGGAGACAATTATCCCTGAGGCTGGGCTCAGGAGACTTTTCGACGAGCAAACTTGGCAGTTTCATGGCGATATTTAATAATACCAGCCTGTAACCCTGAAGAACCAACAGGAAGGACTTTTCTATGCCCCACAATAAAAAGCACAACAGGCAGCAGTGCAGGAGCCTGCTGCTCAAGGCAGCAGAGCAGGACCTGGGTAGGCAGGGTTGGCCCCAGGGATCTGGGAGGGCAGGATTTCATCAGCCTCAACCCCTCAGGGCTCACAAATCCAAGTGGTGGACAATGCTCACCCTCTGCTTTCTGCAAAGCACAGGGGGGACGTGACGGCCTGGACCAAAATCCACACTGGGGCACGGCTGCAGGCCCTGCACATGGACATCTGTGGCATTACCCTGCCCAGGCAGAAACGGGTGCAAGCACACCCTGCTCCCGTGCTGATGGGCTCTGCAGGCAGGATGGTGGTTCCCAAAGGCAGCAGCCATCCAAGTGCACTGCCCCCTCACCCTTCTGCTCCAGGAGCATCTGCACCCACGCGGTGCCAGCTGCTGGAATTCCTGCAGTGCCCTGGCTGCAGCTGCCAGTGCCAGGTGGGAGCATTCCCCAGGAGTGGCAGAGCTCCAGGATGGCCCACAGCCCCCCGAGCCCACAGCCCACGCCTGAACATTCCCACAAGGAGGGAGAGAGCTCACAGCCAGCCAGGTCCTGCCCCAGCTAGTCAAAGGTAGAGAACAAGTCTCACACAGCAGCTCCCGGGAGCATTTCAGCCACCTGGCACTTGCAAACACCCATCCAAAGGCCTAAAAATTCCGAGTCTTTCCCCAAACGCTGCAGCAGATGCTGCGCATTGGGGAACCAGATTGGGTTGCCTGGGTTTCTCCATCCTCAGTAGCTCATGGAGCTGAGCTGGTTTCCTGCAATGGTACACACACCCACCCAGCACCGAGCTCTTGCCCAGCGAGGGGGTCACACACCTGACTGCAAGCTCAGTATTTATATATTTGAAACAACACTCGTGTCTTCCTCTCTCTTTCTTACCTCCCAGCAGTGCAGGACCCTGGCAAAGGGAGGCAGCAGCACCCAGCTCCTGTCCCAAGGGAGCTGCTGCAGGGCACACCAGCCTCCATCATCACACTGGCATCCCAACTCCTTCAGCCTCTAACGAGCAAAGCCTGGGGAACAGTGTACAAAAAAAAAACCCAAAAAATCCCCTTTTAGCCCCTCAAACACCCCTCTCTGCCTGCAGCCTGGTGGGCTGGGTGTGGGGAAGACAAGGGTCTGGCCAGGACATCCTCAGCCTGGTGCAGACAACACTGACCATTTTTCAGGCTACACTTTCAAAATGCTTTAAAATAAATAAATAAAAAAAAATTCCAAGAAACAAGCGGGCATCGTTAATCCTCCCCCAGGTCCCGAACTATAGCCAAAAATACCTGTGGGATTCTGAATTCCCAGCCTCAGCCAGCCCCGCCCCCCGCTAAAATGCCACCTTCTCAGCTCTGCATCACCTCTGCTCCCACACCCCAAATCTGGGGTTTGGTCCTCGATAAAGGTTGGAAAAAAAATACTCAACTCCTGCCTTGGGTGTGGCAGCAAACACCAGGAACAAACAGCAGAGCACCGAAATCAAATGTTTATGTTGATATTTATTACAGCAGGGGGAGGGGGGAGAAGGGGGGGAACCGTTTCATTCAAAAAACCATCCCATACCAATGAAGACAATAATTTAGCTATTCATTTTAAAATACATTTAAACCGGTCTTTTCATTTCCTCACGTCAGAACAAAAAATTTAAAAAGAAAAAAAAAAAAAAAAAAAAAAAAAAAAGGAAAAAACCCCCAAAACCTGAACAAGATGTAAAGGGGAAAAGGTAAAAATCTGACCCCTTGGAGAGACCGTGGGTATGCAATGCAATAAATCTGCATTACCTGGAAAATATTAACCTGACTGTAACTATGAGACTGACACCCTCAGACCCCCCCCCATCCCACCCACCCCTCCTTCCCCTCCTGACTTTCTACAGGTAAAGCACAATGAAAAATGCCTAGGAAAAAGAAGGCAAACATTTAAAAGAAAAAATTATTTGTATTACACACTAAAAAAAAGTTGTTTTGTCATCTCATGTCTTGCAGTCAGAATAATAAAAACAAGCCAAATGTCCCCCAAAAACATTTCAATGAAGGGGTGCGGAAAAAAGACATCCCTTTAATAAAACATTATCAACAAATATCGTACACAAACTACAATGTATAATAATTATTTTTTTTTTTTTTCCCCTCTCGGTAATTTTCGAACCAGACTACAAGGTAAGAAAAAACACTGAAACAAGATACAATGCTTTCAATAATCCGCACAAAGGTCAAATCCAAGGGAGAGAATATTTTACAGAATATGATATACATGGAGCAGAAATGGGAGCTGGAGAAAAACCAAGACCAAACTACAGGGTAGTGTCATGTACAGAGATCCCAACCCGCCGCCTTGGCTCGTCCCTTCCTCTCCCACCAGAAGGAAGGGCCTTCGATGCTTGCCATTAATTTTTATTTTCTTATTACAGAGCGAGCCTACAGAATAGCAAGGTTACATTTTAACAACAAGAATTCCTTAAAAAATATCTCCATCCAGTTCCAAATCATAGATAAGTGAAATCCTGACAAGAGCACATTTCTAAAGAAAAGAATCCCCCCCCCAAAAAATACCCCCAAAGCAAATAAAACCCCCAGAAAATCCCAAAGTTAGCTGGAGATCACAGTTTCAAAGTTCCAGGTCAGATTAACCCTTTTTTTTTTTTTCTGTGGATTTAAAAAAAAATTATTTAAAAAATCAATTTTTGCAGTGAACCAGCTGAAGGACTCTGGGGAAGGGAGGGACAAGAGATTTCTTCTTGTACTCAGAAGGGGGGAAAGACTAACACAGTGCATGCCACAGTCACAGAGAGCAAGATCACGATTCATTCGAGGATGTGATCCTAGAAGGGGCCACCTGCGTTAACAAGTTTTTAACGAGGTGGTGGAGTCTCTTCCCCAAAGCAGATCTTGTTAACTGGAGGAGGAAGCGTTGTGCTGCAAACGAACAAAAAAAAAAAAAACCCCAAAAAAACAGAAGGGAAAAAAACCCCCAAAACCAAAAAAAGAGGGAAAAAAAAAAAAGAAAAAAAAAGAGATAAACAGGCCTTCTGAACGAAAACCACCATTGTAAACTGTCCAGTTTATTTAAAAAAATGACTACAACAGAGACAACATGATTTCATATCTAGACTAGCTTCCTGGTGTCGCACGGCACAAACATACAACAGGTTCGGTTTCTGTCTTTATTTAAAAGAACAAAGCAAAGAGATCGGAGTTGGGTGCTAGAGGCTTCCGTTTGTTTCCAAAAAGAAGTGTCATGTACATATATAAACCCTTCTGCACAAAGAAGGGTCTTGTCATGTCTTGAAATATTTTAAGTTTTGTCCTTCATGTTTTATGGAATAAAAAGTTCAGCCTTTTTATTGCATGAAACTAAACCTGGGGTTTTGGCCCCCGCCACGCGTGTCCCTGCCCATACACCTAGCTTCTTCTTCTTCTTCTTCTTGCATAATTCTTTGAGATCCTCCGAACGGCAGCTGACTCTCTTGATCCTGGAGAGGAGGAGGGGGAGGGAAATCACACACTCATCGTCATGCTGGGGGAATACTGGAAGAGAGACAGAGCCACGGTGAGAAACCAAGTGGGTCAGACCCCTGGACATCAAAGAGAGGGATGCAAAAGGAGGCTGATGACAACTATACAGCAACCTAATTGGATCTAATAAACCAGGAAGAGAGGATATGCTGGAGACTCCAATTTATCAGGGCCTAATCTGTGCTGTAACTTGGTTTTCCGGGAAGAAAATCAGCAGAACAGTATGGGGTGAGATGCAATTTAAAACAAATAATTAACATGCACGTGTGTACATGCTGCTAATAAGAGGGAGAAGAGGAGGGCTCTCTGCAGCCACCCACAGAGCCTCAAATCAGCCAGGCCATCGCAGCCACCTCTGTACCAGCTCCTCTCCACCCTGCAGATTGCACCCCTCCCCCAGTGCATCCCCGTCCCACCACAGACCCCAAGCTCCCACCCACGGGGCTATTCCCCCACTGGGCTATTCCCCACACTGGGCTATTCCCTCCTGCCCACTTTTCTGTCCTGGAGCAGCTCACACACAGCACAGCCCAAGTCCAAAAGGCACCCACTGTGCCAAGCCCACCCATCCCAGTGCTGGGACACCTCGGGGACCCTCCCCCGTCCCCAGGCAGGCACTCACTCACTCACATTGTCATTTTGGAAGGAATGGAGAAAGTTGCCTCCCAGCTCCCCGTCGTCTCTTGGAGTGCCCGGGGGATTGCTAATGCCACTTATGTTGTTTGGAGAATTCTGTGGGAGACGGGAGGGGAGGTGGTGAGCAGGTCCCCACGCCCCCCTGAAATGCCACAGGGGCAGGACAGTGTTGTGGGGCAGGACATAGCCCTGCCCTCCCCAGTCACATCCCCTGTGTCCCCACACATCAGGGTCACAGCAGCAGCCCAGTGCTGAGGAAAGGGGAGAGCCCACACACCCACCCTGCAACCAGCCCCACTTACTTTTGGAAGTCCATCTATGTCTCCTGACCCTGCAGAGAGGGGAGAGAAAGGAGAAGAGCCTTACTGGGCCTGCAGCCATGGCCCCATGCCCCCCACACCCCACTGATTTCCACACCCAAAGGCTCTGGTTTGAGCACTGGTGCGAACTGGGGGCTGAGCCCAGGGATGGGAGCAGGCACTGGGATGCTCTGCCAGTGTCCCCAGGGAAGGAGGGACGTGGTGGCTCACCTAACGATCCGTTCATGTGATGGGGCTCCATCCCGCCCATGCCGCCCATGGGGCCGTCAGAGCCGGGGCCCATCGGGAACTGCGGAAGAAAAAGGCAACAAAACCAAAATCAGCCACAGAACAACCCCAAGCAGCTGCCACGGTGGCTCCTGAGGACTGCCCCCGCCCCAGCCATCTCTCTGGAGCAGGGCAAGGAGCGACCCATCGTAGAATCGCTGAATTGTTGAGGCTGCAAAAGTTCTTTGAGACCACCAAGTCCAACTGCAGTTCAGTACTACCACTAAACCACATCCTCAAGTGCCAGGTCCACGCGTTTCTTGGGCACTTCCAGGGATGGCGACTCCACCGCTGCCCTGGGCAGCACATTCCACTGCTTGGCCACCCTTTCCATGAAAAAAAAATTTCTTACTACCCAATCTAAATGTTCCCTGGCACAACTTAGGGCTGTATCACCCCCCGAGGCCGTGGGGTTCACGGTCCTGTGGACTCACCTATAAAATTTGGCTGGATGGGAGACCCAGAGCCATGGCAGCACAGAGGGCTCCCTCCCACCAGTATTCCACAGAATTTTAAGGTTGCCCATATCCCACAAAACCCAGCACCTCGGCTGGAGCAGCAGGACCGCTGCTCTCTTAATAAGCATAAAAAATTAACAAAGTCGCCCAAGAGTTAATCGCTTTTTGATGGTTTGTTTTATTTCTGTTTTGTAACAAATGGCTGAAATCAATTAAACTGCTTTACTCTCAACTGATGAAGTTAATTATGATTTGTTATGGTATCTGATATGTAAATTATTAGAAAGCAGACTTACATTCGATCGACTGCCTGCGGGCGGTACTGGATTAATCATTGTGTAGATGTTGTCACTTGAATTTGTTGAATCTGTGGAACAGTGAAGCCCAGTAAGTTGGGTGATTAATTCATTTCTTAATTAAAACAAACTCATGCCACTTGAACTCATTCTTTTGTATTTTATCACCCAAAATTCCCTTTAACTACCACCATTTTCTGGCTAATTTGTATTTAATGAAGATCCACAAAGTTTTTAATCACAGAAATTCAACTGTGAAAAATAACTCAACTCCTGGCTGGGAAGGGTGGGGCGGTAATTCCTCACCTTCCTGAGCCCCACAGCATTCCAATCCATAGGGGGATGTAGGAACATACCCAAATGTCATCCCAAAGCCAAGTAGCCCATGCCACCCACTCCCCAGAAAGCCAAATGCCACAAAAATTGGTCACTACCAATGAGGCAGGGCTGGCCCTGGAGAGAGGTGGGTCTCAGGGGGCTCTTACCTGCAGGGCTGGGCATGATGGGTGTCCCTGGAGGGCCACCGCCGCCGGGCGGACCCTGTGGAGACAAAGCCATGCCAGATGTGCAAACATGAGCACTGCCCACCTTTCCACGTTTTCAAACACCTCCCCCAACTCTCAACCCCCAAACCCAGCCCAGTCACCTCCCACAGCACTGATTCCCCTCACACCACATGAATTCCTGAGGAAAGGACGGACAGCTGGGGCAGGAGGACTCACCACGTATGTACCAGGCGATGAAGAAGAGTATGGGATCTGTAGGGACAAGAGAGACACGTTCAGCCATGGGGTGGATCCCAGCAGGGCACAGCCAAGACCCCTCAGCCTGGCCAGGATGGGAGTCCCAGCAGCCTAAGCAAGAGGCTGGGGAACCCCCTCTCATTAGCAGGACTCAGCTAATGAGGAATGATCCCATTTGCAGGAGCCTTCCCAACCCAGAGCAGGGCTCTGCTCTTGCTCCAAGATACTCACTGAGTTAGCACTGCTGGGGTTCGGCCACGGTCTACCAGCACCCGGCCCCCTGGGGACAGAATTAAACAGGGGAAAAAAATAAGTGTTGTGTTTTTTTTTCTGCAGACAGTCCTGAGCCAGTGGTCAAACCTCCCAGCACGGGGATTGCCTTACATGTTAATTCCAGGCATGCCAGGACCTAGGGAGTTGGGTGGAGGTCTCATGCCGCTGCCGTAGTTCTGCAACGATAACCAAGGGTCAGTCTACCGTAACGGGAAGGGACACCAGAGAGACAACAGAAAGGGGGAGGGGGGGGAAGCCAACAAACAAACAAAAAACCACGTGGGTCTGTGCGCAAAAATGAGCTTAAAAAAAAAAATACTTAATGATGATGAACATAAGAGGCAGTTTTGTTTATTAAAAAAACCAGGCAGCTGAATATGGATGGGAGCCAGGCTGAGCCTCAAAGTTCCCCCTCCCTGCTCTCTGTAGAGGGAAAACATCCCCCCTCCCAGCTCCAGGACACAATTCTGTTCACAGCCCCCAGCGCCAACAACGGCCTTCTGGATTTTTCCTTTTGTGCAGGAGAAAACAGGGGCAGGAGGAGGAGAAAAGGCACCACTTGGAAGGTTCCCGCTACAGTGTAAGGATGAGGAAAGGCTGCATGAGCTCCCCCCGAGATGGAGCACTCCTTGCTCCCTGGATGACTGCTGGAGTAGGGAAAACCAAGCCAGGCTTGCTTTTCTGTTGCTCCCCAGCTCCCTGCTCCATCCCCCGGAGCGGGTCTGCAGCCGCGGGGAGCGGGCGAGGGCAGGCAGCCCCCTGGGCCTCCTCTCCTGCCTTATTCGTCCCTGGCTTAGCCTCCAGCTGGGACTGGGAGCCTCAGATCTGCATCCCTCATCTCCTAAAACCAGCTCGAGTACAAAGCCAAGCCCAAGGCAGTGGAGGAAGAGGAATCCCCCGAATGCCGCGCTCCATTTGGTCTGTGCTTTGCTCCCCGTGCCCTCCAGGCGACGCGCAGCCGGATTTAGGTCGCGCTGCCGCTCTTCCCCTCCCACCTCCCTCTCTTCTGTAATGCATCTTTTTGGACTGTATTCCTGCCATTTAAAGAAAAAACTGCTACAGCAGGAGGAGGGATGGCTGGCCACTTCCTACACCACAGCCCCTTGGAGCGCTCCAAACTGGGTTTTAAGTGCAATACTTCAGTGCTTTTACTTTTTTCACCTGGATTTACGGATGCACCAGTGCGTAGTGCACTGCTGAGGCATCACCAAAGTTTGTTTTGAAGAGCAGAAAAAGGTTTTCCCCAAACAAATTAGCAGCAAGTCCTTAACTGATCGAAATTTCAGTCATTTCCACTGAATAGCAGCATCAAGCCCCTTGTTGTTTTTTTTTTTTTAAAAAAAAAAAAAAAAAAAGGCTCAACGTTTTTAATTGGAGCTGAAAGGCTGGAAAACGAAGCCAGCTGAAAGATGCTCAGGGAGGGTGGGGAGGGAGCACAGCTGCGCCGAGCGACCAGGGCAAGGCACCGCCAAAACCCAGAGAGCTACAAACCCTCTTCATATTGGTGCTGGCAAACCCTGTCCTGGCTTCTGCAGAGCTACAAATGGGACTCTTAAAGGGAAAAAAGGCAGCGGCAATCAGCTGAAAGGGATGATTCATCACTGCTGTGTAATAAGGAGCTGCTGTCAGGACGCTGGGATGTCCTGGCTGGATGCTCTGCAGCACTCTGGAATCGTTTGGCAAGTATCTAGGAAGGTCCCAATGCAGAGCCTAAAGGAAAACAAGCCCAGGGCACACAAGGTGTGAGGGGCTGCTGGGTCTGGGTCGGTATTTTTGGTGGCTGCCTGCGCAGGCGCCGATTCCTGGATGGCTGCGGCGGGGAGGCAGCGCCTGCGGGTGCCAGATTGGGAAGCCCAGCGCTTCTCCAGGGAAAGGCTGCCTCTTAAAAAAAAAAAAACCTCTCCCCAATGTACACACACACACAGGGGAACGGCAGAGTCAAAAATAAAGCTCTGAACATTTCACAACTCCTGCCGGCTCCCGGAGCCGCCGCCTTCCCACGCGGCGCTCAGCGCGCGCTCGCCGCTTCCAAGTTTCGCGGCGAGCTCTGGAAGTGGGAAGCAGCCTCCCCCGGGCGAGCCGCCGCCGCTTGCCTTGGCGCAGGCCACGCTAGCAAATGCCTTTTTTTTTTTTTTCCCCCTCCTTTTCTTTTTGGGTGTAATCCTCCAGGAAAGGAGGATTTCTTCAAGCCCAGCAGCAGCGCTTACGGGAGGGCTTGCCTGTGAAACGATGCTGGCGCAGGTTTTTTGTCCCCTGCCCTAGAGTGGACGCAGGTGCGGCCGAGCACCCCTGAGCAGCATCCTCAGGTTGGTGCTAAAGAGATGACACAACTCCCTCTTTACACAACATTCACTTATCTCAACAGTCTCCAGGGGAAAAACAAAACAAAACAAAACTCCCAGCGCACCCGCTTGTCTCCTGACAGACTC
This sequence comes from Chaetops frenatus, assembly GCA_013400775.1. NCBI lineage: Eukaryota > Metazoa > Chordata > Aves > Passeriformes > Picathartidae > Chaetops > Chaetops frenatus. The sequence goes on along the minus strand of VZTR01033412.1, from coordinate 47,499 downwards.
TGATCCTCGCGCTACAAACTCCACGTAGGCGACGATGCAGAGAGGATAAACCTCCAACCAAAATATGGTAATCTGGTTTTGAAGTCTCGTAGAAGGAACAAACAGGAGTGAGTCAACAACAAGCCACTCCACAAAGTGAATCAACGGAATGACAGCATATATTAACCCAGATCTGCTTAATTTCAAGAGTTTACTCCCCTTTCCTGAAATAGAGAGCTCAAGCAGGCAGCAGGAGGGGCAGGTGGAGGGGAACCTTGCAGGGGAAAGCCTTATTCCCTTGCTAAAGGGATCTTTGCCATTTCTTTTTATTTATTAATTCCAAATGCAAGTCTCCTTTCCCTTTCCTGCTGTTAGGGTCGTAACTGTTTCCCAGGCAGGCAGTGTAATGCACTCAGAGGCTGCTCCAGAGCGGAGCTAAGTGCCATCCCCTCTGACAGAAGGGCAGGAGGGAGGCTGCAATACCCTCCCTTAATGAGCTCTGAAGACCTCACTCCTGTTAAAAGGAGGGATTTCCAGATGCAAGACTAATGCAAAACGCATTAACACTAATGGGGGGGACAGGGTGTGTGGGGGGGAATTCCCAGCCCTCTGAGCCCCAGGAGGTTGTTCCCATGGTTTGTAGGACGTGCTTTGGCACAGGGCTTACCTGCGGACCGGGACCCATGGGGCCCATCCCTCGCGGAGGATTCATCCTTTGCATGGGGCCGCCCATGTTGGGGTGCCCTGTTGGGAGGAAAGCAGTGGGTGTTACACGGCACTGCAGCCACTCTGGGCCCCAAATTAACAGCTAATTAGGAACATCAACGCTCGACCCTCCTCTGCTGGGTTTACCTTGCTGTCGCGTGGGATCCATGGAATTGGGCAGCAATGGCTGTGTACCAGGGACGGCGCCCGGGGGCTGTGAAAGCAAGGGAGCAAGATTAAAAAAAGAAATCCTGCACCCCTCTGCATCCTGCTGCGTCCCACATCCCTCTGCTACAGCCTCCAAGTGTTTGCCTCCCTCATCCTTCTGCAAACCCCCTCTAAACCCCAAACAAGGCGCCAGCATTTCCTCCTTCTCCCCCCAGGCCAAATACTGTTGTACTTTAGGGAAGCAGGGGAAAACCCGGGCTGAGCAGGGCAGAGGTGTCAAATCCAGCAGGGAAAGGTGAGGAGCAGCATGGTACCCTGGTAACACACAGCACCAGGGCCAAACCAGGCAGTGCTTCACTGGCTTTGGTGGGGAGATGCTCCATGTGCAGCAGAGCAGGGCTGGGACCTGTCTCTGCACAGGCTGAGGGGAAGGCAGATGCTCCCCCTCCCCAAACTCACATTCCACTCCGGCAATCCTGCTATTTAAGCTTCAAAGGCTACTCCAAACAGATAAAGGGGAAGAAAAATGCAGATATCATCTGCCTGGGGGAAGCAAACTGTAAACAGTTTTGCTACGGCTTTTAGTTGGGTGCTGATACTGAGGATCCCAGTACTGGAGCACAGGACAGGCCCTGGGTGCACATTGGGCTGAGCCAAGGCAGAATCAACCCAATCCCAAGTTTTTTGCAGGCTGGAAGCTGGCAGCAGGAAGAAGATAAACCAGGAGGGCTGCAGAGGTGGCTATTTACACTTCTGCTGCCTGACCTTCCTGCCTGCCTATTTATTCCTCTTGTCCCTCAGGATGTGACCATAACCTTGCTGAGTTCTGCCTAGGTACAAACCTTTGCTTTATATGTAGTGTTTGGGGAAAAAAAAAAATTAAATCCTTCTAATTAACTTTACCCCCTTCTGGATGCTTGATCCTGCCATGGGAACAGCCTCCCCAGACCAGCTCCCCCTGCCTCTCCTGTCTGCCCAGCCCACTGTGCTCACCTCCAGCAGAGCCTGAGGTGAGCTCAGAACCACTGCAGGATGGGGTCCTGTTAAAACTGACCCATGACGAGGTGCAGCGAATTAATGCCTCGTTGGAACAGCAATCAGTATCTCTTCCAACCATCTGGGCATGGGGGTCCTCCATTAGCCCCTTCTGGGTTTTTCTCAGCTATATCTCAGCTGTCTCAGCATCAGTTAGCAAGTTCCAAAGATTCAAGTCTCAAATCCAGCAAGCACAAACCCAGAGCAAGTTGGTACATCCTACTTCCTGACTATCCTGCTCTTTCTGCTAATTAGACCTACAGAAAAATAACGCTGACAGCCAAAAAACAAGCTCCCAAGATAATTTCTGAACAGACACCTCTCTCTGCTGCTCAAAGGAATTACAGGTTTCCTTTAATTTCCCTTTAGTGACAAATAACCTCTGGCTTGGTCATTACCCTATGGATCTGCATGGCATGGCTGGGAAGGAGATGGAATTCCTTAACCAAAGGCCACGCATGCGTCCAGGCAGGCTGTGGGGTGGAAGCCTCCGTCCGCTAGGCCAGAAACAAACTGCCCTTGTATAAGCTGGGATAAGAGGATAAACCCAACCCAAAAAATTCAGCAGTGACCTGCCCTGCTTGACCCCGCCGCTGATCTAAACGCTCGGTCAAGCCCAGCAGCAGGATTATCTCCATCACTTTAATTTTCTGCGATTGCAGGGAAAATCCAGCCGGGCAGCGAGCAGGCGGCACGGCCCAGCCCTGCTGGGAGCACCACAACTGGAAAAGCAGCACATTTCCCGCTGCTGTTTCCGCCCTGGATAGGCCCAAACCTCAAAAAAAAAATTACACTACCATCGTTCAGTGACTCCTGATTGCTCCAGCACCAGGAAAAAGGACGGTGACCAAGGGGGTGATGCTTGCCACCCAAACCCACGGAGCACCTGTGGGACACCTGGCCCTCGTCCCCTTTCCCAAATGACAGCCATTCCTAGGAAATGCAGAATCCCGGGAGCGCAGTACCTGGTTGCCCATCCTGATGGGGGGCCGGGGACCTCCGGCGTAGCGCGGCGACATGAACGGCTGCGGGGACACAAAAGGGGGTCAGGGCTGAGCTGTGGGGAGGCAGCACGCTCCCCACGCACGCTGGTTAGCCTGTACACGCTGCTTTTGGTATTTCTGGTTTGGGTTTGTTTTTTGTTTTTTTTTTTTTTTTTTTCTGGAGACATCCTTTTTAAAAAAAGTTAGGTTTCAAAAGGGGGGAAAAAAACAAAAAAGAGAAAGGTGTCTGGAGTCGGTTTTTTTAGACATTTTCTCTGTAGGTTTATCGTTTTTGACATCGGCAATACTAGGTGAGGCTGTTAAAATTAGTGCATGGGAAACCCTGAGTGTTAGATAATGTTCAAGTTTAAATATATAGAGATATATTAAAAAAAAGTGGCAAATAAGCACATACAGACACGCACACACAAAAAAACCCCAGTGCTAAGTACTGATAAAAACAAGAAGAAAGGTTTAAAGTTACTTCTTTTTACAGCTGCTGCTGCTACTAACAGAAGCTTAAAAACCCACATCAAGTTAAATTTCTCAGGCTACCTGGGGAAGGTAAAACAGTCTGATACCCACGATTGACTTCTCAGTCCATTGACAACTGCATATCCAAAAAACAGACCAAAAAAAAAAAAAAAAAAAAAAAAAAAAAAAAAAAAAAAAAAAAAAAAAAAAAAAAAAAANAAAAAAAAAAAAAAAAAAAAAAAAAAAAAAAAAAAAAAAAAAAAAAAAAGAGAAAAAAAAAAAAAAAAAAAAAAAAAAAAAAAGGGGGGAAAAAACCAACATTTTGCTTCGGAGCTGGGGTGCCCGGGGGGATGCTCCCTGGGGAGCAGGTACCCGCTGCCCAGCATGCTTACAGAGGGGGAAAAAAGAAGTAAATCGAGCGCACGTCCCAGTTCACAGCCCTACCCATCACTAGTGTCTTTACCTGACTGTGGGGTCCCATCATGCTGTTAGGATTGTGGGGTGGAGGCTGTGCGTGTGGCGAGGGCTGTGACCCAGGCGGTCCCTGTGAGGTCAGACAGTAGAAGGAGGTTATAGATTAGCACATGAAAGCGCAGAAAGAGCTAAAAAAAGGATTCACAGGTGGACCTGTTTAGTTGGGGAGTCAGTTCTCCCGGTTTTAAATCAATTTATTTTTC
>VZTR01033412.1:0-29621 GCA_013400775.1 Chaetops frenatus | reverse complement strand
GGGGGAGGGATAAGCATGGGAGGTGTAAAACAGACTAAATGCAATTAGGCTCCGTTTTGCACGCGCGTGTGTACAGGGGGGTTTGCAAAGGGAAACTTGTGGGAAGTGAAGCTGGGCTTGCTGGAAGTGCTTCTCCTGACTCAGGAAGGGCTTTGCAGAGGAGAGCACTCCAGGGCTTCACAGCATGTGGCTGGGTGTACAGATTCAGCCCAACGCTGGTATTTAGGGATGCTTTGCCCATGGGCAGCCCAGAGTGGCCTCTATCCCTGGCTTGGAGTGAGGGTGAAGCTGATGGTCCCAGCTTTCCCACTGCCAGCATCTTCCCTGGCACAAGATCCATGTCCAGCTACACCTTAAAACCAGTGTATGAACCCTCCTCACTGCCAAGCAGCTTAAATGGATCCCAGGCAATTAGCACCCTGGAAAATGCTGTAAATACACAGGTATTAATTACTATCAATTCTCCTCTAATAATTCCAGCAACAGACAGGCCAGGCTCTTTTCCAGCAATCAATACCATCCATTTCAGGGTCTACCTGCCAAAAAAATTATATAAAATAATTATATAAAATTTTCATTAGATAATGCAATTGCTTAGGACTATTAATCTACTGCTCATCTATCAGTGTGGGATGCTCGGCTCTGTGAGAGCCACCCAGCAGCTCCTTGCACCAACAACGTGCCTTCCCTTCTGCACTGGACACTTGGTGGTTCCACCTAAATGTGCTCCTGATGTACCCACACGAGACTTTATGGAAAGCTCACAGATTATTTTCAGATTTTAAAAAACATCAAAATTCTTAAAATCAAAAGGGAAATGGTCCTAGCAAGCAAAGCTGCTGGGAGAGGTAATTTCCTGGAGTTCACTATGAAGTTGTGATGGTTAAGTTCCACAGGACTTCACTCCCAGTGATGTCCCTTCCTCCATGCTGCAGTTCCTGGGGTGTAACTATGTGGGACTGCATGGCTGGATGCTCAGTGGCATGTGGACCAGCTCACCTTCCATCCTTCCCTTAAGCATCACAGCTAAACTCAAGTCCTCTCTGTTACCAGCCTTTAAAAAGATGAGATTCAGGAAAATACTGCCTCCCTCTCAAAAAACTAGCATTAATGCAGTGATGAGGTGCAGGGGAGGGTGCTGGTGTTGGCAGCTGGACTTCTGCTTCCCAGTGCCTGCTGTTCTCTGCTCCTCTGCCTTCTTCCAGATTGAAACCGCCAAGTGCATTTTGGAAGGGGTTGTAAGAAAAGCTAGATTTAAATTGGTAATCTAATTCAAGAAGGAAAAATAATAATAACCCGTGACTTTAGAAAAGTGCCACGTGCACTTGAAGAAAACTAGTTTTAACTTGTCCAAAGGATTTACTGAGAACTAACGAGGATATTGCCAATCCCATTGGCCAAACACCCCAAAGGCATCCGGAGTCCGGCAGCAATTTCCCCATTAAAAATGGGCACAGATTACAAATATATTTTTCAATTCCGCCCCCCCTCCCCCCAATTTTTTGCCACGTTGTGTTTCAGCCAGTTGATCTCATCGGTTGCTCTTTGCAATCACAAATAACACAAAACAAGCTGTGAGTTCACATGGGAAGCCAGTGATGCCTGGTAACACTACCCCTCACCCGAATCCAGGGAAGAGGGTGAGACCCCCCTTTCCCAGCAACTGCCATCGCAGTGCAGTGGGAAACACAGTGACCTCCCTGGAAAAACATCCTTTTCCATTGTCTGGGATGCTGTGGGATGGAGCACTGACACCCCAGCACAGCAGCCAGCACCTCCCACCCCCAATCCAGCCAGAGAAGACCAGGCCCTAGCTTTACCCCACGGGAAAACATCCCAGTTTTCTCCATCCTTTCCCGCCGCAGGGAAAGAGAGGAGAGAATTAATGCAAATACTCCCATTCTTGTCGTGCACTTGAATGCCAAAATATCCCATTTGCTTAAGCCTATTTTACTGCGAGCAGCTGCCCCGGTATTATTCCCCGACACCAAAGGCAAAGGGCAAAAGAAGTTGGTCCGGAGCAGGTGAACACCATCTGCCTGTCCCTGACAAGATGCTCGTGGCCACCATCTTCGTGTAACAACACAAAGCCTGTTTGAAGGGCTGTGAAAGGTTACGGCGGCGCTTTTTGAGCAGTGCCGTAACCTTTCTCGGGCGCTCAGGCGGGTTTTGTGTACCTACGGAGGCGGCCAAGCATCCAGCCCCGCTCGCAGCGGCCCCTGATGGATTTGCCTGCTGATCTGTGAAGTTTTCAACACAGCCAGCCCTTAAAAAAAAAGGAAATAATTTAAAAAAAAAACCAAGAAAAAAAAGAAAGGAAAAAAAAAAAAAAAACAAACCCCAAACCAACCCCCAGAAAAAAAAAAAAATCCCCTTTTCTAACAAAGCAGCGGGTTAACAAAAAAGAAATCACCGTTTTTAATAAAGGTGGCTCTGCTGATGTTTGACGGTGCTTTGTAGCACCTTCTCCGCACAGCATCTTCCGTGAAAAATGCTGCTGGAGGGGTGGAAATGCCTTACATTGAGGTGGAGGTGGCAGCTGAACTTCACTAAGGGCTGTGACTTGCTGCACGGGGACAAAGTCCTGCACATCCTATAAACCCTGGCGGGGCAGATGGGGAGGAAGGCGTGGACTTTGCACGGGAGCAGCCAGCACTGCTGTGGCCAGAGCTGGGGCAGCCCTTCAGAGCCCTAAATTAACTGGGATGGATGGACTCAATGCACATTTGAGGACTGCTGTATTCAGCAGCAATGATGGCTATGGGCTTTTGTCCTTGCCACCACCCAAGTAACACCCATCCTAAAGGACCCACCCTTCTGGGAGCATTGTCATGACTAACCCTCCATGTTTCTGCACCCTTGATTCATCCCAAGAAGCCAGCATGGGCTTAGAAATCCTTCATGAGGCTGCAGCTGTACTCCAAGAGCCAACCCAGTCCTCGAGGAGCCATTGCTGGGACAGCAACACTGGAGCACCACGAGGAAAGCTGCTGGCAAACCCCAATCCCAAGCAAGATGGGTTTTGCGACTGAGTGATGATGGAGAAAAGCCATCGTGACTTGGCACGATTCCCATGATTTTCCAGGGTGATGTCTGAAAAATGGTGAAAATATTCTGCCCTCCATGCAGACCTTTTCACTGACATCCTGCCTTAGGAAAGGAGCCACAAAACGTCTCACATCCTGGCACCCCTGCAGCGTTTTGCTGTGGAGCCATGGCACTGTGGTGCACCCTGCATCCCTGCAGTGTTTCGCTGCCCAGTTTGGAGCTGCAGAACACCCTGCATCCCCACATCCCCCAGCAGCAGGGGTGACCCTCCCCAGGCAGTGGATGGCCACCAACAAGGTCACGACACACGTGACTTCCCAGTCAGAGTGCTGTGTCCCAGGCTCATCCATCCCTGGGGAGCAGGTTTGTCCCAGCAGCACGGACACAACACCACTGATACTCCTTCCAGGCAAGCTGAAAGCCCGAGCGAGCAGCTCAGGTTGGAAACACATCGAAGCACAAGGGAAGGTGCAAGATGTGGGTGTGAGGTGGAGGCAGGAGGAAAATCCCAGCTTTCCTCCCCACCTGCCAGCAGGATCCCAGCCCAGGCCGTGGGCATCGCTTTACCCTGGCAGCACCAAGACCGAGCTGTGACTCCAGGGGCACAGACAAACCCAAAGCAGTGCTAATCGTCCCCAGAAATCATCTGTGCGCATCTGCCAGGGGTCAGAGATGAGGATTTTTGGGGAGGGGGGATTGCAGCAACTTTCCCCTCCTCTCCACTCATCTAATCCCCCAGGCTAATCCCTTCCAGCCATATGGAGTCCTCACATCCCAAACCTGCTCCGGGGCTGCCCCTTTGCACCCCCTATGCCCCTGGGAGAAATGCTTTGGATCTCAAAACTAGTGTATGGGTGGGAAAAAGGTGGTTATCCCCCCTCCAGACCCCTGAGAGATCCCCCAACCACTGCACACACACGGTTTCTGATGAAAATTCACATCAGAACACTCAAAATCCAGGCAAGCACAGCCCTATGTCTGGTGTTCCCTCCCCTTTTTCAACAGTAGGGTTTATTGCAGTTATTTGTGGGTGCTGCCCCCCAAAAATAGCGTTTCCCAGGTCTGATAATTGCTCAAGGCATTTCAAAATTAATAGAGCAGCTAGAGCAAAGGACAGGAGGAGTAAATCTGACGTAAGCCACTGTGTAATTCAGTGTTGTTCCCAAGAACTGGTGGCTTTCTCCACTGCCAAAAAAAGCCAGGGGCTAAGCTAGCTTGGAGGGGGTGCAGATCTCCCCTGCTAGGCTGGGATTTCTTGGGAGGGGGAGGGTGAACAGGAAGAAGCATTTTAACCATTTCAGCATGTTCTGGAGGAGAAGAGGTGCACATCCATGGGACAGGAGGGAATTCCCCACACCACCTTGCCTCCTGCTCTGCTTCCTCTCGACTGCCTTTACCTGGGGATCGGGAACACCGCTCTGAAGTGGCCCCACAATTAATTTACGTTCACAGCAGCTCTCTGCATTGCTTTGGTATCACTGGCACTGGTGATCCAGCACAGCTGAGCTGCAGGACTTCCCCATGGAAAAGTCCCCCAGGGGTTGCACAACTGACAAGGTGCAAACTGGGATAGGGGAGGGTTTCTGATAAAAATACGGGTTTTAAAAAATTTTTTGCACAGAGTGGTTTGGTTAGATTCAACTCCAAACCACATCACCCTTAAAGCTTACAAAACACTAATTATTTCTCTTCTAAGAGCACCTCTCCCTGTCAAAACACAGTGGTTAATACAAAACCCCCATTTATGAACTGGGAGCTTTTTGAAGCCGGCTCTGGAGGGACCCCATAAAACCAGCGTGCAAACCCCTGCCCCCTGACCCAGCAATAAACTGGTACGTGAGGCAGGAAAACTTTAAGTCTGGAGAGCAAGGCCAAAAAAAAAAAAAAAAGAGCCCCGGGCTTTCAGACAGCAAAGAGGGGGAGGGAGAGATGTGAGAGCGCTGAGCATCACTGCAAGGTCTTGTTTAGACTGGCAGTGCTGGGAAAAACCTGGCTACAGAGAGCCAGTGAGTGGAGTTCAAGGGATGGACGGGGATGGTGAGTGGAGGGAGCACAGGCACGGTGGCCATGGCCATGAATGGCTGGTGGAAACTTCCTGATAGGCTTCTTCTCTTTTGGTTTTTTTTTTTTCACATCCACCATTTGATATCCATAGGTAAGAACAGCTCCTTCACTTCCCACAGTCAGAGCTGCTCTCGCAACAACCTGACACAAACCTAGGCATGGGCTGGCACATCTACAGCGCTGGCATGGCCCCCACAGCACTCTCCTCTCCATGGTGACAATCCTACGAGCACCAGGTTGTGATGCTGCCCCACCTCAGTCCCCAAAGCTGAGCATCCCAAAACCTTCCAGCTTTGAGAGGAGCTTAAAGCTGGAAGAGGAGCCCTCATCTCCCTGAGAACAAAACCTCCCTGAAATCCTCACAGAGCTACAGGCAGACCGTGAGCTCCCCACAGGGCCCACGGCATTCCAGTTAGCTTTTCTAGGTCTTAGTAGAGGCTGGAGAGATTCCCCCCCATCCCAGGGCACCCCACAGATTCCCAAGTACTGGCGCAAGCTCCAGGGCTCTTTGGGGTTTCTCCCTCCCCCTGTCCCGGTGGGACAGGGCACCCACCACCAGCAGCCCCCAGCACCCACCAGGCTTTCTGTGAGCAACAGCCTCTCCTGGGAAAACTCTCCCCAGCTGCAGCATGGAAACGGCACGAGGGGCCTTTGTGCAGGCAGCACCCTGCTAAGCCGCACAAAGCTGGGAGCAGGGGGGTTCAAAGGCTCCTGGTGCAGGGAAGGGGCCCCCTCCATCTTCCCCCCTCCCCGGGCACCGGCTTTTGTATGGCCTTGGCCGGATTCGTTAACTCCCCTGCCGGAGCTGGCTGGGGCCTCCTCCGCCCGCAATCCCTGCGGATTTTACCTCCGGNCACACCGCCGAGGAGAGTTTGATGGCTCTGCCAAAAGGAAAGAAGTGTCTTCCCACTTGCAAACAAGAGTTAATTATAGAAAAAAAGGGCCCAGGAAAGTGTTAAAACCATCTGTGCCATGAGGAAGAGGCTGGGGCTGGGCGGGTGAAGGCAGCAGCGCTGACAGCTGCTGTGTACAGGCAGCCTGGACCGCTCCCCCGGCGCCGCACCGTGCCCTGCCATCCTCCTGCCCTGCCATCCCTGCTGTGACATCCTCCCAACCCTGCCATCTTCCTGCCCTGCCATCCTCCCACCCTGCCGTTCCTGCTGTGCCATCCCTGTCCTCCTGCTCTGCCATCCTTGATGTGCCATCTTTGCCCTGCCATCCTCCTTGCCCTGCCATCCCTGTCGTGCCATCCCTGCCACACTATCCTTGCCGTGCCATCCTCCCTAGCAAGCCAGAGGCCCTACCTGCCCTAGCATGAACGGTGGGTGGGTCCCCAGCAGGATCCCCCCCCGGCAGCCTCCTTCCTGCAGGAGTGCACAGGGCAGGAGCTCCAGTTTCATCAGGAAAAGGCACCATCAATCCCCAGAAGTAGCCTGGATGGCACAGAAGGGACACCCCTGGGATGCACAGCACAGCCTCGCCAGGAGAGCTGCTCTAAGCTGAAGCACCACACCGGTACACCCCAGGAGAGAGATCTCTAGGCACCGGTTTTTACCCCAAACCCCAGAGAAACATGGCCCGGGTGATGATGCCAAGTGCCCTGCACTGCCTCCAGCACCTCCTGGGCAGGGCTGAGGATGGACATGCCTCCTGCCGTGGGAAGGACGGGATCCACGGGAGGCCAGCCCAGCCTGCAGGGCTGCACACAGCGCTTGACCCCGCAGCCGGATCCCAACCGCTTCACAAATATTTACCTAGCTGGTTTTTAAACAAACCCCAAATGCCAGAGAGTTTAAAGTCCATGTCCTAAACAGCTCCTGTCTTGCTCTTGCCTGCCCTCGGGTCCCCAGCTGCCTGCCCAGGGAGCCTCCAAGCCCCTGCACTCTGCCCTGAGCCCCGGGTTTAAGGAAACTGCAGGCTCCTGCCTGGTCAGGCAGCCAGGCTGGAGGCAACACTTCTGCCTCTGATTTTATTAGGGACATTCAGGCTGGATGATGCCTGAACATGCAACCAGTGCATTTCAGAGGAGCCCTCATGCTGAGGAGCTTCCATATAGATTCGTCGCAGAAAATAATTAGCCATAATTAAGGGTTTCTGGTTTATGGCTCCAGCAATTGTTTAAACAGCAGAGCCCCATTCAAATTAAGTTCAGGAGTCACCAATTAATATTTCTTTACCCTGCTATGCTTTAGTTCCAAACTTCTGCTTGAAGAGCAGCCTGGGCTGCTCAGATCAGGGCCAGAGCTGCTACTCCTTGTGAGCAGGCAAAGGAGCTGCTTGTTGGGCCCAGCCCCAAAATAACTTTATTTTGAAGCAAAAACCTGTTGTGGGTAAGAGAAGGGAAGAAGGAATGGAAGGATCAAACTGATGAGAGCTGGAGAACATGACAGTGGATGAAGAGCAAGAAGGTGCTGCCAGTTTGTAGATGGCTCCGAGACGTGACATGGCACCAATGCCCGTGGCACAGACGGATCAGCTGAAATCCTGGCTCACCAAGGCTGAGTCTGAGGCAGTTTCAGGCTCTTCTGTGCAGCAACTACTCACCAGGCCAGCCCCTGGCCCACCTGCGGCACTCCCTCCCTATGGACAACATATGGCACGTCTCACCTCATTAGAGACATAACTAGCAGAAATAATAAGCAAGTCTTTACACAAAATCTGAACTAGTGCACCAGAACAGGCTCTTCAGCACCGAGGTTTTGGTGTGTCCCACCAAACCCTGCTCTAAAATCCAGCTGTGCATCCTGTAGCCTGCTCGTCTTTCCACACCACTGGCCCGGGCAATTATCAACTGGGCAAAGCAGAGTTAAATGTGGAGATCAATATTCGTATCAAGGCAGCTTCTGAGAGGTTTCAGTTGGTTAAGCAGCCTTGAGATTTTGGCTGTGAAAGGCAGTGCTGCTGACGTGGCCGTAGGTGCACTCCGGGGTCATCCATACAATTGTGATCTCCGGAGGAAGTTGCTGACGAGAGGGAATCATAGAATCATTTATGTCAGAAAAGACCTCTAAGAACATCGAGTCCAACCGCTCCCCCAGCACTGCCAAGCCCACCACTAAACCATGTCCCCAAGGGCCACATCTACACGGCTTTTAAATCCCTCCAGGGATGCTGACTCCATCACTGCCCTGGGCAGCCTGTTCCAAGGCTTGACAAGCTTTTCACTGAAGAAATTTTTCCTAATATCCAATCTAAAAGTCTCCTGGTGCAACTTGAGGTCATTTCCTCTCATCCTGCCTGTTCCAGCAGTCCCGGGCTGCTGGGATAGGGATGCAGGAACCCCTCATGGGTGGAAACCTGCAAGCAGCTCCACAACACATACACTAAAACGCTACTTTTTTCCACTTTTTAATTAACACCAGCCCTCTGTTAGCACTGGTGAAAGGGTGTGCCACCGTCCACCACAAGGCACCACACTGTAATGCAGTCCCACCACACTGGATCAGGTAAAGGACAAGAAAAGAGGAGCCCATACAATGGCCTGCTACAAGTTTTGTCCCCAGCATGGCAGGGATATCACATGAGGATGCTGACCCTCAGCCTGGATGGCTTCTCCTCTCCAAGACAGGTCCTGAAGCCACCATAGGACCACCAAAGAAAGGCCAGATGAAGCTGCTAATCAGTAAAAGTCTTTCCACTGTTTTCTTTGGGGAAAAAGGGATGTTCTCCCCTGTGTCTGCTTCCTCCAGCAGAAAAAACTTCAGAGTTCTGGGAGCAGAACCCCAATGCTGCTCTGTCACCCAAAAGGGCATCTTCATGGACATGTGGTGCCTGCCCAGAGGCACAAGCTGGGAGCATTGCTGGCTTCTGCCAGCTGCAGGGTTTTTCTGAGTATGATCGAGGAGCACCGTGGGAAGCACGCACTGAAAACAGCCATATCATAAACCAACTCAACTTCATGACCTGAACGTTTTAAGACGTAGCAGGAGCCTTTGTACTGTGGCCATAACTGCAATATATCAGTTAGCCATCGCTTCCACCAAGATCTAGTGCTTCAGATCTCACAGCAAATGCTGACTTAAAGACCCATATCAAATACATTATGATACCACTGTTTCCCGTTACCCACGCTGATGATTCAATTAATTTAAAAACAGCAGTGAAATTTAATTTCACCATTAACCCTGCAATCCCCAGCAAAAGCCAGCTGGGAAGGCAACAGCCACCTGCCCAAGTTTGAATGGACCAGAGGGGTAGGAAGAGAGTGAAGGGGTAAAAGACGAGGAAATACAGATGTGAGAAGCAAAACAGGGCAAGGCAGGATCTTTTCTAAACCCTCTGAAGGGGTAGAAAGTGTAGGAAAGTTTGCAGGAGAGACAGGACAGGAAGCAGATGAGGGGCTGCAGAGCAGCAAATGCAAAGGGTTTTATTGAGAAAGGCTCACTCTCCTCCTTTCACCTCCTTCCCTTGGCACCACTCACACTCACGGGGTCCTGCCCAACTCCACAGACGAACACCGTGCCGAGCACAAAAATACATCGGCAGACGCCCTCCGAAAGGGCAACCCCCGGAGCCTGCCCAGGCCTTGCCTCAGATCCATCATCAGGGCCAAGGGTTAACAAGAACCATCAAATGGAGTGCAAGCTGCTCTTTCACAGGGGTAAAAGGTTGCCCTTTTGAGATCTGCAGTGATGGTCTGCACGTAGGCTCAGGCCTCAGGTCAAGTGGGGTTCACCCAGGGCTTCATCAGGCAGCCCAGCTCACCACGGAGGAGCAGCACAGAAGGGACACGGCCGCCCGACGAGCTTCCCTCCCCGACACGTGGCCGGAGAAGAATAGTTAGCCCAAGCAGAGCTCTCCCATCTGCTTTTGTTTTCCACTCCTCAGTCCTGGGCTCTGCTAAAGCCCCTGAAGTCACCGGGCATCTGTTCTCCTCCACCCATCGCAATCTGCCAGCCACCGCCGCTCTGACAGCCATCCATCACGCTGTAATACGCTGACCACGAGACCCAGTGGGACATCATTTTCAAGTCAAATGCAGCAGTTAGCATAAAATAAAGCATCGCCCTGGTTTGTTTTTTCCCTTTTTTTTTCCCCCTTTCCTGACGATCCCGCAGCTGCAGCAAGGGACTCGGTATGTAACAAAAGTGTGTGGGGGGGGGGGGGGGGAAAGGCACAGGAAAATGGCAATTCTACTCTTCTGAGTCATAACAATTATGACGTTGTGATAAGAAACGTTTTCTATGAATTTTTAAGTACCAGTAATCCTGTTTTGCAATTGTCTCCCGGGAACAAGGCGACAGATTGAACGGGGCTGACAGTTATTTCCATCCTGACGAACGCGGCTCCGACGCGCCGTCTCCTCCCTCCAAACTTCCCGGCCCAGCGCTCAGCCCACCACTCCAGCCTCTCTGGTGCAAGCAGCGTGGAGCTGGCCTGGCCACTGGTGTGACTGAGGACATTCCCAGACACCCTCTGAAACCACCCCACTGGCTTCAAGCCCCTTCTGTGCACTCCAAGAGCACACACGCAGAGGAGATGCCCCCGTGAAGCCCCTTTTCCGTGGACACACAGCCATACCCTCCAGAAACCCTCAGTTGTGAGCTACGAGGTGAGTTGAGCATCTTGGATGCCCTGATCCTGCCACAGCAAACACCCTTGGAGGTCCAGGAAAGGTGGGGATCAACAGGGAAAGCACTGCTCGACATTTCCCTACTTGAGATTCCAAAATCTTCACCACCACTCTAAAACTCTGCAGATTTATCTCACTGATACAGGAGAGAAGGCGGCAGGAAACACCTTTTTGTTCGAGTCTTTCAGACTGGGAACAAAACCAGCTCCTTTTACCTCTTTTGTAAAATGAGCACCGTCATCAGAATCAGTGCCGAGGAGCGAATTTGTTTTGCAGAGGATCAAATAAATAATGGATGACGAAGGAAAGCTGCCACGGAGAGACTGCTCGGGAGATGCTCTGCTCTAGGCAGCCTTTCCCGAAATGCTCCTAAACAGATCTTCATGCTGGCTCCTGCTCCAGTGGTGCTCCCAACACCCAGGTACCAAGGGGTGTACTGGCCAAAGTGACACTCTCCAAGGCATCAGTGACTCATGGCTGTTGTCTTTGGCGACCCGTACCTATGATGGGAATGTGTTTTAATTGCCATCAGGCAAAGATGTGGAATGTGCTCCTGCAAACTCAAGGCATTGCATGGGCCCTGGGAGTCAAGCAGCCTGGCACAGAGCAGCATCCCTACGGGAAAACCAGGCTTGCTGTCCTCCTGTGCTGGCCATTCTCAGCTACCAGCCTGTCAGTAAGTCTCAGTCCTTTCAATAATCTGGGGTTTTTTCGGTTTGTAAAGGAAATATTAAGTTTCTGCTTCCCTGCAAGCAGTCACCCCATGCCTCTCCCACCTCCGCCCTGGAATGGCTCTGTGCCACCATCACCAGCGCCCAGCAAGAGTGGGGATGGTGCCACACGCCCACCTACGAGGGAAGCCTGGGCCTTCAGCGCTCTATACCCAGGAGACATTAAAATCAGCCTGTCAATTTACATGCAAATTTATTTTAGACACGACAGAGGGCTTACAAAAGAAGGTGTACTAGATGCTGTTTGCTTCTGCTAAGGCTGTTGTGGTTTGGCTCCCAAAGGTGTTGGATGGGTGAGCTTGATGGGTAAGTGCTGGGATGCAGAGGGTTTCACCTCTGGACCAGTCTGGCTGAAACCCAGCTCCACAGGGACCAAAACCCCTCAGAGTGTGGGCAGTGGAAGCTGCTGCTGGTGGTGGAGCAGTGCAAGCACAGAAGCGTGCCCACCGCCACTGCGCCCCTCTGCCTGGCAGGCCCTCCTTGGTACGATTTCACCGTGCTAAGATTTCCCCCCAGCATCCTTTGTCTTGTGTTTTGTGTCCCTTCCCTGAGCCTGGGGAAGCCTTCCTCCTGTCGCCCTCCCCTCCTCCCTGTCCCCACCGCGCTGCCCCCGGGGCCAGGCTGCTGCACCCAGCAGGTCCCCGGGGAGGTTTCTCAGAAAGCGCAACCGTTTCTGCAGAAACTTTGGCACTTCGGGCCAATGGCAGGAGTTTCTTTAATCAACTCAAATGGCATTTTCTGCAGATAAGTCTCCCACTCTTGGCCGCCAAGAAAAAGCCAGTCGGGCAGCAGCAAGGGAAAAAAAAAAAACCAAAAAACCCCAACACACCCCCCCGCCCCCCCACAGAGGCTGCAAAGTCACCGCACAAGCTCGCGGGGTGATTATTTATAGCCTTTCCCTCTGCAAAAGCCAAAAATAATTGTTCCAGCCCAATTAATGAATTTCTGAACGCTGGGCTCAGGGGTAGCCACCGAAGTGCAGCACTTTGAGCTACTTGCAATGTATTGGGCTCTGGGATAATGCATTTAAGAAGGGGTAAAACTTACTGTGCAGGAGCAACTGCAGCCAGAGAAGAGAGGAGTGAGGACATGAAAGCAGCAACCCTGCAGACCCCAAGGTCAGTGGGGAATGAGGGGGAGGAGGTGTTCCAGGCACTGGAGCAGAGATTCCCCTGCAGACCATGGTGGAGCTGAGCTCCACCTGCAGCCCATGGGGAACCCCATGCTGGAGCAGGGGAACGCCCAAAGGAGGATGTGACCCCATGGGAGGGGTCCACGCTGGACCAGTTTGGGAAGAACTGCAGCCCAGGAGAAGGACCCATGTTGGAGAATTTTGTAGAGGACTGTCTCTTGTGGGAGGAACCCCATGCTGGAACAGGGGAAGAGTGGGAGGAGTCCTCTTCCGGAGGAGGAAGGAGCAGCAAAAACAACTGTGGTGAACTGACCACAGCCCCCATTCCCTGTCCCTCCTCACTGCTGGCAGGAAGGAGGGAGAGAAAACCAGGAGTGAAGCTGGGCCTGGAAAGAAGGGAGGAGTAGAGGGAAGATGTTTTAGGATTAAGTTTGTATTTCTCATTATCCTCTTCTGATTTGATTGGCAATAATATGAAATTAATTTTTACTCAAGCTGAGTCAGTTTTGCCTGTGACGGTAGCTGGTGAGTGATGTCTCCCTATCCTTATCCAACCCACGGGCCTTTTGTGGCGTTTTCTCTCCCCTGTCCAGCTGAGGAGTGACAGAGTGGCTTTGGGGGGCACCTGGCACCTAGGCAGGCTCAGCCCACCACCTGCAAGAGGCACCTGGTGAGGTGGGATGGCTACAGGCTGTGGGCATCTCTGGAGAGCCGACACACTGAGACACGGCAGCGCTTCCTGGATGCCAGGGTTTGGTGAGGAGGATGTGTTTTACAAACTAATCTCCATGGGGCTGAGCTGGAGCTCCCCAGAGGTTCCCCAGTAAAGGGTTGGGCTCTAAAAAGGTTTCACTACACCCAGTGCTGAACCCCAGAAACCTCTGTGAAGGACTGACCAGGGTCAGCAGCTGGGAACAAGTGTGGGAAAACACTTGAGTTGGGATCCTTCCACCCTGTCCCAAAACCAGCAAGACCAAAAGCCTTCTGCAGCCCCCTTGTCAGGCACCCTCCCCAGACATTTCTGCCCTCCCTCAGCTTCCCATTTCTCCTCACAAGCCCTCTGGTTTTGTTTGGACAGCATTATTCCTTCTCCACAGGCTCAACCCACTCACGCCACCGCTGCCTTTTCTATCAGCAGGAGAAGAGGAGCAACTGCATTTGCATGGGAAGAGAGGGGGGGGGGAAAGCACCAGGATCCTCTCCAAGTTCCCAAGCTCTGCAAGCAAACCTTCTCTACTATAAAAAATACATCACATTGTCCTGGTTTTGGCTGGGATAGAGTTAATTTTCTCCCTAGTAGCTGGTACAGTGCTGTGTTATGGATTCAGTATGAGAACAACGTTGATAACACACTGGTGTTTTTGCTGTTGCTAAGTAGTGCTTACTCCAAGTCAAGGACTTTTCAGCTTCCCATGTTCTGCCAGTGAGGAGGTGCACAAGAAACCAGGAGGGAGAATGGCCTGCAGAACTGACACAACCTGGCCAAAAGGATACTCCACACCACAGAATGTCATGTCCAGTATATAAACTGGGGGAATTAGGCCAGGGAGCATGATTGCTGCTCAGGGACAGGCTGGGCATTAGTCAGTGGGTGGTGAGGAATTATATAGTGCATTGCTTATGTTTTTTACATTTTACTTCTCTCTATAATGTCCCTTTTCATTCCTATTATTATATTTTATTTCAATTATTAAACTGCTTTTATCATAATCCCCAGGTTTTTACTTTCCCTTCCTGCCCCCCATTCCCCTCCTCATCCCACTGGGGCAGAGGTGTGAGTAACATATATGGTACTTATTATGGTTTAATCCCAACCAGAAAATAATCCATATAGCCCGTATATATGGCATGTGTGAGGAACATCCACTGACCAAAACTGCTGGTGGTGGAGCCAAGCCAAGGGGTGGTTCAGGGCTCTACAGTTGCTGTCTTTGCAGTCAAAACTGATCTCCCAGGTTGGGTATCCCACATCCTGGGAATATTCATCTCTTGGCTACCCCCTAAACAAGCCAGCCACCTACAACCCAGCATGAGCCCCAGGCATAGCTGCTGAGGACATGGCTTTTTCTAACCTTTTGAGGGAGAAAGCCCAGGTTCCCTCTGCATCCCACATCTGTCTGTTGGCTTGACCCACTGGTAAGTCTCAAAAAAACAATGGTTTTGTAAAAACAAACCAGAGAGAAACCCAACTGCTCTGATGGCTTCAGCTGAAAAGCCAGCAGAAGAACTCCTGTGGGAACCCAGAGATGCTCCCATAGCAAACCCACAAATAGACATATTTCTTTCTTTTTAGAGACAGCATATACTTTCTCCTTATTGGGGAAGGAGTTTTCCTTTGGTATCCCCCCTTGGGAGGACGGGATGTGTCCTGCTGAGCTGCTCTCACGACAGCAAGCACCCGAGGGTCCCCGTGAGATGCACCCCACGCTGCACAGCTCCCCGTGCCCGCACGTGCTTCCAACTCAGGCAGCCAACCAGAGCTGCAGATGCCCAAAAACCACCGAAACTTGCCCATTCCCTTCCACACCACTCATCCCACCCCACGACCATCTTCGCCCCGGGATGACCCGCAGAGGGAGAGGCGCACGTTCCTCCTGGGGATCTTCATCCACGGGACACCTCCCAGCAGCGCCAGCTGCGGCTCAAGCATGCCGGTGTGGGCTTCAAACCGACCCAGAGGAGCCCAGCTGGGAGGAATACGGGGCGGGAGGGGGACGGGACCCTCTCTTTACCCCTGCAAAGCGCTGCACCCCTCCCTTGCCGCGAGGCTGCGCCGGCTCCAGGCGCTGCCGCGATCCAAGCGGAGCAGATGGCACGCGCAACACTTACGGCTNTATTTTCCCCTGGGAATTTTGATTTTCTTTTAAAAAGCCCCCACGTATAATCCTGTGCTTGAGCCCCCAAGGAGCCCCCGGCAGCAGAGCGCGGCGCTCGGCGGAAGGACGGCGCGAGCTGGCTGATTGGCAGCCTGTCCGTCTGTCCGTGCCTGGGGACCCGGCTGGCCGCCCGAAATCCCCGCCGAGAGGGACAAATCCTGGAAAGCCTCGCAAAGCAAAGATAGAGGGGGGGTAAAAAAAAAGGGATGAAGTGATCAAAAAAAGGGCTTTCTAGGGATTCTGCTGGCTCGCCTGGATTTCCTCCCTTTGCCTCCCTCCAGCCTTTGCCATCCCAGCCCTGAGTGGAGAAGACCCAGAGAGAAAGCTGAGCTGTTTCAGCTCCCTGGGACATTGGTCCTCCTTTCTCCATCAGATTAGATGGAGCAAGGGAGATGCTCAGGTCCCACCTGGGGTGATGACAGGCTCTCTGAGGCCATTTGCCAGCTTGGGGATCAGACCTGGGGCCCGGTGTCACTACAAGCCACGGCCCTCTCATCCTACTCCGATGGCTCAAACCAGGTTTTCCACTTCCCAGTGGAAGCCAACACCTCAAATGAGGCTGGGAAACCATAAATCTGGGCATCACAGACACCAGATTGCTTTCAGCAGCCGCGCTCTGCACAGAGCTCGGCAATAAGTAACAAAAAGTCTGCGCTTTGCACCGCTGATTTCTTGTCTGGGGATGCATAAAACCTGGAGATGACAGATCAGCACCTCGATCCAAGAGCATCCCTGCGCTCGCTCTGCCGGAGAGGCGGGTAAACAAAGGCGGCTCTCCCCAGCGTCCGCAGGCAGCTGCCACCGACGCCGTGGAGTAGTGGGAGGGGGAAAAAAAAACAAAAGAGGTCTGCACGCTGGGATCTGCGGGAATGGGATGGCCCCCAGCGCTATCCCGGCCCTTTTATTCCAGTGGTACCCAGAGGGAACTCGGCCCCAGCCCTCGGGACACCTTCTTTCCCTGAGTGCCCAGGGCAGCGCCACACTCCATAACCACTCAGCATCCAGCAAGGGGGAAAACATCCCTGTCTGGGGCACAGAGAGTGGCTTGGCCATCCTGACAAAGAGCTCAACGATGATTTGGACCAGGGTGCGACAGTTCTGTGCCAACAGGCACGGTCGGGTGTGACCAACATCCATTTGAATCCCATGTGGGACTGCACAGGCAGAAGTTTGAGCCCCCATCCAATGGTGCACAGAGATTTAGTGAGGCCAAATATTTGGCAGGGAAGTTTTGTGATGCAGTTTCTTAATTTAGATGGCTTCACCACTGGCAAGGATGAGCGGATGGTCACCAGTGCTTTGCACAAAGTGGTCGCTACAGCAAGGGAAAAGGGACAGCGCTGGGAAACACCAACTTGAGGATGTTTCTAAGAAAAAAAATAGAAGGCAGCAATGGCTGTGGCACTGAAAGGCCCAGGTCTTGGTCTATTCATCCATGGGCATGTGCTGGTTGTCCCACTTGGCCCAGTGAGCCCAGAGGAGCCTAAAGCAGCTGGAATGATGCTGCCACACTCCTCCCAAAACCCACCAACCTTCCCCAAAATGCTGGCTGGATGTTGTATCTTAAACTCTATCACCTTTTCCAACCACTGTGCTTCCCTGTTCATGCCCTATCTGTTTGTTTCTACAGCCCCACAGACCCCAATACACAGGGCTCTGGAAGTGCCAATGAACACACCTTTAGCTCTGGGGCCACATGGATTATTTTCCTCTGGGGCCACCACAGCAAATCCTTTCAAAGGAGGAAAGGCAAGGCAGGAAACCATCTTTACAATCCTCAAGTTGAATAATTATCACCTGGGCTGCGGGAAGCCCTCTCCCTCTTTCTGAGCAAGAGCTCCCAGGACCCACCAGCGCCCAGGGAGGGGATGGTGCTGCCGGCCCCTCCAGGGCTTTGCCAAGGAATGCCGGGGGCGGCAGCGGGGGGAGCAGCGGCGGTGGCGGCGCTGGGAAGGGAACCAGCTGGAGAGCCGCAGCCTCATGAAATAATGAAATGCCAAACCAACCCCTGCATCTTCCACAGTCTCTCAGGTCACCTACCAGATTAGGAGGCCTGTTGCTAAGGCAACCATATCTTGCAAGTGCTAGCTGAACTTCCCCATCGGTTTTAACCCTTTAAGGATAAAAAAAAAAAAAAAAAAAAAAAAAAAACCAAAACCAAAAAAACCCACAACCCCTCTAAGAAAGATACACAAAAATAAAACGAAGGGGTAACGCTGATGATGCAACCCGCAGGAGACCAGCGGAGGCGAAGTGGGGGCAGCTGGGAAGGGGAGGCAAAGGGGAGGCTGCCCCAGCAGCCACCTCCCGAGCGGTGCACGCCGTGCTGGCTCCCTTCCAGGCAGCTAATAAAATTATTCGGCATCCGCACACGCACGCAAGACCCAGCAAAACTTTCGATACGCCTGGCACAGCGGCAGGGGAGTGAGAAGGAAAAAAAAAAAAAAAAAAAAGAAGCTCCCCCCCTTCCCCCAAAAAGGCAACAAAAAGTCAGGTTATGCGTATGAAATGGGGGCAAACAAAGCAAAAATGGAACTTTTTTTCCTCTGGTGGCCTCGCAGACGCCGGGCAAGCCCCTGCTGCCTCGGCAAGCAGCCGGCAGCCCGGCGCCGCACGGGAGGGGACAGATGGCCGGCGGGATGGAGGCGATGGGCACCCGTGGCCACCCCGCCAGTTCTGCTGCAATCCATGGCCAGGAGCATCCAGAACACAGATACACAACTTGTGCTCTACGGCCATAAAATAAAAATAAAACCAGCCCGTTCTACATGCAAGGATCACCTCCCAGTGGGGTGATGGGGACCACAGTCCCCTCCTCTGGGAAGATAAAACCCCATTCTGAATGCACGCCAGGCAGGGAGCCCTAAATCTTGCAGCTCGCTGGGTTAACAGGGAGGCCTGCAAGCAATAAGGGGGGGGAGGAAAAAAAAAAAGAGGGAGGGAGAGGAGAAAGAGGCATGGAAAGGAGGAGAAAATGTGGAACAGCATAAATCAGGCGCGCGGGGGGAGCTGGGGAGCACAGCAGCACGTGCTGCGTTCCAGGCGCGCAGGCAGCGCACGCGGCAGGGCGAACACCGGGAAGCCACCAGCTCCCTGCCCCAGAGAAAGGGGTCCCCAGCCCCTCCAGGTGCTGATTCTGTGTGGGCTATTGGCTCTGCTAGCCAGCAGCACACTGTCTTTTTCATGTTACAGCTTCTTTGGGAAAGAAAAAGCCTCTGCTGGTGCTGGTGCAAGAGATAGGCGATGGCGAAAATGAGACGGGTTTTTTTTGCACCCTTCTTCCCACCCTCAGGTCAGGCTGGGGACAGCAGGTGTGACAATTCCTGCTGAATTCCCCTCAAATGAGAGCAGCAAAATGGAAACTTGCTCCCAAAAGCCACCTTTCTTCCCACCAGCCTGCTCCAAATTCATAATAAAGAGAGGGGCAAGGCTCAGTGCAAACCCAGCTTTGCTCTCACTGAGGGGCTGCAGTGAGATGGGCTCGTACCATGGTAAGGGGCTGCTGGCATTGCTACCTGGCTGTGATCCTGCCCTCTGACCTCACCCCCATGCCAATACCCCTGCACCCTGCCAACCAGCTGACAGGAGAAACTTAATTAGCCATGTCCATCAACCCTAAACATCTGTAACCAGCAATATTTACAACCAGAAATAAAGAGGAGTGACCTTCGCGGTGTTGAAAGACAGTTGGGTTCTTGTATTACAACAGTGGGGACAGGCAAAATTCATTATCTCTAATAGCCATCCTTATAATCAGATTAAACACAAAGGCAGCAATTCCATATTCCCTGACCCGCCATTGTCCCCATCCTGAGCAGAGGGGAACTCCCCCCTGCCTCAGCACTGCTCACACAAACCCCAGGGCTGCACGTCCAGCTGATGTTTATGCATGTGGTCACCTCCATCCCTCCCACCCGGGAAAGACAATACCCTGGCTCACACCACCCCAAGGCCTGGCACACCCAGCTGGGGTCACATCTCCCCTGGTCCTTCTCCAGGCACCTCTAAGGAGATGCTTGGCTTTCCTGTGAACATTCCGGAGGTACCAGGGGTAAGCTCCCTGCCACACCAGGAGTTCTGTGCTGGAGATGTTTGCTCACAGGATGCAAGCTAAAAGCACCCAGTTTTCAGCACACAACCAAGCAGAGCCCGACCCTCCAAAAATCACCATCGCCAGGGCCCCCATGCTCAGACATCCCCAGACATAAGGGGGGTTTGTGCTGAAGATGCAGCCAAGACTTTCACCTTTGGCTGCAAGATGCTCGTGGTGCCAATCACCAGCCAGGGAGCCAGAGCCTGTTATTTTCATCAGAGGATGCTCTCTGTGGGGACCTACAGCTGCCAGCCAGGAGAAACAAGCCACTGGAGTAAACCTGAGCCTCCTAATGGCTTTTCCTCCAGCAGCCCCGGCTCCTGCAGCAGTGTGAGGGCAGCTCCTTCTCCAGGAGATGAGCACCAGCGGTGCCAGCTGGTTTCTCCAGTGTTCAGTAGCAACAAGTCAAGCTGCTTGGAAAACACTTAAGGTTGGTGGGGAAGCTTCAAATGGACCAGGCGGACGATGCACCGTGCTGGAGCAACGGTAAAAGTTAAAATTAATTAGCTGGCAGGATGACAAAGGAGCCATTGTGCAGCACGGTGGAGCAATCCAAGTACAAAGGCTTTATATAAGTCATGTTGAAAACTCCTTGATGACTGCAGGTAAGGACGGACAAGCTGTCAGGACGTGCCACAACACCCTGAAGGGCTCCAGGACAAGCAAGTAAATCTGCTTTTAACGATGAAATGAGCCCTGGGAGCCACAGCCTGGACCCTCTCTCCAGCAGAGACTGGCAAAGGGGTGAAGCACCTGGGTGTTATTGGTGCTCTAATACCCAGGATACAACAAAACCATCTGTTTTGGGGTTTCCATGGAAAACTGCACTTGAGCTGGGTTAAAGGGACCCATATGCAATGTGAAGCAGCCTTTGCTTCCTTGTGAGCTCCAAACTCCATCCCCAACCATATCCCACAAAGCACGTCCCTGCCAAAAGCCCCCTGATGAGACCAAACATTTCAAAGCATGGCTGTCCCTGCCCCAAACCAGATCCCAACAGGGTCTCACAAAACCAGACCCTCCTCCTGGTTCACACCTTGCACAGGAAGACCCTGACAGCCCAAGTGTTTCCAGCACCAAGAGGCAGACTCAGGTTCTGCTCCTCAGGCAGGAGCAGGCACTCTCCCAGAGCCACGGGGACACAGGAGCAGGGCTGAAGCTGTGATGGAGAGTCACCCCAAGCTGCCACCAGCCATGACCCCTCCACCATTCTGCAGGCAGATGGGCACGGGGAGGCTGGGTGTGATTTACACCCCACCAGCTGCACAGCTCTCCAGCAGAAAGGAGCCAAGGGGGAGAAAAGCACCTCTCCCTCCTTCGTGCTGTGAGCATCACTCCTGGGCAGGGAGATGTGGGGGGGTTCAAGCAGCTGCTGCACTACAGGGTGCCTTATCCTAAAGGGGCTTCCCCCAAACACAGGATGAGCACCCAGTGAGGGTCAGGAAGAGCAGGAGGGCAAGGAGGATGCTCTGCTGGGCTTGGCAGGGCTGAGGAGCCAAAAGTGTGACGCAGCACCCTTATCTGCCCACCCCAAACCAGGGCGCTTCCTTCAAGTGCCCTGCCCCCTTCCTCAGCGTGCCCTGCCTTNAAAAAAGGTTAAAAAAAAAAAAAAAAAAAAAAAAAAAAAGCAAAAACACACAACCCCAAACAACCAACCTCCCAACTGCTCCCCGGCCCAGAGGCTGAGCTACAAAACACTGCCTGGGGCAGCAAGCAGCCCCCTGCCTGCCTGCCTGCGGACACAGCTGAGCACTGCCAGCTACCCAAGGGGTGACAGAGGGGCATTTCCCACCTTACAGGTACCAGAAATGGGTAAATAAGCAAAGCCAAGGCTTGGGACACCCTCGCAGCAGGGCTGTGGAAGGGAGGAGATGCCAGCCGGCCACTCGCCGTGGTGGGCACCAGTCAGTGCTGGACCAGGTGACCCAGGTACCATGGCAGCTGTGTGGGTGGGAGCTGGGACTGGAGTGGGGCACAGAAGGAAAATCCATGTCAGGTAGGAGGGACTGGCTGTGGGCTGTTGTACCTGCTGGGAATGCCATGAGATGCCAGCACCCCAGCTGGGTTGGGCAGGTAGTGCTCACCAGCAAGTCAGAGCTGCTGCAGTGCACCCCCTGCTTCAGTTAGTAGCCAAAAAAATTGCAATTATAGGTACGAGCTCAGCCTTGAGAGATTGTAAAAAAACAACCCAAATCCAGGGAAAATGGGAAGGAAACCCCTCCACCCCAGACCCTGTTTGAGGCAGGCAAGGTGGGGGGTGGTGAGAGCTCATTTTCACTACAGAAAGCTGCTGCACCCCAGGAGGAGAGGCACCAGATCAAATGTTCAAGGGTTGATGCAGAAACATTAAGGAAAAAAAAAATTAAAAAGAAAATGTTAGCTCAAGACACAGCCAGAGGTCTTCCTTTGGACTTTATCTTAAGGCAGCAGGCGCAGCCTCGCACACGGACAGACAGACAGACAGACAGACAGACCAACCCCACAGCCTCCCACCCTGCCTGGGGAACAGGAAATCACCTAGCTAAAACCACTGGTCATGGTGGCAATGGCCATGGAGGAGGAAGAGTAAGGCAACTGGGAGGGCGATGAGGGATGGCCAGGCACAAAGCACTGCTCTGTCCCACCACTCCACAATGTACAGGCATACACACCTCAATCTTTATCCATATGTACATCTTAACTCTGCACATTCCACAGATATAATGGCATATGCATACACGTTTTTTTTCCTGCTTAATTTTGATACTAACAGTCACCGTGCATGCCACATTAAGCTCAGGCAGGAGAGCAAGCATTTCTCCTCTTGTAAAAAAAAAAACAAAAACCCCATATTCATTAAATGCACAAACCCAAAACAAAAGAAAAGATGATCTTACCACACAGAGCTGTGCCCTAAATCTCACCCAAGCCCCCCAGGTGCCCCTGTTGCCCTGAGTGCCACAGGAGACTGGTGTCACCACTCTGGGGATGAGAGGAGGGAGGTGGCAGTGGGTAGGTGGGTGTGCAGCAGGGTTCCATCACGCGGGAGAAGCAGCACCCAGAAGCCATCCCAGATTTTGGAAATCCCTCCCCCCCCCTCCTTGACTGCACAGCTGTAGCTCTGAACTCGGCTCCTGGCACTTGTGGCCACGACCAGGAGTTTTGAGAGGAAAAAAAAAAAAACCTGAATGCTAAACGTAGGCAGAGGGGAGGCATTTGTTTACTTGCAAAGAGACATTTTTGCTCCCTGCCTGCCTGGAGATAAGCACTGTTTCTGCTCCACCGAGACCCCAGCCCTGGGATGTCCCACAGGGACCTGCAGGGTATGGACTCAGAGGAAGAAGATACTGGGAAATAAGGAGGAACGTGGGCTGAGCAGAAGCCTCAGCAGAAGTCAGGGAACCTCCCTGACCCACGAGTGGGATGCTGGCATGGCAGGCGTGTGATGCTCATGGGGATACAGCCAATTTTCTGTCCTGCGGGCAGGGCAGGTCACACCCCAGGCTGGGCACAAGGTGCCCCGAGAGAGCTGCACCGCTCTCCCACTGCCATCCCCTCTGCTCCTAAGGAAAACCAGGAACAAACAGGGCTGCAGCAGCTCCCCCCCAGGAGCACCCCCCACCAGCCCGGGCTTGGCACAGCCGGGTGCCATTTCGGCGGTGCCAGCTCTGCCGCGGGGGCGTGAGCGGCGAGAGAGGAGAAACAGCCAGAGCCCCCCGCCCGCTCCCCAGGACCAGCTCTGGCAGCTGTTTCCAATAGAACCAGGGACAGCTTCACAGGAGAAAAATAGGGAACAAAAGGTAGGAGAAAATCCAAGTTTCCAAGGTAAGGAAGGAAATGATCAGGAGAACAGGAAAGTCTCACTCGTACCCAACACACGGCGTCCTGACCTAACACCTCCCCACTGCCCGCCCGCCGGACAGGAGAGCCCGTGCTGGCCACGGCTTCCCCGGCACGGCACGGCTTGGCACGGCGGCCCCTCGCCCTCTTTGTTCCTGCGAAGGGAACCCCCGAAGGCCGGGGAGGGCAGGGCTGCGAGCTTTGTGCTCGCCCGGAGCCCAGCATCTGCCGGGGGCCGGCGCTCCCCCCGCAGCCCCGGCGGGTCCCCTCGCCGGCCTCACCGCGCTCGCCCACGTGGCCGCCGGGGCAAACAATGGGATGGCGCTGGGCTGCCGCGCTCGCCACGCAAGGCCTTCCTCCTCCTCCTCCTCCTCCTCCTCCTCCCCGCTGCGGGCTTTGCCTGCCACTGCAAGCTGGCCCCTCTCGAGCACCGGGGGGGTACGGGGGGGATTAAAAAAATTTAAAAAAAAATCCCCAGGGAAAAGAGAAAATACTCCAGGTCTGGCTCACTGCTGTACACGAGGCAAGGCGAGGGCACGCTGACCCGCACGCACCGGGATGGGCAAGGGGGCAGCAGGGCAGGGCAGGGCAGGACCTCCATGGGCAGCGGCCAGACCCAGCACCCAGCCATGCGGCGGAGGGTGGGGACAGTCCCCACTCGTGGCACAAATCCCCCACCTACCCTCCCATCCTCAGGCAGGGCTGAAGAAATCCTTCCTCTCCTCCCGTCCGGCTCACGGCTTTTTTGGAGAACCCCCCTCCCGGACTGGAGCCAGCGAAACTTTGCATCTTCGCACCATTTGTTGATACAAAATCCATCCCCTGCCTTACTTTTGCAGAGGCACTCGGGGTGGGGTGGAGGGGGGGAACGTCTGTTTCTATTTGAAACCGTCAAAATTAGCATTCAGTAATTAAAAATCACACCCTTTCTCTTAATAACCTAACCAGCATGATACAATCAGGTTGTGCCAACTCTTTAATCTAATTGACTAATTACAGATTTTAATTTAGTCAGTTACTGAACAACTGTTGACAATTTGTTTTCATTAGGGACAGAACAGGATAAATATTTAGGCTCCCCAGTCAAAGACTAAGACATAAGCTCTGGGCTCTGACCTCCGGTTTCACAATGGAGCCTTCTCCACGAGCATCACCCGTGGAAAGGTGCTGCTCTGAAATGCCCTGCTCCTGCTGCTGGGCGGCAGGAAGTGTGGCAGCAGAGGCTGCTCTGTCATGACAACCAATGTTGTTTAAAATATAACATTAAACTTATCCATCTTTGCACTGCAGTCCGGCAAGAGCAGGCTTTAAAGGACACCCAGGCTCACCAGTACCCTAAAACTGGGAGGGAAGGCCAAGCTCAGCACTGCCGGGAGAGGGAATATCTGGATTTATTTATTTTTGTTGCAAATTTTTTTTTAAAGTGATGCAGAGTTTTGCAGCTGCTCCTGGCAGCCTGCCACCCCTGAAGGAAACTCCTCTCTCCGGTTACCTACCAGGGAACCCTGTCCCTGCAGAGTGGAGCTGGATGGAGCCCAGGTGGTGCCCAGTCCTGCATGGAAACAGGACAGAGCTGTGTGTGCCACTGCCGAGCCACGTGCCCAGGGCTCAGGCAATGCCTCTGGGGGGGCTCACAGGGACCACACAAAGCTGTTCCCAAACCCTGTCCCTGCCTGGCACTAAACCTGCCCCAAAAACACTTCTACGCAACATGTTTTCAACACACTGGCTGCACGCAACAGGAGAAGCTCTCACGGACCATCATCTCCACCACAGAGGTTCTCATGGATCAACACTCTCACACCTGCTGGTCCCACCCTCACAGCCAGGCGTGCCTTGAACAAGGTCTTACAACCTTTGCTAGTCCTGGAACAAGAAAAGATCCTGGCGTGGGAGAGGAGACAGTCCCACCAAAGGCCTCGTGCATGAAGAGCACCCCTTCCCAGGGGTCCCACAAGGCCGTGTCACCTGCCAGGGCACCACATCGTGAGCTGGCCACACAGATCCTGGGGAGCAGAAGGTGCTGTGAGACAAGGAAATGCTCCCCTGCAGCCCAAGAATACCCAGGCAGTGATGCTGGGATGGGGTGCCTGTCCCACACCTGGAGGGGGTGTGATCCAGCAGAAAAGAACCATCCCTGGGACACCCCCAGTCTGGACAGCCAGCAGGCCAGAGTCCTTCCAGCATCATGGGCTTCAGCTCGTTCCCAATGAGCACACTAACTGCAGCAAGCCTGAATTCTCCACCCATCCATCCATCCATCCAACCCCACGAGTTTCAGAAACCCTTGAGATCTCAATCTAAGGGGAACTGTTTCAGATGGGGGAAAAAGGAGGAGCCCTGGTTGTCCCCAACCAAGATGGGAGGACAGGAGCCCCAAACACACCATCTTTTCCCAGACCAGCCACCACACTTCCAGCAGCAACCACCCCCGCTGCTGGAGAGCATCCTTCCAGACTCAAGTTAGAAAGAACTGCAGCAGCTTTCTGAAGTTAAAAACAAAAACAAATAAATCAATGCCTCGCGTTAATGGCAAGTTGAAGCCACAGCTCCGCAGATCTTGTGCTGCAAAGAAAACAGCATTTCAAATGCTCCCAACTGCAGGTCTTTCTCAGGAGGAAACAGAGGAAGAGAATGATGAAGTCAAAGTCCTCACCAGCTAAAGGCTACCCCGAGTTTTCTCTCCTGCACACTGACATGAGCTGCCTCTGCAGGCAGAGCAATACCACAAAAAAGTATGTAGCAACACTCAACTAGATTTAAGTTCATTTTCTGTAGCTCGAGGCCAAAATCGACTGAAGTGGTTCTGGTGATCAAGTTTTCTGCAATTCCCCTTCCTATGTATTAGCTCTTTGACAGAAATTCACTGCGGTATTTAAACTGGCAGTCATCACCGCTAACTCAAATTGTATTGGCTTTCAGGGCGTTGAAATGCTCAACTGCGACCAGCCATCGGGCCAATTCCCAGATAAGGCGGCGGCTGAAATCCCCTGTCATGAGGAGCGATCCCGTCGCGAGCCCGCCGGCTCCAGGAGCGTGCCCGAACACTGCCGCGCTCGCCACGGGGGGCTTGGAGCCGCCTGGACCAATGGCTACGGGTTGGGTTTTAGGAGCTGCTCCCTTGGATAAACTCTTTGGATGCAGCTGGAAGAGGAGGACTAACAAGCCTTCAACCAACACAGCTCCGTAGTTGTGTTTAACAAGACACGCAGCCCTGCCAGAGGTGGAAGGGTAGAGCAGCGCAGCATTCCGCCTGCCTGCGCCAGGTGAATCCCCCAACTCCCATCACTCTTCTCCCAACAAGCACCTTTCTACAAAGTCCCAGCAGGCTTTTGCCCCAGCTTGGGAGAAAAGCCTTAGGGGAAAGGCAAAATGCAGTATTTCCCAAGTGCTCAGAAGAGCCCAGTTTCCAAAGGTCCCCTCAAGGAAAAAGTGGTGGGATTTCTCCTAACTTTAATTTCTTGCTGAAGATTTAAATATTCAAAACTGGAGGGGGGAAATTGGCAATTTGTCCTGCTGCTCCTAGTAGTTTTCATCCAGTTATGCTGGAAGATGAAGTGGAAATGACACAGCACGCAAATCCCACCCTGCTAACGAGGAGGACCGCTCCCCCTTCCCAAAGATTTGTCTCCCAGGCAAGAACCCCTCTAATGCCAGCTCTGGAGAGGTGACATGCCAAACCCCAAACAGCTCCCAAAGCATCCCCTCATTCTGTCCTTACAGTCCCACAGCCCCTGGGTTAACACACACCATATTTTGGGCAAACACCAAGCAGGACACATGGGGTTTGCCCACTGCTGGCCAAGTTTAAACACAATGCTCCACCAACCTAGGGCAAGACTTAGATTGGGATATTTTTAGCCACAACCACCACATGAAGCAATTCATGACTCACTGATCCAGCCCCATTTGGGGCTCATATCCCATTTTAGCTGATGCTGAATGCTGATGGGTGGCTGGGTTTGGTGTTTGACGCTGCCCATCGTACCGACAGCCTGCCCCGGAAGCTGGGGAGAAACAAGGCACTATTCACACTCCCACGGTTATCGTTCGGTTCTTTGGTCAATATTTAAGTTTTTGCCAGGTAGGTCCCTCGCCCTGTAAAGTACACGCTGTGCTGGGAAAACGCCACTCCTCAGAGAGGGACTGTACCGTGAGCATCCGTCACCAGCCACGCCACGGAGAAGCACAAGCCCCATCTTGGGGCCAAAACATGCCTGGGGAAACCAACCCAGTGCCACCAAGCAAAGCACAGGGAAGTGAAAAATCTTCTTAGGAGTTACCCAAAAGGTAAAGCACTTGGGGCTGTTACAAAACTGCATTACACCGAGAATTAAAAACAATCAGGATTGTGTCTATTTACTGTAAGCTTAAAGCAACGTGTATTAAAGAAGTTTATGTGAATCATCTAATGCACTCAGGCCTATTGTTAGAATTATTACCAAGCTAAAAAAAGATTAAATTCTCTAAATACACTAAATCCTCAGACACAATGAGGAGTCTGCTATGGATGGAGCATTACCATGTCTTGCTTGCTAATGTCATCTTCACCTGTAGCTCTGCTGCCCAAAGATCTACCTTTGCCTTGCTCCTGATGAGCGCGCTGTCCCATCTGGGCTCCCAAACCCCCCACAATTTGCCCCAAAAACACCCAGGAAGCAAGCAGAAGCCAACAACTGGTAGATGTGCTGCTGCTTGTCAGCTCTGACCCTTGGTTCAGGAGTTCATCATCTTAATCCAAACCCAGTGAAAACAAGCAGTGCCAAGAGCAGCTGCAGGGACAGACATAAGACAAACTCCACCTAGCAAATACCCAGACACGCTTCTCCCACGACCCAGCCCGGTGAGAAGAGACAAGAGGCAGCTCAGCAGCCAGCCAAGGCTCTCTGGCACTGCCCGTGCCCCAGGGCGACCGCTGTGTCCAGTGCCAACGTGCCAGAGAGCGCCGTGGAGGTCCCCGAGACGCTCGCCCAGCACCGCTCGCCAGCAAACCCTCACACATCCCAAGCCAGGCATGTCGAGGCAACTTGGGAAGGGAGGAAAAATGGTTTCCATACCATAGGCTCCCCGGAGCAGACAAAACCAGCTCCTGCTACGAGGTTTAAACGCACTTGACTGGGGTCCAAGCCCGCAGCCAGGTGACTAATCCTTTGATGCAAATTCCTCCCCATGCTGCGGACGCGGGCACCGCGCGCGGGACGGGAGTGGGCAGCCCACCCCCCTCGCCCACCGGAGCAGATGTGCCACGCACCCCTGCCAGGAGGGGTTTCTCTGGGAGGCACCTCAGGCTCCAGCACGCATCATCCATCCCTGGGTCATGCTGCCACCTCTGCAGAGAGCAACCCAAACCACGGAGAGCCAAGATACACAACAACCAACCAACAGGGGTCTGCAACCCCAGCTTCAACATGGCAACACCTCTCCCTTGCTGGGATCAAGGGAGGACTCAGGAAACTGAGGAAGCCCGCAGCCTTGCCAAAGGCAGGGAGATATTAACTGGGGCGTTCAACAGCAGTTTGGGGAATCCCCCTTCTTCTCCCCACCAAAATCCAACCCCCGCCCATCCTGCGAGGTGTCCTCAGCATGAAACATCTCACCATCAGAGTGTCCTCAGCATAAAACATCTCACTATCGACCCTCTAGAAACGCTTTGCTGGCCATTGCTACACAAAACTTCTTAATTCTACCAGTAACCTGAATGCCTTTAAGTGTTTAAGATAAGGATCGGAGCTCATTTACATAATTGCAACATTATGAAATACTGTTCAGTCAAATCAGAACACTGCTGGTTAAAAGAACCCCATGCTTTCTCCCAGTCGGTTACGTTAGGTTGGCTCTCGGTGCGCCGGAGCTCCCCAACGCCGTAATTACCGCGAGGATTAGAAACTTGTTACTCACGTAGTCATGAAAGGCTTTGGCTTCACTCGAATGTTCACAAGTGTCTCGCCTTTCGGGAGCTGCGCAGTACAGGTCCCAAAACACGCTGCATGGCAGGGAGAGACGGGAGAGGAGCAGTTACTCATCAGGGATCGGGCACCCAGGCCAGCGCAGGTGAGCGGCTCCCCACCCCACGGGGACCTCAGCTGGATCCAGCTGTGCACGCCCAGCTTCACACCGCCCGGACCTGACCGTCAGGAGCGGGGATGCCGGGTGCTTAAGGCAGCAAAAGCAGCCTTTAAGAGGCAACACCTTGAAGGGATAACACCCCTGTGAGACTTCAGCGACTTCTCCCAGCCTCGCAGCCGCCCAGCCCTGCTCCCCTGGGCGCCCCAGCGGCACCGGCACA
>VZTR01033409.1:0-50141 GCA_013400775.1 Chaetops frenatus | reverse complement strand
AGGTGAGGATGTCACAAAGGTGATGGCTCTGCTCCCTGGCGTTTGGCAGATTTGATAATGCCCGTGCCCACCTGCGCCAAAGGAGCCCTGGAGGAGCTGCGGCAGGAAGGGTAATTAGCAGGCCCCGGGTAATGAGCAGGATGGAGCCGGGGTGGGCTCCGGTGCCGGGCCCGACATCCCCGCTGGGCTCCCCCTGCGCCGGGGACCGCGAGTGACCTTCTCCAGCAGCACGGATGGAGCCGGGCCCGCTCGGCTCCCACTGCTGAAAGCCTCAATTAGCGCTAATTGGGCGGCACCGGGGCCGCGCACGCAGCGGGCAGAGGGGCAGGGACGCCGAGGCTTGGCAGGGTCCTTTCTTCTTCCACTGGAAAATGCAGAAATGTCTGCGATGGATGCGGGTTCCGGCAGGACGTTTTCTCAGGATGGAACTTTTGTTCAAGCAATAAATAAATAAATACCAAACTCTCCTGATGAGCTGCTGAGCGAAGTACCCGTGGTCAGAGGAGGAGGTGCAGATTGATGCCTCAATCTTGCTTTCCCCATGGAGCAACAAGAAAACGTTTGGAGTGCCAAAAATAAGTGAGAATCTCTTAGGTTAGACAACACACACTTTCATTGAGCCCTCAAACTCACAGGACTGGATTTCACCCCTCCAGCATTTAAGATCCTTCTGTTTTGTCTTCTCCTCCCGTTGTCTGGGTGTGTAATTTCACTTCTCCCGGAGAAGAACGCAAGAGATTTGAGTGAAAATGTCTTGTTTTGTGCATTGTTATTATTTTTGTTACCATCACACAAGTGTCCTGACCTCCAGCGCCTCTCCATTTCTCCAAGCCCGTGCAGGGGCACGTCCCCAGCTTTCTGTGCTGTAAATGGGAGTGCTTTGTTCTCCAGCCCCGTGCCTGGCTCCAGATGGCAGCACCCTGCTGGGCTGTAAAGTTTAGGGGCGCTCGGGGAGCTCAGAGCAGCTTTTGTGCTGTGGCATCCAAAACTCTCCCGGGGTAACCTTCACACCCCCCGACTGCCAGGTTTGACTGGGGCGCTGCTGCACACACCCAACTCCAAACTTTCTGGTATTTATTTAAGAAATGAGCTCAAGATTCCCTGAGTGTCACCTGGGCATGCAGGAACATCCGAGGGGCAGCTCTGGGCTGTTCATTCTCCTTAAACAAGGTATTTCCAAACTGCATTTCATCCTCTGCTGGCTGGGTCTCAATAGGAGGAGGAATGATTGCAGAGGTGATGGGGACACTGAGCCATAAAACTCCGTGTTTGAAACCCATCTGTAACAGCAAAGACAAATTGTGAAGCTGCCTGGAAAAACATCACATTGGTTACTGATAAAGGAGCAAGAAGGGGATTCCCAGAAACTGTGAACAGACACAGCACACATCAACCACCCAATGTCATGCTGCAGGGGAGGCTAAAAAATCCACTAACAAGTTTCTAAACTGGAAATTGCAGAATTTACGAAGTAACATGGAGTAAATGATGGGCCCCTTTCTAAAGAGAAAGTTCTGGGGAGGATCTGCTTCTGAGGGAAGAAATTCACATCTCTCTGCCTCTGCTTTGGCCAGCTCAGGTGCTTAAAAAGATGCTTCCTGCTTTTTCAACAGCTGTGGGAAGAATTATGGCATCCTGTATCCAGGGATGTGCAGGAGCAATCCAGCCAAGCTCAGGAATTCATGATGTGGCACGAGTGGCACCCCCTTCCAAACTGCTGGAAGTAAAGAGAAGGAAATAAATTCTAAAGCAAGAATAAAAAAGCAAATGTCAGGAAAAAAAAAAAAAAAAAGATGCAGTCATTGAAAAAGGAGAGTTTTTCTGGCAATTGTAACTGCAACTAATAGAACAAGCATTGAGCAAAATAAATTCCTACATGGTGGATAAAGAAAGGGATACCAGCTCAAACCCACAGGCATATGCCCAAGTGCATAAAGAGTAAATCTCAGCAGAGAAATTTGTTGCCTATTTTTAGCTGAATCTATTAGTGGATAAAGAGTTTCTGTTTGGATTTTATTAAAACCCTTGCAGCCCTGGTCTCAGAATGAATTCAAATTTGTGTTGCTCAGCCAGGCTGCAAGGGAGGGAAACTGGGGTGTGAAATGTTTGTTACCCATCCCTGAGCCTTGCAGAGCCACAGAACGGCCCAGGGGACAAAAGGGGTGTGAAGGGGAGAGCAGGGGGCAGGCCAGCAAGGATAAATCCCTGGGTTTCAGAGGAAGGGCCCATCCTCACAGGAAGGTCTGCCAGGCTGCTGGCAAAGAGAGCAATGGAGATCCAGTTCCTTTGTGTAACTCTGCTGAAGTCCCTGGGACACTCCTGTTCCTTTTCCAGCCTTGAAGGGAAGTCCTGCTCTCCCTCAGCACCACTCAGTCCCTCCTTGCATTCCCAGCTTTACCTTTCTCAGCACAGCCAGGCTGACAAAGTGGAACAAATCCCGGGGCAGGGATTTCCCTGAGCAGGGACCCCCAGTCCCAGTCTGACCACAAGGCACTGGTGGGGAAGGGTGGGAGGTTTGGGGGTCTCATCCAAGCTGTGTCTGTGGATGGGCTTTGCCTGGCTGCCCCTCAGGGTCTGCACGAAGCCTTTTCCATGTGAGCCCCTTGTCCTGGAGCAGCTGAGGAGCTGGGACAGGGCTCACCCCACACCCAGCAAGGGATCATTCCATCATCCCCAGTGTCTGCAGCAAAACCCTTCTGTGGGGCAGACCCAGAGAACTTGGGGCAGCTACACCTCCTGCTGCTTTATCCCGTTCTCTCTCACCCTGTGAGCTGGGACAAGTCCTCCAGGTGATGTCAGCTGGCCTCAAAGTCCTGGGTGTCCCAAAAGTCCTGTGTCCCTGCCAGCCAGAACTCCACAGGTGTCTCAGGCACCCCAGGCCTTCTCAAATGGCACCAGACACCTTTTCATGGGCAGCTCGACCCCAAACCTGCTGATTTCTCTGTAGGTGCCTTGGTTTCCTGCAAGTTACAGAAGGTTCTGGACTCCTTATGTAGAATCACAGAATCATTCATGTGGAAAAAGAGCCCCAAGATCATTCACCCTTCCAAGGACATCTCCCCACGCCCACTCAGGGCTTTAGTTCTCACTAAACCACTCCTTTTTTAAAACCTCCCGGGGATGGTGACCCCACTGCCCTGGGAGCCTGTTCCAAGGCCTGGCCACTCTTCCAGTAAAGGAGATTTCCTGCTGTCCATCCTGAGCCTCCCCTGGTGCAGCTTGAGGCCATTCCCCATTGTGCTGCCCCCTCTTTTCTGGGAGAGGAGGCCACCCCCACCCTGGCCTGCTCTCCACCTCCAGCCAGCTGCGTTTCCCCAGGAGTTTTCCCAGAGCAGCAGAGGGAAGCAGCACTTCCAGCAGCTCTCCCTGTCACTCCAGCAGGGATCCAGGATGGGATGCACGGGGCACACAGAGAGATTAAGAGCAGAGGCTCCAAGTCAGAGAGGTTTTAAAAATGTGTGTGCTCAAGTAAAGGACTTTTTAATGTTTTAATAACAAATATTACAAGATATTTTTCTCCATGCCCAGTGCCTGCTGAGCCATCATGCTGAGCCTGTATTTATGGCACTGTAAAGCACAATGAAGGCAGCAGCACTAGGAATACTAATAGCCTCCAGTTTATTACACTAAGGCTGAGTGCTTCATTTTAATTGCATGGAAACATTTAATTTGTTAGATGAGGTGTCATGTAGTTTTCCTCAGGCACCAGTAACTCATATCCACACTGGGACAATCGAACAATCTAAGGGAGCCTTTAGAATTAAATGGATTTTATTATTTCTTACCATGTTGGGGTGTGTGGGTGGCCAGATTCTTGGGCCTTGTAGAGTTAAAATATTTTTGACTCATTTCTGTGAGACTTGATTGGAGTAACCCAGGCCAGGCCAAAGGCACAAAGCATCTCCTGTGTTCCATCTCTCCACAGGGACCAAGGGTGTGCCTGGTGCCTGAACCTGCTGATGTGGCCAACAGAGACCCTCTGCTGCAGCCAGGGAAAGACATTTTGGGGGAAGGGCAGGGTGGGAGTTCAGAGCACAGCTGAGCCATGGATTGAAGGCCCCATGTGCTGGTTTTGGCTGGGGGAGAGCTGATTTTCTCCCCAGGGGAGGCTGTGGGGCTGTGTTTGGGTTTGCTGACCCAGGGCTGGGAACACAGACTGGGTCTGTCACTGCTGAGCTCCCCAGAGCCCAGGCCTTTCCTGCCCTCGTGGGGCCACTCTGGGCAGGGCTGGGGCTGCCTGGGATGGTGGGAGGGGACACAGCCAGGACAGGTGACCCTCACTGACCCAAGGGATATTCCAGACTTTATGACATCATTTTCAGCATATAAACTGGGGGGAAGAAGGAGGAATAATGGGGTTTGTCCCCCCAGGGAACAGTTCTGAGGGAAGGGCCCTGCTCTCCTGGAGGTGCTGAACACCTGCCCTGGGGAAGGGGTGGCCCAATTCCTTGGTTTCCTTTGCCTGTGTGAGGTTTTTACTTTCCCTGTTAAACTGTCTTTATCTCAGCCCCTCAGCTCTCCAGCTTCTACCCTCCTGATTCTCTCCTGATCCCTGGGGGGCAGTGAGGGAGGGGCTGGGGGCTGCAGGGTCACACCTGCCCACCCTGTCCTGCCTCTCCTCAGCACCTCCCCAGCTCTGTTCTGAGCATTTGCTGGGGCAAGTTTTAAGGAGTAAAAGGGAGAGGAAACCCAACTGAGCAGGAATGGGTTTGATAGAATCAGGGAATCATGGATTGGGTTGGGTTGGGAGGGACCTTAAATCCCTTCCATTCCACCCCCTGCCAGGGCAGGGACAGCTCCCCCTGTCCCAGGCTGCTCCCAGCCCCAGTGTCCAGCCTGGCCTGGGGCACTGCCAGGGATCCAGGGGCAGCCACAGCAAAGCTGGACAACAGAGGAGCAGTGACATTAAAGGACAGAGTTCAGAGTTAATGCTCTGAAGTGATGCCAAACCAGAACATGTCAGAAAAACTGATATTTTATGAAAAGAATCCATTCAAGAAGTAAAAAGGAAGGCTGCCAGGATGTCCCATGTGGCAAAAGGGCTGGGGCAGGGAAAAATGGAGATTGTTTGGAACAAGCTGGTTCTATCAAAATCATGATAACAGCTGCTGCTGCTTCCTCTGCACACACGTGCTCAGACAGGGATGATGAATGTGGGATGAGCACCTGAGTCAGCACAATTTCATTTAGGTTGGGTTAGGGACTGCCCCTCACCCTGGATTTCACTCCCACGTGCTGACCCAACATGTGTGGGCAGTGATGTTTAAAAGCCTGGTAATGGAAGTGAAAAGGGCCCGGGGTTTATTAGCTGCTCTGGGAAATAAGACTGCAAGAGCTTTGCAAAGTCAGTGGTAAATACCTTATCACTGCAGGTTTGCAAGGGAGATAGGAGTTACTCTGAGAGATCTGCCGCACTTCAGCCCTGCCTTTATGGGCTCAGGGCTGTCATGCCCGTGCTATGGAAGAATAATTCTCCCAGCAGGAGTTACTGGGGAAGAGGAACATTATGCAGAAGAAGAGACTCTCTGCTGTCCTTAATATCCAGATTATGGCCTTTGAGGCAGCGAGGAGCTGCCGTGGCAATGAGCAAACAGAGCCCTGTGCTCATGACAAATGTCCTGGCAGCTCCCACCACTTCCAGTTCCTTTAGGCCTCTGGAAAGCCAGGATTGTGAGGGAGTGAGGGCCTGGCACAGGGGCCCAGGGAAGCTGTGGCTGCCCCTGGCAGTGTCCCAGGCCAGGCTGGGCACTGGGAGCAGCCTGGGACAGTGGGAGCTGTCCCTGCCATGGCAGGGCTGGCACTGGGGGGGCTCTGAGGTCTCTTCCAACCCAAACCGCTCTGGGATTCTGTTTTTGAATCTCACTGTGGGCATCTAATTTCATAGCTCTTGACCAATGGTCCAAACTAATTTGTAGTTGTCCTCTTAGCACTTAATGAATTTATAATAGAAAAATAATTTGCCTCTTTATGCCAAAATCAGCATGTTCAGACGGGGAGGGGGTGGGGAGGCTCTTTTTTTCTAAGGAAAAGACAAAGGTGCTTTGTGCTTGATTTGAATTTCAGACAAACATTTAACAGATCACTTTGCTTTCCCAAAAGCACAGTGCAGGCTCTAAGAGCAGCTAAATTGCTATAAATTAAAGTTAAATGTCAAAAAGGCAAAGATGTGCAGGAATGCAGGAGACAATCTCGGTGCAATTGGGGTTGTTACTGAGCTGCTTTTATCCACTTTGCTTGCATAGAGTTAAGTGCTCTTCCTGGAAAGGGGGACTTTTTTTCATTCTATATTTAAGTAAGCCCCAACCCCCAGTTCCACTGAAATAGGATGTCATGATTTCTCATTTTCAGATATCATCAGGGAAAGAATTGTGATTGTCCACTCATTGTGCTGATCATTTCACTGGAGTTTTGCAGCCTGTTCTTAGTGAAATGCAATCCTTTGGCTATAGCAGGCATCAACCTGCTCAGTAAAGGAGAAATTAAGATGCCATTTCTACCTGTGCTGAGTCGTTGGCCTCTGTGGGAGGGGAGTAACGAAATCCCTGCTTCTTCTGGCACTTTAAAATAGAAAATACAAGGGGAAATGCAGTGTGAGCTCTGTGTGACAGATAAGAGAACAAGGATCCGTGTTCCAACAGCTGAGCCTCAGCTAGAAGAGGATGGCTCCAGCACGGCCAGGCTGCTCTGGTTCTCCCTGCTGTGCTCAGGACCTGGCCCCAGCCCCAGTGTCCCCCAGCAGGGGCTGAGGGTGGCCAGAGCCCCGGGCTGCCTGTGCCCAGCCTGGCAGGGCTGAGGGATTCCTGCCAGCCTCAGCTCCGTGGGGATGTGATCCCAGTGCTGCCCCTCCTGCAGACCACCTGTGCCCACATTCCCTGGGCACCTTTTCAAACCAGTTGGTCCCTTAATACCCTGAGACCCCCCAGGGAAGGTGCTCGCTCTGCAGCTCAGTACAGGAGGGGGTGTAAGGCAAA
This sequence comes from Chaetops frenatus, assembly GCA_013400775.1. Classification (NCBI taxonomy): domain Eukaryota; kingdom Metazoa; phylum Chordata; class Aves; order Passeriformes; family Picathartidae; genus Chaetops; species Chaetops frenatus. Next base: position 43,170 of record VZTR01033409.1, on the reverse strand, counting down.
AAGAGCAAAATCTCCCCCTTTGCTTTGGGGGTCCTGCTTGTTGTCCTAAGCTCGGGGGCACCTCTGCAGCAGTGGGACATCTCCAGCCCACAGCCAGGAGAGGCATTGCAGGAAACAGGGAGGACTTAGAGCAGAGAAAAGGAAGGAGATTCTTATTGTGGGCGTGGGGAAACACTGGCACAGGGTGTCCAGAGAAGCTGCCCCATCCCTGGAAACATCCAAGGTCAGGCTGGGCTCTGAGTGCCCTGGGATAGGGGAAGGTGCCCCTGCCCATGGCAGAGGGGTGGACAGAGGGCTTTTAAAGGTCCCTCCAGTCCAAACCTTTCCATGATTCTCTGATTTGACTGAACAGGGCAGGCCCTGGGTTTTAGCATTCCTGTTCAACCAGGCCTAGATTCCCACACCACACATTCCTGGGAAATGCAGTTTCAATGTTCTCCAACACCTGTGCAACATTTTTACCTGGTGGGAGCTGGCACAGTGTGGGACCCTCAGCCACTGGGCCCCGGCAGATGGGTGCCAGAAGAGACCCAGCAGCTCTGGGTTCATCCAGAGTCTGGGGGATTCAGATCAGGATGAAAGGTCCAGAGGGGAACCCAAATGAGGGGTGGCTGAGGGCACCTGGAGTGTTCAGCTGGAGCTGAGGAGGGCAGAGCTCACTGGGACAGCTCCAATCTCTGGGACAGGGACAGGAGCAGGGAAGGGCTGGAGCTGGGCCAGGGCAGGCTCAGGTTGGATGTTGGGAAAGGTTCTTCCCCCCAGAGGGTGCTGGGCACTGCCCAGGCTGCCCAGGGAATGGGCACATTCCCAACTCTGCCAGAGCTGCAGGAGGGTTTGGACACCAGGGATGCCGAGGGTGGGATTGTTGGGACAGGCCCAGGGGTTGGGCTGGATGATCCCTGTGGGTCCCTCCCAACCCAGGACAGTCTATGTTTCTGTTATTCTATGAACCCTAGGGGATCTCTGTGTTTATTAGACCTCAGCAAGTCCCAGATGATTTAAAAGGCCCCTCTGACCACAGAATGCAGGAAGCAGCACCCATGAGCCCTGGCTCCAGCCAGTATCTTGTATCTCTTCACTTTCAATGTAGCAGAGACACCAAGAGCTGCAGTGCTGTGCCTCCCTCTGTGCCCACACACCAGCAAGGAGCAGGATTTCTCCTTGGCAGGCAATGAAACACATCGTGTGGGTAAAGATGCTGCCTCTGATTGACATTGCAGCCGTGCTGTGCTAGGAGGGAACCCTGGAGCAGCAGTGCCTGGTGGGCTTTGTGTGTCCCACAGCAGCCCAGAGCCAGGCAGAAGGGTCGGGACAGGATTTCTGGGGGGGTTCAGGAGCTCTCCTGGGTGCAGGAGCCTTATTTGAGACACCAGGTGTGTTTGAGGTCCTGTGTGGGCCAGGGCAGGCAGAGGCAGTGGCAGCCCTGTGTTGTCACTGTTGTCACTGCTCTGAGGCTGCCAGGAGCCCTGAGCCTCGTGCTACCCCATTTACAGAGAGAGCCTGGCAGTCACACTGGGCTGGCTGGTTTTGGCAGGTTTCTGAAACCCCAGGAAGGACAAAAGCTCTGGACTGGAAGCCTGTGTGGTGTGAGGTCTCCTCTTGGCTCTGGGACTGTACAAATTTGGATAAAAACCTCCTGCCAGGGGCTCAGGGTGAGCCAGCAGGGCTGGGAGGATTCCTCCCCAGTGAGAACCCTGGACCTCCCAGTTCAGACTCTCATCTGTCTATATAAATTTTTGGTGAAGGGTGTGTTTATTTTTCCAGGCTGGATTCCTAAGGAAATCACCCTTTCTTGTAACTGGAATATCTGCTTGTCTGTCTTACTCTGCCTTCATAACTTTTGAACCTGCTGATGAATTTCAGATGATTTTTCTGTCCCAAAGACCTTCACCTTCTACAATGTTTATGAAGAAATGTATCTGGATTAAACCCTCTGGGGCTGCCACTGGGCACCCCTGGCACGGATACCTGGAATGGCTACCTAGAACAGAGGCTAGACAGGGTTAAAAGAATAAAGGAGGGATTTATTAGAGGCCTTTAGCAGATACTCCGTGGGCAGTGCAGGAGCCTCACAGGGACTACACCCAAGATGGATGATGGTCACGAGTTTTTCAGACAGGAATAAGTTTGGTCTGTTTGCATATCAGGGGTTAATTGTCCAATTACAGCTGCAGGTAACGAAGCCACATTCCCCTGGTTTTCTTCCTGCCCTGATTCATTTTCATTTATACTTTTCAGGGCCTGAGGCTGTGACTGTGACCCTGGTTCCCAGGCCTGGAGGGATTGTTTTGTCTGACCAAAATGAGAAGAAAGCTCACTAACACTCTGTATGGAGTTCAGAGTTACAGACCAATGCAGTACAGGATCTGAAAAATATAAAAGCTAAAACTTAAGGCATCAGCACCAGCCTGGCTCCACCCTCTTTGTTCCCACCCTTCAGGGGTTTCTGGGCATCAACAGGAGCCCAAGAACCTCCCCAGGCTGAGCAGTGCCAGCTCCCCCAGCCTTTCCCCAGAGCAGAGCTGCTCCAGCCCCTGGATCATCTCCGTGGCTCCACAGCTTTGCCTCAGTTTCTCCCTTTAGTTGCACCTGCACATCCTTTCCCTTTGATGCCAGGGTTTAAATGAACCCTTTGGATGAGCCTAAAAAGCCTCCTGTCCTCCCAAGGTAGCCAAGAACAAACTGCTGCTCCCAAACTTCCCCTTCTCCCTGGCAGTGCTGATGTCTGTGCACCCCAAAAGGAGCAGGGGATGTACTGGGTTCCTGGGCAATCCCAAACCTAAAGGCACAACACGACTCTCCAGAGGGGACCAGGAGCTTCCTCTGCACTTCCCACAGGCTCTTTTGAAGTGTTCAGGATCCCTGTTCTAACCCCAAACCAAACCAAAAATCCCCATGGAAGTCAATAACTTTCCTTGCCCCATTCTGACTCCTCCTCCAGGGCCTCAGCTGCCTCCCACACCTTTAATCACTGCTCAGGATGTGCCCCACGTCCAGTCTGGAGGGAGGTTTCTGAATGCTGCCCCAGGACCTGTGTTTTTCCTCCAGGAGAAGGTGCAGGTGTGGGGTCTTTGGTTTCCCATGGACTGTATCCCCCCACCTGCCCTGGGCGGGTCCAGCTCCCTGCACCAGCCCTGCCCAGGGACCTCAGACCTCCCTGGGCTGGAGCCAAAAGGAAAACAATGCAGAGGAGATTTGCTCCTGTGCAGCAGCAGCAGCAGCAGCAGCAGCAGCTTGATTTATGACCCACTCATCCGTGACATGAAGACTCAGGAAGTTTAGAAATCACTGGCCTGAGAGGTTTAGAGGCAGAGGAGGTGGGAGCTGCATCCAACCCACAAAGAGACCAAAGAAAGACAAGGACCCTGCCAGCTCTGGGAGCAGCTGAGCTGGGGAGTCCCTGCAGGGTTATTCCTGTCAGCTCTTCTCTCCTGGCCTGGCAGAGCCCTGTGCTGCTCTCCGCACTTCAAACCTTCATGTTTTTCATTTCAGAATTTCCATTTTTGCTTTTAACTGGTTCTTTCAGAAACAAAAATAAATACTGTTCCCCCTATATATACATATATATATATATAAAAATATATGCACTCACACTCACATATGTGTTACACCTCATAAAATTCTCAGAGAAGCCAGCAGCAGGATTGATTGAAACAGGCAATTTCGTAGCAAGCTGCAAAGTTCTTCCCTGAATCAGTGAGTCATGATGCCCTATAAAGCACACACTAAAACGTCATAATGACCTACCACTATTATTCCTTCCTTAAATCTTGCTGGTGAAAGGAACAGGAATTTGCAGAGGGAGGGCAGGAGGGGCTGGGCTGGCTGCAGCACAGCCTGGGGCTGCTCTGAGCACACCTGGGGAGAGAGGGCTCTGCCTTGCTCACAGCCTCCTGGTTTGGGGTCAGGGAGAAGGCAGGACATCTCTCTGTGGGGCCAGAAATGCCCAGGTCACTTGTGTACCTTTCTAGGAACAGAACAACTTGGATCTCAGCAGCTTCTGACATTCAGCTCATCATTTCATTGGGTCAGAGCCGGACCTGCCCCAGCCCAGAACCTCCAGCCCTGGGCTGATCCCACGGTTTGGGCAGCAGGAAAGGGGGATTCTGGCTTTGGACAAGGGCCTGGAGTGGCAGCACGAGGGGCAATGGCTTCCCACTGGGAAAGGGGAGATTTGGGGTGGCATCTTGGGATTTGGGAATTGCTGTCTGGGCTGGAATTGCCAGATTTGCTGTGGCTGCCCCTGGATCCCTGGCAGTGCCCAAGGCCAGGTTTGGATCCAGCTGGGGCAGTGGGAGCTGTCCCTGCCCATGGATGGGGTGGGATGAGATGCACTTTGCAGTCCCATCCAACCCAAACCATTCCATGGTTCAGACGAGGAAAGAGACAACAGTGGGATCATCAATTCCCATCTAACCCTGCCCTCTGGCAGTGGGAAACCATTGCCCCTCGTGCTGCCACTCCAGGCCCTTGTCCAAAGCCAGAATCCCCCTTTCCTGCTGCCCAGCCCCAGTTTGTTATTTCAGCCCTGGGTTCCAGCAGGCTCTGGCAGGTCCCAGGGCACTGACCTGAGTCTCATCCCAAGGCAGCCCAGGCAGCTCTGTGGCAATAAGTGAAGCCTGTTCCTGGACTGTCAGGTGATGTTTTGTGGATGCACTCGTTGGTATTGACAGCTGCTGGATCAATTCCTGGGCTCTGGGTAGGTTTTTATGAGCAGACACAGCAAATTTAGCTGGATTGACACTGTAGATGTGTGGAACGATACAGGAGCATAAATGTCATTGAAATGAGACACAAGGACACTAAGGAAGATGAAAGCCTTGTGATAGGGAAGATGAATAGCATCCAAACAATTTATTTTTTAACTTAATTTTTGGTGTCCAGATCCAGTTATTGACTTCTCAGCATGAGAGAGCAGACTGAAGTCTGTGACGTGAAGGTACTCGTGATGCTGCCTGTTAAATGCATTTGTGAGTCTTTGCAGGACTAAAGACTCAAGTAGCACAGGAAATTTAGGAATACAAATATAATAATAAAAAAAATTACTTTCAAGTCTTCCCCCACCCCCCCAAGTAAGAGGCTCTACTGGTTTGTTTGTCTTATTTTTGATCAAACTCTGGTTTTGTTGTCAGCATTGCTGAATGTCTTGAATTTCCTTTGATGGGATTTGAAAGCTGTTTCCGAAAGAGAAAAAAAAAAAAAAAAAAAAAAGACAGAAAAACTTTCCAATGCCGCCTTCTTTTTTTTTCTGACTTAATTACACAGTAAACAAAGCAGATTTATTTCTGTGCACACCTGTATTATTTCTGAAGAGCTGTTGAGCATCTGTGAAATGAACAGATTGTCTCCTCTTTTTAAATAAAAAAGCCCCAAACCAGAGCTCGCAGGGCTCGAGGCTGCTCTGTGTCATCAGCCACAAGGCAGCAGCTCCACAGCTCAACTCCAAGAGCTCTTCAAACCTCTTCTCCAGAGTGGGAATGGCAGCAGGAAATGGGAGCTGGCCACGAGCCTGTGTCTCAGGGCTTTTAATTATGCTAATGAGCAGCTCTGGAAACGGGGCAGCTCGGGGAGCTTGAGGGGATTCTCTGCTGTCGAATGGGGTTTTGTGGGACAGAGTCACAGAAGCCCAGGCTGGGTCAGGCTGAGGGGACCACAGCGGTCACCTGGTGCCACCTCCCTGCTCAGGCAGGGCCATCCCGGAGCCCAGGGCACAGGGCCGTGTCCAGAGGGCTCTGGAATATCCCAGTGAGGACACTCCACCTCTCTCTGGTCTCTGTTTGGGGCAGAAGTTCTGCCTCCTGTGCTGGGGCAGTTCCTGGGCTCAGTCCCTGCCCGGCCCTCTGGTGCCACTGCTGGGCCCTGGAGCAGAGCCTGGGCCCTGCCCTGAGCCCTCCCTGCACCCAGGGACAGCCAGGGATGGACAGGGACAGCCAGGGATGGACAGGGATGGACTGGGACACACAGGGATGGACAGGGACACACAGGGACACCCAGGGACACACAGGGATGGACTGGGACACCCAGGGACACACAGAGACACACAGGGATGGACTGGGACACACAGGGAAACACAGGAACACACAGGGATGGACAGGAATAACCAGGGACACACAGGGATGGACTGGGACACCCAGGGACACACAGAGACACACAGGGATGGACTGGGACACACAGGGAAACACAGGAACACACAGGGATGGACAGGAATAACCAGGGACACACAGGGATGGACTGGGACACCCAGGGACACACAGAGACACACAGGGATGGACTGGGACACACAGGGAAACACAGGAACACACAGGGATGGACAGGAATAACCAGGGACACACAGGGATGGACTGGGACACCCAGGGACACACAGAGACACACAGGGATGGACTGGGACACACAGGGAAACACAGGAACACACAGGGATGGACAGGAATAACCAGGGACACACAGGGATGGACTGGGACACACAGGGACACACAGGGATGGACTGGGACAGCCAGGGATGGAGATGGACAGGGACAGACAGAGACACCCAGGGACACCCAGGGATGGACTGGACAGCCAGGGAAACACAGGAACACACAGGGATGGACAGGGATAGCCAGGGACACACAGGGATGGACTGGGACACACAGGGATGGACTGGGACACACAGGGACAGCCAGGGATGGACTGCGACAGCCAGGGATGGACAGGGACAGACAGAGACACCCAGGGACAGCCAGGGATGGACAGGGACAGACAGAGACACCCAGGGACAGACAGGGACAGACAGGGACAGACAGGGACAGACAGGGACACCCAGGGCTGAGGGCCCCTCTAAGCTGGGGCTCCTCTCGAGGCTGAGCAGCCCCAGCTCCCTCATCCTCAGCCTCATGCAGAGGATGAACCTATGGGCCTCAATAATAAAAAGGCTTTCTGCTGCCCAGCTGTGTGTTTTCATTAAGTCCAAATGAGTTTAATGCATTCACAGTTTCATATATTGAAGATGCTCCCTTTGGTTGAAATTATCAAATTATCAAAAGCTGCTGTCCAGGAAAAAGATGTGCAGACAGACACAGAGAGGAAGGGAAGCAGCACAGCTGCCTGAGCTAAACATCTTCAGGAAACCAGGCCCAGAACAGGGGGATGCTGCTGCTCTGGGGGCTGTGAACTTGGACCTGAACTCCACAGTCAGATCCCAAACTGCAGGACAGGGACCCCAGCTTCACTGTCACAGCCCAATGAGTTACATCAGCATCCACATGGAACCACAGAACCATGGAATGGTTTGGGCTGAAGGGACCTCAAAGCCCACCCAGTGCCAGCCCTGCCATGGCAGGGACACCTCCCACTGTCCCAGGCTGCTCCCAGCCCCAGTGTCCACCCTGGCCTTGGGCACTGCCAGGGACAGGAGAGAATCCATGATAAATCCTTTCCAGCCCCTCTCTAACACTCTCATCAAGCACAATCAGCTGCACACTTTGCCCAGCTGATGATGAAGCTCATCACTATGGGGATTTACAGCACAGAAGCTGTTTAGGGTGATGAATTTGTCCATCACTGTTTGGGTCAAGCAATTTTTAACTTCTGCACCAGCAAAAGACTCTCTGCAGCTTTATTGTCCCTTTATGCCCATCAGAGCTGCTGATGATGTGAAGAAAAGCACTTTATGTGGACTGGTGCCAGGCCAGGCTGAGCAGTTTGCTCCTCCACAAAGGCAGGTTCGTGGGTGCTGGAGGATGAGGCAGAAATCCAGCAAAGAGTTAAAGGACATGAAAGCCCTTGCAGAAGCAGCTTAGTGCAGCCAGGCAGAGCAATTGGGAAGGAGCACATTCCTGCCTGAGTGAGTGACCCTGAACGTCATCATGACACATCACCATTGTTCCCTCGTAGAATATTTCCTTTGGGAGCAAAATGAGTGAGGAACGAGTTCCCAAATGATTGCTAACAAGACAAAAAAAAAAAAAAAAAAAAAAAAAAAAAAGGAATTGGAGGAAGGGAGGAATAAAAGGGAGAAAAGAACCCAGAAAGGCTTCATGGGCTAAGAGCAAATTACTCTGCAATTCAGCGAACGATTTCATGGACATGCTGCAGGGATAATGCATTCTGAGTGGCTAGAATTTCATTTAATTCCACTTCATTGTTGAGCATCTTTTCCAGTGGTTTTATGACTGAACACTGTGTGCCCATTTTCCTTGTTCCTAATCCGGCTTTTTGACAGTCACGCTGGATATTCCGTGCTCGTGTTTGTTTGTGCGACGCCTCTGATGTCCTGAGACAGAAACTGTAAAAAGAAAACGGTCACAAATGAACCTTAATTTTTCTACGATTGCTGTTTAGGCTGGTGACTGAAGGTTTTTGTCTCTGTTTTGCACCCATGGTAAAGCAGGCTGTCAATCACTCATGGATCAGTTAATGGATCCATCAATCCATATTTCTACCTTGCAGACATCCCTGCAGCTGCCTCCAGGGACCGAGGGGCACAAAGCTCTGAGAACCTCAGCTCGATGGGATCTGCCCTGCTCCAGAACTCTGGGACAGCCCTGAGTGGGAATCAGGAGGATCTCCCAGCTTTCTGTAGCTTCCTCGTGAAGCCAGGAGAAACCTCAAACATTCTGAGCAGATTAACAGAGTTATTGAATGGTTTGGGTTGGAAAGGATCTTAAAAATTGTCTCGTTCCCCCACACGGGCAGGGAGAGCTCCCACTATCCTGGGTCACTCCAAACCCCATCCAGCCTGGCCCTGGACTCTTCCAGGGATCCAGGGGCAGCCACAGCTGCTCTGGGCACTCTGTGCCAGGGCCTCACCTCCCCCACAGGGAGGAATTGCTGCCCAATATTTCCATCTAACCCTGTCCTCTGGCAGCTTGAATCCATTCCCCTTTGTCCCGTCACTCCGGGCCCTCGTAAGGAGTGCAATTTTCTGGACCAGTCCTGGGCCATTTGTATTTGCCATAGTGCCACCAGCTGGAAACATCAAATTATTCCGTTTTTGTGGCCTTTTTGTTTTATTCTCTTCTCTTTCAGTGGTGGCTGGATCAACCTGGTTTCCTTGGCAATAGCAATGTGACAGCAAAATTGTCCCAAGTTATTTTTCTCTTGGACTGGTTCCATCCTTGGAAGGTCTTTTTCTTACAGAGAAAGACAGGGAGCTTCTTGGAACATGTTAATTTCTATTTGCTTCCCAAAAAGTCGTCTTTGGGAATGAAACTGAGCCTCTCCCTCTGGCTGTGAGCTGTCCATGCTGGGGGAGTGGTGGCTGGAGGGGAGCAGTGGCATCCCAGGGTCCTTGTCCCTCCAGGAGCGAGTGGCCACGGGGACAGGACGATGCTCAGATCTGGCTGGATGAGAGATTTTTCATGCAACTGGGGATAATTGAGTGTTTTCTTGTGCAGCCCCATCTGCCCGTGGCCACTGTTCTCTCCTGCTTTATAATTAGCTCTTGCACTGTTGCAAGGACTGATTTGTCATTCTGTCTTTGTACAATTTCCAGCACAACGGAGCACTGATACAAAGCCCATTTCCATCTAAAACCGCTATTTGCAGATCAAGTAAAAGGACAGCCTGACCTAAAATTCCATTTTGGCCCCGTGGTAAAATGAAGGCAACAATTACAAATAAAAGGACAATAGAGGAAGAACAGAACTGGGAAGATGGTAATTAGCACAAATGAGAAGCTGTGAAATTCAAGTAGTTCGCTCGGAAAACTAAAGGCATTAAGGAAAGTCCCAGGAATAAAGAGTGGCAGAGCATGTTAGAACCACGAGGGATCTCAGCAATGGCATTTGGCTCTTTGCTGTTGGAGGAGAAGAAAGTAATAACCTGTTCTCCAGCTCTCAAAATGTTCTCACCTTCCCCTCCTCTCCCCTCTTAATTTTAAAATTAAAAGAAGAATTATTTGTATTTCATGCATATGATTAGGAATAATTATCAAGGAAGATATTAAGAAAATACTTGGTATGAGTTTGTTTAAAAATTATTAGGTCATTTTAATGCACTTAAAATGTTGGCTGAGGTGGAATCTGCACAGGAATGTAGGAAACCCCACATGGCCTGACAGGAGTTTTATTCTGAGTAAATCTGTTACTGGCAGGGACAGGAAGGGTTTGAAACAGACGATTTCAGAGGTACCCCTAGAGATTGAAGGAATGCAGACTGTGTTAGGGAATGGGGTTAAAGGGTCTTGGCAAGCAGAGCACCAGAAATTCCACTGTGGGGCTGCAGCAAAGACAGCAAGAGAGACCCTGGAGAAAACGAGAAGGGAGCTGAAATTAGGAAAGGAGAAACATTTTCTGCTTCGATGAGAGACACCAGTGGGACTGAGATGAGTACAGCAGCCAGTTGGCTGCTGTCAGTCTTAAAAAGGAGCTTGGAGAAGGATTGGAAGAGAGTCTAAAAAAACAAAAGTGTAAGAAAAACTACTGGAGATCTGGAGAAAGTGCCTTGCACTGAGACTTTCACAATCCAATCTGCTTAGTTTATAAAAGAAAAAAAAAAGAAGATGATGGAGAGGTGACTAATTTGATTAAGGTGTGTAAGGACTTTCATAGGGAGAAAATTGTGGTTAGCAAAGTAGTCTTTAATCTTGTGGAGAAAGAAATATTTATGACTGGAAGTGGAATCCTGACATATTCAAATAGAAATCATTTTTACAGAGTGATGGACCAGGGGAAGGCAGTGCCATGGAAAGTGCTGCATCTCTCTGCTGCTGAAGGCTTTCAAATCAGGACTGAATTTCTTCCTCAAAGAGTCACTTTTGATTTCAGCCTCTCAATCTGTTGCTAACCAGCTAAATTCAGTAACAAAACAGAGGTCAAATGAAATGGTCAGTGGTGTCTCACAGCCTGGAAGCTGCTGCATCCCCAGCACAGCCCTCCAGGGTCTGGCTGTCTCACAGAATCTGAGGTGTCAGGATTTGGTTCAGCTGCTCCTCTCCCAGTCACCCTCTCTGACCTCTGGGTGTCACATCCAGCTTGGACAGAGCAGTGGCCATCAGCCAAGGGAACTGGGCTTGTTCAGCCTGCAGAAGAGAGGGCTGAGCTTCCTGCAGCCTCCCAGCACCTGAAGAGGAACTATCAGAGGCAGAGAGACACTTTGGGCAAGTGCAGTGATAGGACAGGGGGGAATTGCTTCAAAGTGACAGAGAAAAGCTTTAGATGAGATATTGGGAAGAAATTCTTCCCTGTGAAGGTGGGAAGGTGGCACAAGTTGCTCAGAGAAGCTGTGGCTGCCCTTGGATCCCTGAAAGTGTCCAAGACCAGGCTGGATGAGGCTTGGAGCAGCCTGGGCTGGTGGGAAGGTGACCCTGCCCATGGCAGGGGTGGGACTGGATGATGTTTAAGGATCCTTCCAACCCAAGCCTTCCACTGATGAAAAACAACCTCTGCACTAAGAAGTCTGGCACACCCCATCTTGCAGGGCCTTCATCATTCCTGGGGCTCAGGGGAGAGCCCGGGAGGATTTTCCCTGGCTGAGATGGCTCTGCTGGAAGGGCACCCAATGGCTCCTTGCCAGGACATTAATTCTGGGTCTGTGTGAGCACAGCTCTGCCCCCGGGGCTGTGGCTCCCAGAGCTGCCACACACCAGGGTGGGGCTGTGAAGGCCCTAAAGGGGAAAGGCAGAAGTGGAAAAGTGTTCCTGCCCAGCTGGCAGAGTTTGGAGATGTCCAAGGCAGTGGCAGTCAGAGGATGCTTTGTGTGCCTCCCTGCACTCCAGAAGAGCCCTGGGAGCGTCGGCCTCGCCCCACACGTGGCCAGGTGGGCACTCCCCAGCCCCTCTGTGAGCTGAGTGTCACCCCAGCCAGGGCCAAGGGGGCTGAACTCAACACGGAGGGGGAGCTGAGCTGCCAGCTGGGAGCTGGGGCGTGCTGCACCCACGGTGTGAGTGTCATCTCACTGAAGCAGAAAATAGGAACGTGTTCAGCCATCACGTGGCCTCCTGCAAAGACTGAAGTGCTACCAGGGGTTTCTATTTGTGTGCATCTCCTCATTTCCTAATTATTGTGTTTTTCCCCCAGTCCTTTCAGCAATAAATAAATAAATAAATAAATAAATAGATAGACATTCCCATCTCCTGAATAAGAGCTGGAGCATCTCTTTAGCCCACAGCCCTTCTCTGGAATCAACAAGGCTAAGGCTGGCATTGGTGACCATGGTTTGAATTAAAGAGATGTAGAAGGGAATTTAAAATCACTGGGCCAGATCATCAGCTGCTGCAAGCCAGCAAAGACCAGCTGAAGCCAAGAGAACCACAATTACTTCGATCAAGCAGTGAGATCTGACTGTATGCAAAGGAAGCCATGCCCGACCTCACTCATACCTCCAAGCTCTCACTATTTGCTGTCCTCTGCAGTAAGAGAGGTTAATTATCATCATCTGGAAGCAGCAGAGTGAAATTAAGTACAGGAGAATTTAGGAGGCATGTCAGGGAGCGTTCCCTCGCTGCAGCTCTGCTAGCACAGCACATTCTCCCCAGGAAAGGGAGGGATGCCTGATCACCTGTGTCAGGGAAACTTGGGGTGCTCCAAGGGCTGGGAAAGAAGCTGCAAGGAGAGCAGCCCTCCATCCTAGGGAGGAGATCTGATGTCTTTAGATGAGCTGCTCCAGTCCTTTGATCCCCTGTTTCTGAGTGATCACATTTCCCAGTGGGAGTGCTGAGCAGGGCACAGGCTATCTGAATTATTATCCAAGCAAACACTCTCATTCTCAAAATCTGGGAAGTTTTCCAGCTTAATTAACATTAACATTTGTTTTCACTAAGCCGTCTGTCAATGTGCCACCAGAAGCACTAAATCTGAGCTCTGAGCACACACACACGGGTAGGTAACAATTCAGGTGGAGCACGGAGCTTCATTTCCCAGCTTTGTTCCTTCCAGGGTTCGTTATTCCCGGGCTCTGTAAATCATCCCCTCCTGGAGCAGCAGCCTCTCCCTCGACACACGGTCTCATTGAAAGCTAATGACCAAACATGCTGTAACATCCTCGCCTCAGCTGTACCCAGACAGGAGCCCTGATTGCCTTTTGCTGGTGCTGGTGCTGGCTGGAAAGGCAAGGCAAAAGGAAGATGGATTTCAAGTGGCATTCTGTCCCAGTTCTCCTCTCAGATACGTTTAGATACAGCTTTCTTTTGTAATCCATTCCCCTTTGTCCCTTTGAGTTGGAATGAATTTTCAAGCCCCTCCAGTGCCACCTCTGCCACAGGCAGGGACACCTTCCACTGTCCCAGGCTGCTCCAAGCCCTGTCCAACCTGGCCTTGGGCACTGCCAGGGATGGGGCAGCCACAGCTGCTCTGGGCACCCTGTGCCAGGGCCTCCCCATCCCGTGCAGTGAATGCACTGGGATTAATTCTTCATCTTCTTGGGGTCTCTTTTCCTTTGGTTGCCTTGTGGCTTTGGTGACAATCAGTTCTCAAAGGATGGAGAGACAGTGACTGAATCCACCTGGCTGAGATTGGCCAGGTTGAGAAACAGGGATACAAAGTGGGACAGGTCTCAGTTGTGGAAGATCACACCAGGATTTCCAGTGCTGACACAATCACACCCCACCCTGAGAGCTGACACAGCTGAACATCCTTTGGGCAATGTCCTGCATTCCCCCTGCGAGCAGCTTTAACCTTGTCAGGCTGACACATCAGCACTGGCCTTACCACCCTGGACAGCCTTCAAATGCCATGGCTGGATGGGGCTCTGAGCAGCCTGGGCTGGTGGGAGGTGTCCCTGCCCATGGCAGGGGCTGGAGCTGGGTGGGCCCAACCCAAACCATTCTGTGACTCTGATTCTGCTTTTCCCCCGGATGAGCTGCTGCTGGGGAAGCTGTATGAGACAAACATATTCCTCCTCATCTCTGAGCCTGCTCCATGTTCTCTTTGCTCTGTTTAAAAGGCCAATTCATTTCTTCTGTCCCCAGGAACAACACCTCATTCCTGGGTGCATGGCCTGAATCCTGGAGCAGTCCTGATCCCTTCCCCTGATGCTGCCAATCCCATACGGCTCCTGCCAAGCAGAGAGAAACCTCCCCCAGACATTGCCAAAGGTTTGGAACATGATTTCAAGGTCAGAGTTCCTCCAGCTCCTCAGAGCCAGCCTCTCCCTTCTGCTCGAACCTCCCATGTCGAAAAGGCCACAATAACTTGGTCCCACCCATGGCTGTGCCAGGACATGGCAGAGCAAAGAGCTCAGGTACAGCCACCAGGTGCTTTGCCCTGGGTTGTGTCACTCACCTGGGCCAGGGAGGGAGGTTTGTCTCAGACACTGCCCAGACTGGGAGCTCTGAGCCTGCTGCCCTGCTGCTGTGTGGAGGAGATGGCTCCTCTCGAGATGCTGTGCCTGGTGCTGGGCTGGGAGTGGAGCTGCCCCTCCATCCTCTGCTTGGCAACAGAAGGAAAGGTTGGCATGGCAACTTCTTCTGACGTGGGCAAGGTTGTTAGAAGGGGACTGAGATCAGCTGTTGTCTTGTCCACTGAGAGAGGGACAAGAAGGAACACAGCTTCATCTGAATCAAAAAGCCCCTGAGGGCTGTGGGAGTTCAGTATTCCCCAGAGAGATGCTGCAGCCGGCCATGGGGGAGCCCTCAGCCTCTCCTCCCTGCAACCTTTCATGTGTGGGCAGGATAGAGCTGCCAGGGCTGCTCCAGCTTCACTCAGCTCCTTCAGTGCTGAGCCTTGAGTGGGCCTTGTCTTGATGCTATTTCAGCTTCAAGGGCTCCTCAGGACCTTGAGCTCTTCTCTGCATCAACGCACAAGAATCATCACACACACAAGAATCTCTTCATTTCCCAGCTGCTCCCTGGCTCTGCCACGCTGCCCATCAGAGGCCACCAGAGCCCTGCACCCACACACCCTGCACCCTGTTATAGCACCATCCTGTCTTATTGCCCCACTTCTACCTTTGTCCTTCAAATTCCCAATGAACAACTCAACTATTCCCAGTTTTCCCAGTTGAATTCCACTCATTCCATGGAATCACAGAATCAGAGAGTGATAGAATCACAGAGTCACTCACTCACAGAGTCACAGAATCATAGAATGGTTTGGGTTGGAAGGGATCATCCAGTTCCAACCCCCCTCCATGTCCACCAGGTCAGGAGTTTACCAACTTCTAAAGTGAACAGGAACCATCTCTCTTGCAGCCAATCCTTCCTTCTTTCTCCTTCTCCTCCTACAGGATATCCTGCAATTACCAACCTGAACTACACTGGCTGGCTGCTCTTGGAACTTGAAATATTTCCACTTCACAGTTCCAAATTCTGAATTAGGAATGGATCTTTGGAGGGTTCAAGTGGGGCAAGATAAGAGATGACAGCTGTAGGATCCCACCCTAAGTCAATGCATACTGGTGGATGGGATTCTCAGGGAACTTTAACTCTTACCCATCAATTTGAAATCTGGGTGTGTTCTCAACCACCCTTGCCTCTGTCTTCCAGCTAAAATATCTGGACTGAACAGCAATTATCCAGAAAAAGAGGGATCATCTCCCTGCAGCTGCAGGGCACCCTTGGTGTTGAATGCATTCCAAATGAACACAAACAAATGTGGAAAACCAGTCAGGGGCACTCTGGCAACTGAACTCAGCCCAGCACAGGCCTCCCTTGTGCCTGTTCTGCAAGCTGAGCCCTGTTTGAAACTGAACCATCCCATTAATCTGGAGAACATCCTCAAACTGGGGTTTCAGATTTGTGGTCCTTTGCAAGTGCTCTTAGGCACTCCCCATCTTTTCTTAGTCCATTGTGAGACCTGTTCTTAGCCCGGTGGGGGCTCCCTGGCTGAGGCAGGGTCTGATGTGCTGGTTCTGGAAGCAGAAGTTCCAGGAGATCTCAGCCTGTGCTTGGCCACAGGGACACTCGTGGTCCGACAGAACAGAGAGCAGCAGATCTTGGAATGGAATTCCTTAGGACACCCCGGTGGGGCAAGGAGGAACCTCAGACTGGAAACATCAGACCAGAAGGAGAAATAGGAAAAATAACCACACAGAATTTCCACTGGAGGTTTAGACTTCAACAAGCACAAAGTTGGTAGCAATTCTTTCCAGTAGGACCAAGAAAGTATCAAGATGCTGCTTTCTATGGGGAAGGAGGGCAGAATTCATGGAATTATGGAATGGTCTGGGTTGGGAGCGACCTTAAGGATCATCTAGTTCCAACCCTTGCCATTCCAATTTATTCTTTAACTTTCCCTGGTTAAAAAAAGTAAAACAAAACCCACAAAACCACAAGACAGAATCTCACAGAATCTGAATCTCCCCACAAAATAAATAATAGAAACAAGCAAACCTCAAACCTTTCTGATCCCAGCACAGAATCTCAGCCTTCTATAAACACTGCTGGATTTAAATATCAAGAATATTCAGTGCATCAACAACAAAATATAATCCATGTTATTTCATCTGACAATGCACAGAGGACAAAAATAGAAAGGCCCGCTCCATTAAGCTTTGCATCTCCAACTGCACTGAAATTATAATCAACAGCTTCTTCAGGGCAAGGGGAGAGAAAACAAAGGAAGGCAGAAGGAAAAAAAATACATGGAGGGGTTTTTTTCCTCCACAGCACTTAAAAGAATGCAGTTCCAGCCCTTTTCTGCCCCCCTGCACAAGGGGCTTTGCTGAATTCTGGGGTCTTGACCAAACCCTCTCATTTTCCAGCACTGCACGTGGAGCTGCAGGCAGGAGCAGGAATCCATCAGCAGCACCCACACAGCTCCCTGTGAGCCTCTCCCTCCTTCCCTGCCCTGTCCCAGCTCCCCTGGTGTCAGAGGAGCCCCGGGAGAGCCTGGCCTGAATCCTACACAGCTCCATCTGTGGATCAGGAAGGTTCAGAGTGGGAGCTGTCAGGACAGGTTTAGGGTGCAGGGCCCTGCCCTCCAGCCCTGACCTCTGCACTGCCCCCTCAGGTCTCTCCTCTCTCAGTCTGAGGCCACTGTAAGATGTCACTGGTCCCTTTTGGTGGCTTTCCAGTGAGGTTTTCCAACATCATGCAGAGTATTTCCACCTTCTTCTATTTTTGGAGTTTTTTTAGTAGCCAGAAATGGTTGAGTCACCATTTTAAAAGACACAATTTTGTGGAAAATCAAACCAATGAACCAACAAACAGAGAGTTTGCAATGACAATTTTATTAGTTTTTCCTGGCATGATCTCACCCCTGGGATGTAGAAAACATGAGCTGACTTCTCTGAGCAAGGCAAACTAGAAAAGTTTGGAAAAATCAGTTGCTCCATGCTGCTTTCTTTGGAGCATGTCTCTAATCCCCAAACTCCTTCTCCAGGTTCCCCAGGTTCCCCGCAGCTACAGAATCGGAGTCCTGTTATTACACTTTTTTTCATCATTGATTTATGTAAATTAAATAGGAAGAAATACCAGCACTCCAGCCAAAAAGAGAAATGCCTCTTTTACAGGCTTAATATTTCACAGTGAATATTCATCCTTCCCTGTGAGCAACTTCTTTTTCGGCCTCTCACATTATATTTTTACCGATAGCATTAAATGCTGAATGTAGGCAATATCTTTGATATATGGACAATTTACAACACACACAGAGAACCTTGACAGGACTCTTTTTCCTTTCTTTATCATCTTGTTCATAAATTTCAGCTGCTGCAGGAAGGGGCTGAGCGAGGGGGGCTCAGGGCGGTGCTGGAGCAGCAGGAGGGAGCGTGGTCGGGGTGTGACAGAGACCCAGGGCAGCTGCAGGGGACACACTGAGGCACCTTCCCTGTCCCCTGGGCTTCTTTGGAGCCTCGTCGGGCTGCTCCAATTTTTTGCAGTGCTCTCCTGAGTGTTTTCCTTTCTGGGGACAGCTTGGGAGGGGATCAGAGTGGAGGAAGGTGATGGGATGAATTCATGCAGGAACAGCCACAGCAAAGGCTGCTCCAGCCCAGCTGCAGCCAGGGGCTCCTGCTGCTGGTGACAGACAGCAGCTGCCACCTGAGGAGACCTCAGGAGGGTTCCAGGGGCCTGGGGGACTTTGCTGTCCTCCAAGGACACCCCTGACGAGCTGCTGCTCCTTGTGCCACCAGTCTGGGATGGCTCCAGTCCTCTGTGAGCCCACGCCTTGCACGTCCGTCCCCCTTTTCCCCATTTACACCACAGAGAAGGTGCCAGACTTGCCTTTGTTTGTAAATGCTGCCGAATGAGCAGAGCTGACAACCTTTCCCCAGCACCAGAACAAGGAGGGCTGTGGGGCTGTGTCAGGCTGCAGCCGAGGAGAGGATGGGGTTCCTGAGTGACCCCAGCGTGCTCAGGCAGGGGGGAGCAGTCCCCATCCTTCTCACAGTGCCCAGAACACCTGGACACAGAGCTGAGACTGACTCTGAGGCCTCTCCACCCGAGGCTGCAGCCTCTGGAGCCCTCTCACCCTCTGTCCTCCAGCTCCCTCCGAATTCAGGCCAGATGCCCTGGGCAGAGAGCTCAGAGGGGGAGCTTAACCTTCCTTTGGGGGTGAGAAGGGAGCGTGTTCAAGGCCTCCACTTCTCGAGAGGAAAAGCACCTGCAAAGAACAGAACTGGGTGAAAGCCAAGGAGGAGCAGGACAGGTCAGCTCTGAGTTTTCTCCTGCTCCTCCTCTTCCTCTTTCTTCTTCCTTTTTTCTTGGGCTCTTGAGCAACCTGGTCTTGTGGAAGGTGTCCCACGGCAGGGGGATTGAAAGCACACGAGCTTTAAGTCCCTTCCAGCCCACACCACTCCATGATTCTCTGATTCTCTGAATAAACCCTTCCCCTGGCTCACAGCAGCAGCAGCAGAATGGAGCACTCAGCAATTGCCACAAGGCGTGGGGTGCTGGCAATGAGACTCCAGATGCTGAGCCCCAACGTGTGAACTGAAAACACCTGGAACTGAATTCTGAAACTCTCAAGCCCCCCTGCTTAGCTGCTGCTCTGGAAGCGCAAAGCTGTCCCCTGGAAGTGTGCCCTGAACACACACCCAGTGCTGCAGGGAAAGGCCCCTCGGCAGCGGTGTCAGAGCTCTGGGAAAGGCCCAGCTTCCACGGCCTGCCCAGCTGGGTTGCAGTTTTAGGTCACAGCCTGTTTCTAGAGGATCATTTCAGAAGACAGCACTACATGTGTTAGTGGTAAATTGTTTAGTGCTGAATTAATCTCCCTCTTCATGCATCTGTAGTCATTTTCTGCTGGCTGTAAGCAGCATTTCTGTGCGTAATTGTGTATTACCCCCCGGGGCCTGTTACAAACAGAGCTCCTGTTTAAAACAGAGTTGTTAATCTGCTTGCCTTTTTTTGTTTTTCAAGTTACAGGTCAATGCACACCTGTTACAAAACATCTGTATAAAATTCCAGCAGCCCCTCCGTGCTCTCTGAAGTCCTGGGTCCTGCCTGGCTCCTGGATCATGGTTCTGGAGCTATTATGGATTAGGATAAACACAATGTCAACACTGACAGCTTTGGCACAGGCTTTCCTACATAACAATTGCCTGATTGCTCTGTCTCTAAAGCTCCTTCCACATGGCTACTCCCACGGATGGGTAATCTGCCCCCAGCCAGGCCCAGAGCCCTCCTGTGTAGGTTCAATCCTCAGGAAATGAGAGCCTGCACAATGCTGGTTAATGAAGATGCACTGGTGTCAAGCAGCTAAGAATGATGGTGCTCACACTGAATGCTAGAGCTGCAGTAAAGAAGGAACTTTCCTCTCTTGTTCCCAGCCCCTGCAGGGTTTCCTGCCATTCCTCTTGCCTTCTCCTGCAGGGTGCCCAGGGTCTGTCACCTTATTTCCAGCCTGAGCCTGGAGAATGACCATCTTCTCTGAGAACTTTGCTCTTTTCTACCAGAAATGAATGCTTGGTAGCCAAAAATCCGAGACATGGAGCACTGAACAGTGTGATGGAAAAACCTCCGTTTTTTCCCCCCATTGTGTGTCAAACCCAGAAGTGAATCTGTGACGCCCTGGGCTTCATTCTCTGGGCTCACAATCAGCCAAGCTTTCTCATCACCTGCCACCCACAGCTGCCTTTCCCTGAGCTTTGAGTGCCAGAGCAGGCAGTGGACAAACACAATCACAGGATCACAGCATGTTTGGGCTGGAGGGACCTTAGAGATCAGCATGGGCAGGGACCCCTTCCACTGTCCCAGGCTGCTCCAAGCCCCATCTGACCAGGCCTTGGACCCTTCCAGGGATCCAGGGGCAGCCACAGCTGCTCTGGGCAAAAGCCACAAGCACAGAGTGGCCCTTGTATTTGTAACTTGTCCATCTGGTGCTCTCCATGATGAAGACACATTTTAATGTTTCATTTACAGGGAAGGGATCCTTCAGCACAGACCTCCCCTGGGCTGTGGGCTGCACTCCATGGTCAGAGTCTCCTGGAGTTAACAAATTTAACTCCAAAAGGGCAAATACAGAGCCTGGTACCTTGGAAAATGTTCCTCTTATTCCTTGGCTCTTCTCTCAGCCCCACTGGATGCTTCTGTTTCCCCTCTCTCCTGCAGGCCTCGTGCTCTGGCATGAGCCAGAGCCATGAATTCATCCAGCAGCAAAAGACTTTAATTTCATTAGTGCTAAATCCTCGTAGAGGCAAACCCAGTAGACAAAAGAGGAGCTAAGGATTGGGAAGTTGGAGATCAGCCTTTGTGGTGACTCATGGGACTCAGGACAACACATCAGTGCACAATAAAATGTCACACCATGAAAAATCCTCATTGTCTGCCCATAAATCCTTCTCCCAGCTGGGTTGTCTCCCCATCTTCTGCCCTGCTAAAGGCCACAGAGCTGCTCAGAGTCACTTGGAGAGGTCCCTGAACAATGTGCACTTCAGGAAGGGAGCCAATACCCTCCACACTGGGGCCTGGGAGGTCATTCCTTGGCCCTGGTGGGATCTGGGGTGACATTTCTGAGGAGCTGGAGCTGGCACTCCGAGTGCCCGTCAGTGGAGAGGCAGAGCAGGTGCCTGTACTCCCTGGTGCAGCCTGAAGAGCAGCAAAGGGTGGTCTGTACCCACTGTCCCTGTGGAGTTTGTCACTCTTGTCTCTCCTGACAATGGGGAGCAGCAGCAGCAGCAGCAGGGAGCTCCTGGTGTTGGAGCACCCACAGAGGACAGGCAGGCAGGGGACACAGGAGTCCCTTCCTGAGCTCCTCGGGTGGGTGCTGCAGAAGGTCCCTGTTCCCTGTTCCCTGCTCCAGATGTGCTCCCAGCCAGGCCTGTTTGGGAAGGGGTTCCTGTGCTGGAACAGGCAGAGCTCTGCTGTTGCCTGCATGTGGCCTGGGAGGAGAATTCCCTAAGGATCTGCAGCTCTGGTACATTTCAGCACGAGCAGGAACAGGTTCCTCGTAGCCCATCCCAAGCCACAGCAGGAAATGTGATTTGGGAGTTGGTTTTCCTTGCAGAAAAGAGGGGAGGAAGGTGCTGGTAATGTGGCCACTGCCCTCCTCAGAGCAAAGAACCAGGACAGTGGTGAGAAGGACACTGTCACCTGCTGAGAGGGACACCATCACACGGAGAGAGGGACACTGTCACCTGGTGAGAGGCTGTCACCTGGTGAGTACAGTACTGTCACCTGAACAGAACTGAACTCCAAGTCCCCAGCAGAAAATGACCTCATCTCCACTGCTGCCTGGCAGAGCCACATTTCAGAGCATTCAGGAGCCTCTCTGAAACAGCATAATCAGGTCAGTGGTTGCCTCCCTGGGCACAAAACCAGCTTCCTCCCTGCAAAGACTGTGCTGGGACTGGCCAGATGTCCCCAGGCCGTGCATCCACACTGGACAGATGGACAGATGGACAGATGGACAGGTGGACAGGTGGACAGATGGACAGCTGCTTCCAGCCACAGGGAGAAGCTGCTCCTGGCCGTGCAGGCACTGCTGCAAAGGGTGTGAGAAAGCAGCAGCTGAGCTGGCAGCAAAGCTGCTCTCTCTGGGATCCTGGACTCTGCCAGGGTGTTTGCCACGTGCAAAGGAGGCTGTGTACAAGGAAAACCTTTGGGATTGCTGCCTCCAGGCACGTGCAGGCAGCGAGTTTCTTCTTCTCCCACTGAAATCAGCCAGAGCTTTTTCACTGATGTGGTAGAAACCAGCATCAGGCCATGAGAGACAAGTTTTTCCTTTGCATGATTTGAGCCTAAGTAAAAACTGCTTTATTCCATCCCTGTGGAAGGGAACAGCCCCAGCTCCAGCTGGGGTGCTGGAGGAGATTGTATTTCCATTTCATGGAGAAACCATCCTAAAATAATCCAGGGAACAACTGGAGCATGGGGAATTCCCATCTCAGCCCAGATGTTTCCATAATCAGCCCTTGCTCTGGCTGACTGGTCACATTCAGCTGCCCAGGAGCTTTCCAGCTTGTGTTTGGATGAACATTTCATTGCCCATCCGATTGCTTGGTTGCCAAAAACTTGGGGCATGCAGCACTGAACAGTGTGATGGAACAACTTTCACCTGCTGCAAGCTCCTGGCTTTGCCTCTAGTGGGGACAAATGTGACCTTTCCAAGTGCTTTCAGACAGAAACACCCACAGACAGACCCAGAGGCCCGAGCTAAACAGAGCTGCTGCTCTTGTATTTCATACACCAAATAAGACTGATTTTTTTACAACAACTTCCCACAGTGGAAAAGTCACCTGGTGTGTGTTGAATGGATCATTCTTGAATCCAGCCTTGGACCTCTCAGTCACACAGGGTTTCAGGAGGGCATTTTCACCCCATTTAAGTGTGGTGCAGTAAAACTTTAGATTTAAATGTCACAAGAATGAAATGTCTCATTTTGTGCCTGGTCTTCATTACATTTGGGATATGAAGAAGTGACTTCATTGTGATTTCAGTCTCAAGTGACATCTTTCTTTCCTGTGGACATGGCAGGAGCAAAGTGGGATCTCCAGACTTGAAGCTGTGCTGGGAGCTGACTTTGCTGAAGGATTTTGTCTCTTAAAAAGCAAAAGGCTTTTCTTTCCTGCCTGAGCTGAGTGATGCCCTGTGAGAATCAAGGGCTGATTGTGCTGTGCTGCAGTTCAGCCAAGGAACAAGGTCAAGAGCACAGAGATGGCAGTGGGCAAAACAGCATCCTAAGGAATGTGTCCAATGAAAAACACAGATTATCAAAGGATGACTTCCAGCAAAAGGCTGGGGAATGTGGTAGTGAACTCAACATAAAATGTCTTCATTTGGGAATTTAAGTGGGCTGAAACTCCTGAAGCCAAACACTCTGGCATATCTGAGTTTCTTGGAATTACCAGGCTGAAGAAAAATTTGGAGTGTCAATGTTTTTGGGTCAGTTTGCAAGAGAAAGCCAATGTTGGTGTTTTCCTGGGGAGGGGAAGGAATTCTCCATTCTTTTCTGCTGAAAGGAGTCTTGACACTTCAGAATGGGTGCAGAATGGGTGCACTCAGTTACAGAAGAGGGTGTCTGTAACCACTGGCAGTGGAGGGTTGGAGCATTTGTCCCCCGGGGTTGCCCTTCCTCCACTCCTTTTGTTCTCCTCTGTCTCTGAAAATACAGAACCTCACAGCAGCTCCCAGCTCTCGTTATCCCTCTGTGCCACAAACTGAAGAGCTCTCTCACTTCAGATTAGTGTTCCTGAGCAGGTCCTCACAGACAATGATAAATTAGCCCTTCACCTTTCCTCCCAAGGCCAGGCAGCACAGCTCCCCCCCTCAGATGTGTCCTCCCCTGCTCCTGCCACCCCCATCCACGCAGCTCCTGCTGCTGCTGCAGCTCTTCCCTGAGCTGTGTCCAGTGCAAGGGTTTCCTTCTGAGCCCAGCCAGGGCCAAAGCCCCCCGTGCCCCCCGGGTGTCCCTGGGCAGCTGCTGCTGCTCCCTCTCACCAGCACACATTTCCTGGGAGCTCTTCCCCATCACATTTGCTGTAAGATCCTCCAATTCCTCCCCTAGTCCCACGAATCTCTCCTTTCCCCAGAAGGGCACCCCAGCTCACACTGGCCCCTCCTCTGCTCACACTGCCTGCTCCAAGGGACAGTGCCCAGAGTGGCCCAGGGGTGGTGGAGGGATGAGGGTGACAAGGCTGGTGCAGTGATCGCACTGGGATGGGAAAAGTTGGTTCTATCTCATGGCAGGAGGGGTGGTCTAGAAGATCCCAGGGTTCCTAATTTCTGAGCTGGTGTGAGATCCCAGCCCTTAGAAAATACAAAAATGGAAGAGAGCCCTGGGAAGGGATAACGACCTTTCCCCGGGACTGTGGAGAAACCCCGACAGCTTTCTGCCTCATCCAGTGTGCCATGGAGTCATTTCTGCTGTCCTGACCTGGTGTCACGTCCTGTCCCTTTTCTCTGGCCCAAGCAAACACAGAAATGAGCTCCAGCCAGGCCTTAGGGCCATTCCTCTGCCACACCTGCTCCTCACCTCCCACTGCCAGGGCTGGGCAGGCAACATCCACTGGCACCTCCTCCATCATCTCCAAAGGAGCTGGGATCAGAGGCTGCCACAGAGCCAAGGGCTCTTGGGGGAGATGAAGCTGTTTTAGTTCTCCATTACAGCTGTCAGCTGGAGCAGGGCCAGGACAGCAGTTTCAGGATGTGTCTCTGAATTCCAGGCGGGCTCTGACACACTCCGTCAGTGTTGGCTCTGCCCACAGGACACTCCCAGTGAGGAGAAAGGTCCCTTTCAGTCTGCCAGGGGATTGATCTGAGTGCACGGGACCCGTGTGGGAATGAATGAAGGAAAAAGTGGCATTTTGGAAAGGGAAAGAGGCTGCTTTGTATCTGGGGCTGGGAGAGGCAGCAAGGGCGGCCTGTCAGCTTCAATGAGCAGCTTCATACGTAGGGAAGTGTTTCTGGCTCCTTCTAATTGCTGTAATATTCCTGCCACTGCCACAATGCTTTTCTAGCTGCTTCACTTGCTCTGACAAATCAGCTGCCAGGAGAAGAGAAAACAGTGAGGTAAATAATGTAAGCAATGAAAGGAAGGGTGAGCGGTCCTGCTGATCTCTCCTCTCTGCTCTCTGCTGGCAGGAAGGCCCAAATGCCACACGGGACGGGCCTGGCCCCTCAAGAGCTGGCCTTGTGTCACCCAGCTGTGGCCACGGTGCTGGCTCCTTCCCATGCAGTGCATCTCCAGGTTACTCACAGAGTCAGGGAATCACTGGGCTTGGAAAATCCCTCCAAGGCCATGGAGCCCAACCTGTGACTGATCCCCCCCTTGTCCCCAGCCCAGAGCACTGAGTGCCACCTCCAGGTGTTCCTTGGACACCTCCAGGAATGGGGATTCCAAACCTCCCTGGGCAGCTCTGTCCAATGTCTGAGCACGTTTCCCATGAGGAAACTTTCTCTAATATCCAACTAAACTCCCCTGGCCCAGCCTGAGGCCGTTCCCTCTCCTCCTGTCCCTGTTCCCTGGGATCAGATCCCAAATCCCCCCTGGCTGCCCCCTCCTGTCAGGGAGTTGTGCAGAGCCAGAAGGTTCCCCCTGAGCCTCCTTTTCTCCAGGCTGAGCCCCTTTCCCAGCTCCCTCAGCCCCTCCTTGTGCTCCAGCCCCTTCCCAGCTCCATAATCAGACTGAGCTCTCCCAGCTGTGCACTGTCCCTGTGACACAGGATGTGGTCCTGGAGAAAAAAAACTCCTGTTCACTGCCAAAATCTTCTTTGTAATTTATCAATGGTCAAAAAATAGTTTCTGAAAATCTAGGGGCTCATTTTAGGTGTCTAAAGCTATTTTTCCTCAGTTGGGAAATCCAAATTTGACAAAGCTGTAGTTGGTGGGACTCAATGTCTTGAATTAGTAATCTCTGAGGCATGGATGGGTGTCTCCATGAAATACCCATGATTTAAGGGGATTGATGTGTGTGAACTGTTTGTTGGGACAGCAGTGAACCAGCAGATCACAGCAGCAGTGGGCCAGCTGCCCCATCAGCTTGGCCACTGGTTTGACAACACCACTCATATATTTCCAGTCCATGGATAGTTGGGAGACAAAAAAGAACATCTCTTTCCTTCTTCACAACACCTGGAGATGGCTGGATGCCCAAGAGCATCACCCCTTCATCCTCAGAAAGGAGCTTTTCAGTCCACAAACCTTTGAGGAAAATTGCAAACCCATTTCTTATTATTCAGAACTGCACAAAAGATTTGTTCTGTTGAGATTTGATGGGAAGAGCTCTCAGGAAGCACACGGGGCTCTCATCACTCCCACCACACTGACTGGAGAGTGAGGTGGGAGTAAAACGCCTTTGAACTCCTCGCTGCTAATTAGACTTGCTTGGCCTATTGTGCTTAACGAGGGTATTGTCTGCAAATTGCTGCCGGTGGCCTTTTATCTCCCAGGAAGGATAAAGTGTCTTTCCTGAGGCCCAGGTGGAAGTGTTGACATGATCTGAGGTCTCTGCAGGTTGAATCCAGAGGGTTTGGCTGGATGCAGCCTTGCAGCAGAGCACGGGAGCAGAAGGGATAATGTCAAAATACCCCAAACATCAGGGAATTCTTACAGTATTCATTCCCTTTTTTTCCCTCCTCCCGTTTTGGGAGCCAAGGGCTCTGAAGGTTAAGCCCTTTGGGAAATCACACCTGCAGAGCTGAGGCAGCAGCTGCCTCCTCCTTTAAAGGCTCCGAGGTTCAAGGCTGTTTTCTCCAAAGAGAACAGGGACAAGGACCAGTCATTCCCATTTTCCCTGCAAACCCCAGCCTGTGGGTGAGCTGGGACAGGACAGCACAGGAGGAGGGATCTCGCCCTGCCCTGAAACTGGGCTGTGTTTCCCCTCTCCAGGTCAGAGTTGCTGTGACTGAAATCCGGCCTGTGCCAGGTGTTTGGGATATTTTCAGGAATCTGAACTCCTCCTCAGCCTCATGGGCAATAAGGTTTGGGCTGCCCCAATGTGAGCCCTGGAGACTGCAAGTGCCACCACCTGAGCTGATCCCTCCTGGCTCTCCTGGTCCCCAGCAGCAAGAGATCCACATCCCCAGACCTGTTCTGGATAATCCTGGTGGGATGAATGGTGGAAGTGCCCTAAAGGGAGCAGAGGATGAATATTGGGGGTGGAATGTGCTGGCAGTCGGTGCTGTGTGAGGACAGAGAGGCCACCAGGACACATCTCCCATTTCCAGCCCCTGGCACAGAGGGGGGTGGTGGCACCTCCCAGAGCAGCTCTGCCCCTCGCCCAGAGGGCAGGTCCCAGGCCTGGCACTGCTGTGGTGAGCTGCTCCTGCCAGGGGTGACAGTGCCAGGCACAGGAGCAACCTGTGGCTCTGGGTCACTCCTGTGCCTGCTGCTTCCACTCGTGGAGTGGGACAGAGAACTCCTGGGAGGGCCCAGGACTAGGAAAGGTAAAGCCCAAGGTGTCTGTGGTCCCTGCTGGAGCAGCAGTGCTGCAGGAAGAGAGGACCTGAGGATTCTCTTGTCTCTGCAATGCAGATCTTGGCCAGGAATTGAATCCCCCCCTCCCTGCCTTCAAGGAGGGATGTGTCAGAAGCTTTTTAAAAAGGGGAAAAAAAGTCAGATAGAGGAATGCTCCCTGTCTTTCTGAAAATACTGCTCAGCTGGAGAATGAAGGGAAGGATTGTTTGGGTGCCTGCAACCCAAGGCACTGCAGGGAGTGTGGCACAAACATTCCTTTTAACCCCAGACATGACCCAGCCTCTCACCCCTCTGCCCCAGAGCAGGGGTGACATTTCAGGGCAGTGTGTGACATGAGATCCCTCTGTCACCCAGAGTCCTCAGTCCCAGAGACACAGGGACACAGGGACACAGGGACACAGGGACACAGGAATACAGGGATACAGGGACACAGGAGCACAGGGACACAGGGACACAGGATTACAGGGACACAGGGATACAGAGACACAGGGACACAGGGATACAGGGACACAGGGACAGAGGAATACAGAGACACAGGGACAGAGGGACACAGGGACACAGGAGCACAGGGACACAGGGATACAGGGACACAGGGATACAGGGACACAGACAGAGGGACACAGACAAAGAGACACAGACAGAGGGACACAGGAACACAAGAGCACAGGGACACAGGAGCACAGGAATACAGAGACACAGGAACAGAGGGACACAGGAACACCCACCCCAGCAGCACCCAGGGCTCCCTGTGAGGCCTCAGCTGAGGAAGGAGCCCTCAGGCACAGGGCAGACGCTGCTGCTGCTGCTGCTGCTGCTGCTGCTGGTGGTAACTTCCCCCAGGGCAGCACAAAGCTCGTCAGTAATATCACTGCTCCTAATTATTTTTAATCTCTCCCTGTGAGGTGCTGAGATCAGGAGCAGCATTCAGTTGTTATTTCCCTGGGAGGAGCAGCCCCTGCCAGGCCAGGCCTCCAGCCCTGGGCTGCTGTGCTGGACCTGCCAGAGGGTTTAGAGGCATCAGGAACACGAGCATTGATCTCTTCACAGAATCACAGAGCCACAGAGCCACTGGGTTGGAAGAGACCTCCAAGATCACCGAGTTCAACCCAGCCCTGACCCCTCACCTCAACCCTGGCCCCGAGTGCCACATCCAGCCTTGTCTCAAACACACCCAGAGATGCTGAATCCACCCCCTCCCCGGGCAAAACCATTCCAATACTTTATCCCTCTTTCTGGGAAAAGCTTTTCCCTGATATCCAGTCTCCACCCTGCTTCTTGTGGAGATCCAATCTCCAGCCATCCCTGCACCCACAGTGGGAGCTGGGAGCTGCTGGGCACCAGCCCACTCTGCTCAGCCACAGGCTGGGCTTGGGCCAGTGCTGGAGCACAGTCAGGAGCAGCTTGGGTTGGAAAGGACCTTCAAATCACCCGGTGTCCAACCCTCTGCCATGGCAGGGACAGCTCCCCCTGTCCCAGGCTGCTCCCAGCCCCAGTGTCCAGCCTGGCCTGGGACACTGCCAGGGATCCAGGGGCAGCCACAGCTGCTCTGGGCACCCTGTGCCAGGGCCTGCCCACCCTCCCAGGGAACAATTCCTGCCCAAGATCCCATCTAACACTCTCCTGTCTTTGATAGCACTAAAGCCCCAGAGAACTGGCAGTGTAGTTATTAAGAGCCCAGTTGGAAAATCTCCCTCGGAGGTTTCACCTATCCTGCAGTGGAACAAGCTGGGGAAGAGTATTAGATAAAATAGTGTAAAAATTGGAATTTCTGCCCTGGGGTAAGTTCTGATGTTTCCTGTTTTGAGTCAGAATACAAACCTAAGTTTTAAAGAAAATCAAGTCATCTTTTTCTTTTTCTTTTTTTTTTTAAGGAACAAAACTCCTAATTACTTTTATTTTCCCTAGAAATAACAAAATGTTTCACTTCAGCCTTTCAGTGAAGTGAAAACATCTGACAGGCCAGAACTGAAGCTCTGGGATGGCTTGTTGAAATGGCCCCAAATGTCACTCCTTCCACACACCTGTTGTGGTTTCAGGACTGGGCTTCTCAGTCTGTTTTTAGGTTTAGCTGTGGCTTGTTTCATGTCACCTCCAGTGCAAGCAGTCAGTGCCCAGGAGTGCAGAGTGTGAGTGTGTGTGTGTGTCCTTCCATGTGTCCCTGTGTCCATCCAGGGACTCTTTCCTCTCACCTCACAGGTATTTTACATACATTTCAAAATATTCCCATACATTTACATACCCTAATATCCCAGGGATATTTTACATACATTCCCTTTTTGCCATGGATTTTCACACTCAGATCAACCCAAATCCAGGCCTTTTCTCTGACTGCATCCCAGACAAACCCCTGTAAAACCAAATGGGAATTTTATAGCTAGAAGTGATTTACAAAAATGGAGTGGGTTCGATTTCCTCTCCTTTCCAGCTGCCCTGCCGGACATTGGAGTGCTGCCAGCCCTGGCTGAGGCACAACATCGACCTGAAACATCCAAACATCAAGAGCTGCTAAGAGTTTGAGGCATTTTGTGTCCTTTTCCAAAGGGGATGTGAGGAGAGGCAGAGAGGAGGCAGACAATGAGCTGAGAGAAAGCCTTTGGAGGGTGAATGAGGGCTCCTGGCTGGGCCCTGGCTCTGAGCACTTGTTGGACTCTTCAGGATCTTCCTCCCTCAGATTTACTCACTAAAAGGAATTGCTGGCAGTTCTCTCACCACACTTACTTGCTAAATTAGGCTGAGCTATAAATATTTACCTTCCTTTTTATTGCATCTGAGGAACTTCCAGCTCTCTGTAAATGTGGATGTTTATCCATAAGAGCACAGAACATCCAGGGTTCTCTCAGCTCACCAGGTCCAGTCCCTGGCTGGCCCAGGTGACCTCAGAATCTGGGGCTTTATGGCTCAAGTCCCAGTTGAGAATTCAGCAGATGTGCATGGGAAGGGTGGGGCTGCAGCCACAGATCCCCAGAGCAAGGCTGGAGATGTCTGCAAAGCCCCAGGGGACAAGAAGTACCAGACTTGAACTCACTGCTGAGCACTGGGGGAGCTGGAGCTGAGAGGGGACAGGATCTGTGCCCTGGCTTGGCACAGCTCCGCTGAGTACTGGGACCACTGCCTGGGGGGCTTCTGGACATGGAATCCCAGAGCCATGGGATGCTCTGGGTGGGAAGGACCTTAAAGCTCATCCAGTGCCACCTCCTGCCACAGGCAGGGACGGCTCCCACTGTCCCAGGCTGCTCCAACCTGGCCCTGGGCACTGCCAGGGATCCAGGGGCAGCCACAGCTTCTCTGGGCACCCTGTGCCAGGGCCTCCCCTCCCTCCCAGGGAACAATTCCTGCCCAAAACCCCATCCAGCCCTGCCCTCTGGCAGTGGGAAGCCATTCCCTGTGTCCTGTCCCTCCATCCCTCGTCCCCAGTCCCTCTCCAGCTCTCCTGGAGCCCCTTCAGGCCCTG
This sequence comes from Chaetops frenatus, assembly GCA_013400775.1. Lineage (NCBI taxonomy): Eukaryota > Metazoa > Chordata > Aves > Passeriformes > Picathartidae > Chaetops > Chaetops frenatus. Next base: position 12,514 of record VZTR01033409.1, on the reverse strand, counting down.
CAAGGGGCTCTGAGCTCTCCCTGGAGCCTTCCCTTCTGCAGGGGAACATTCCCAGCTCTCCCAGCCTGGTCCCAGAGCAGAGGGGCTCCAGCCCTGGAGCAGCTCCAGGGCCTCCTCTGGACTCTCTGCAGCAGCTCCAGGTCCCTCTGCTGTTGCACTCCCTGAGCTGGGCTGTGCTCCCTGAACCCAGCTGTGCATTTCCAAATTGACACTTTCCTTAATCCCAGCCCTGTAGGCACCGTTGTGGTGCATGCAGGAATGGGCTGTTATGTGGGATTGTTGCAGGGGGGCAGGAGAACAAGAGGAGGGTGGTTTTTTTTGGAAAAGCTCACTGACATTGGAACAAATCAGTGCCTTGATGCTCCTTCCCTGCTTTGCAAAGCGATTACTCTGCTTTAGAACCATTTGTTCTCCTTTGATTTGTCTCCAGCCTTGCTTTGGGGGGAATTTTATGGAATTTTACTGCCTCATATAACACTTATCACTAGCAATCAATATTGATTTTAACATAATGTTTTGTTTTAAGACTCCTTTTGTTGTTTTGCATTCATTCTGCATGTTAATAAGGTTTATAAAATCCATGATATTTTCTCCTTTCGTGAAATCTTATTGGGATAATTACCCTGCTCTGCTGACAGATCGTTGTGCCTGAATTATATAAAGAACACCACTGATATCTGCTTTCCTTTCATCTCTTGAGGGATGCTTTCCTACCTTGACGTGCAGTGTGTGTGTGAATGCAGAGTAAATACTGAGAAACTGTTCCTCTGTAACTTTATTCACTTCTTTCCTCCTGGAAAAGGAACTCCCAAATGTCACCCAGTGCTTCCAGTAGTGTGACCTTTGCTGTAAATAGAAAATCCAGCAAATGGGAAGGGCTGATGGCCAAGCCTTTGGGCCAGGGGATGCAGCCCAGGGACGTGTGATCCACAGCCAGCAGAGTGCAGAAACCTCTGCCCAGCTCTGCAGTGCTGAGGGAAGAGTGTCCTGGGAAAACCCTTCCTGATGAAGGCTCTTTCCTGGAATTTTGTCCAGGAGTTCTGATCCTTCTGCTTTATGGGAGACAGAGCACTTTGATCCTCTCTTGCCTTGCTCATGCACCTGTTTGGGTCCAAGTCCAGAGATGTCTCTGTGCACTTCTGGGATCAGTCCATCAGCCACAGTCCCTGTGCCACCCCCTCTCCTCTGTGGGACACCAGGGTGTTTCCCAGGACCCCTTCCAGGAGCTGGACATGAAGAGTCACCTCACATCTGCCCTGTGGGGATGTTGAAGCAGGGACCAAGACCTTGAACTGAGCCCTGCACACAAAGATCTCAAAGCCCTGGGAGGGAAAGGGAAGGCTGGGAGGCCTGAGGTCTTTCCCACCCCTAATGGTTCAGTGGTTCTGTGCATGGGAGCAGGGATGAGACCATCCCAGAAGCTGGACAGTTACAGGATGAGATGGAAAAGCAAGAGGACTGTGTGTGACAGCCTCAAGGCTGACCCTAATTAACATCTCAGAAAGAGAACTCCCTGGGCCGGGAGCTCCCAGAGTGCAGAGCTGGCTGCTCACTGTGACAAGATGGATTTGTCAAACTCAGAATTATTTCTTGTTTCTCTCCTTTCTTGGGGTTGATGCCTCCAGACAATCATCTCCCTATGAATCAGACTACCAAAGTCATTGCTCCTGGGAATCTCTCCTGCAAATGCAGAGCACGAAAAAGATTTTGCTTCCTTCTCATCTTCCTCAGACCTTGCACCCCCTACAAATTCTCCCTGTGCTCTGTTACAGAGAGCACTGAACCCACGGGCAGCTGGGATTCCTGAGCTTCCAGAGACACAGCGAGGTAGAAATGCAATAGATAAAACTGTCCTGCTTTTGGATAATCCCCAGCAAACAGCACTTTCCTTAATCCCTCACAGGATGCTTTATTGTGTATCTGGGCTTTAGCTGCTGTTCCCAGGCATTTGCTCCTCAGTTATTAAGCACAGATCACTGGGAAGTGCCTGGTTCTGCACGAAACAGCCCTGTGAGAGCAGTGCTGGGACCACAGGGCCCAGGGCTTTCCAGGTGTGACAGGGAAGAGCTGAGCACCTCTCTGGGACCAGTCTGGGGGCCTGGGCTCCTGTGCCAAGGCTCCAGTTTGCCTCTGCAGTGCTGGGCAGCACCAGCTGCAATCAGGAGTGAAGCAAGTTGGACACAAGTTAAATCCAGCTGGGAATCCGTGACCAGTGGTGTCCAGCAGGGCTCAGAACTGGGGCCAGTTCTGATTCACATCTGGACAAGGGAATCGAGGGCACCCTCAGTCAGTGTGGTCAGATGTGGATCTGCTGGAGGGCAGAAGTTCTGCAGAGGGCTCTGGGCTGAGGCCAGCGGGGTGAGGGTCAACACAGCCAAGGCCTGAGTCCTGCAGCTGGGTCACAGCAACCCCTGCAGCTCCAGGCTGGGCTGGGGGGCTGGGAAGGGCCCTGGGGGTGCTGGGACAGCAGCTGGACACGAGCCCAGGTGTGCCCAGGGGGGTAAGAGGCCGATGGCTCCTGGGCTGGATCAGGAACAGTGTCCAGCAGGAGCAGGGAAGGGACTGTCCCCCTGTGCTGGCACTGCTGGGGCCACACCTCGAGTGCTGGGTCCAATTCGGAGCCCCTCAGTTCAGGAAGGACATGGAGGGGCTGGAGCATGGCCAGGGAAGGGAGCGGAGCTGGGAAAGGGCTGGAGAATTCCTGAGGGAGCTGGGAAAGGGCTGGAGAATTCCTGAGGGAGCTGGGAAAGGGCTGGAGAATTCCTGAGGGAGCTGGGAAAGGGGCTCAGCCTGGAGGAAAGGAGGCTCAGGGGGGACCTTGTGGCTCTGCACAACTCCCTGACAGGAGGGGGCAGCTGGGGGGAGTTGATCTCATTAACATCACAAGGTAAATTTGACCAGAAGGCAAAATACCCTATTTAGGGAATTCAGACTTTCTGTTTTCCTACTCACAGCAGAATCACAACACATGGAGGATTCCCCCTCTCTCACCTCATGGTGTGTAAAACTCCCTAAAAAAACCCCACTCCACATGCTTTTAATCTGTTCTGCAGGTTTGGGGGTGTCCCCATCCCTCATTCACAGCCCTGGGGCTGTGCAGACAGACTCCATTGGTGGCCTTTTCCATTGGGGTGTCCCAGCACTCGTGGCAGCAGCAGTGCAGAGCTTTCCTTGTTGTGCCCAGATGGAGAGCAAGGCGGGATGTAACACAGCTCTTGGAAGCCCTTCAGGCACGGAGTGGTTTTGGAACACCTGGGTTTTACTCCTGGTGGGCTGTGGCCAGGACTGGGCAGCACTGGGAGCTGCAGAGCCCAGCAGAGCCCAGCAGAGCCCAGCAGAGCCCAGCAGAGCCCAGCTCCTGGCCCTGGTGCAGAGGCAGGCAGGCAGCCCAGCACATGGGGCACTGCCAGCCCGGCAGGTCAGAGCCAGCAGGAGCCACACACACACAGAGCACACCTGGGCTCCCTCTGGGCTCTGCCCTCCCTCAGCTGGCAGCTCTGGGCAGCAGGGGGCACAGCCAGGTGCTCCTTCTCCTCTTCCCCTGGGCCCCGGGGCAGCACCCCCAGTCCATTTCCAGCCACGGCTCTGTGGCTGCTCCTTCCCCACCGTGGAACAGCCGTGCCCCACCCAGCCCCAGAGCCCAGGAGAGATCTGGTCCTGGATGACAAAGCATCTGGGCTTCAGCGACAGCAGGTGACTCCTGCTGGTGATGGCTCCCAATCCACCACTACTGGATGGTTCAGGTGGCAGGAGTTCAGCAAGGTCCTCTTTAATGGGGAAATAGAGCAATCCAGAAGGTGCTGCTGCCCTGGTTCCACGGTCCCAGATCCAGAGGGACCTTGGCAGGCTGGAGAAAGGGGCCAACAGGAACCTCATGGGGTTCATCAGGGAGAAAACGAAGTCCTGTCCATGGAGAGAACAACCCCTGGCACCAGAATGTGCTGGAGGCCACCCAGCTGGAAAAGAGCTGGGCAGGAAAGGCCCTGGGTGTCCTGGAGGGCACCAAGGTGACCCTGAGCCAGCAGTGATGAAGGCACAGGGTGTCCTGAGCTGTGAGACAAAGCAGTGCCAGCAGCTCAGGGAGGGGATCCTGCCCCTCTGCACAGCTCTGCTGGGGCCTCACCTGCAGCACTGGCACCAGTTCAGCTCCCCAGGACCAGACACACCTGGACCTTGGTGTCTTGAAGAACAGACAGGATTTGTGTCCTAGGCTGGCTGTATGGTGCTTTTATCCCCATCTGTCTGTTCAGTTCAGAAATGAGCTTTGTAGCTTTTAGCCTGAATCTCAGAGCAAGTGCTGGAACCAACCTCGTTATTGCCTCACCTGTTCTGGAACCAACCAGAGCCAAACTCATTATTGCCTCACCTGTGCTGGAACCAACCAGAACCAACCAGAACCAACCTTGTTATTGCCTCACCTGTGCTGGAACCAACCTGAACCCCATCAAAGCTCTCCCCAGAAGGTTCCCTGAGCTGCTGCTGTAGGAGGCTCCTGCTCTGCTTGTCCTGGGTTCCTGGTGAACTCCTGAAGCCAAAGGTTTTTTTGGGATTATTCTGCTATTGTTCAATCCAGGGGACACCAGGACCATCACCTGGGGGCCCCCCCAAGCTGCACTGCAGCTGGGCCTGAGACTGAGAGAAGAGCTGAGGACACACCCACTGAAAGGACTTTTCTGAGTTTGCCATCTCTCCAGAACAGCAAGGGGATTTATTGTGTAGATTCGGCCATTCTTTATGCTTGTGGGTGTTTTTGTTTTGTTAAATAAATAGTTTTTTCCACTTTTCTCCAAGGAAATGTATTTCCTGAACCAGCTGGGGGAGGGGTGGCTTAAACCTCTCTTTTGGAGGGACCCCTTTTTGAAGGTTTCCTCCCAAATTTGTCCTAAACCAGCACAAATTGGAAGATACCCCAGGTATGAGGAGAGCTGGAATCCAGGCAAAGCTTCTCTAGGAGTTACATTTATCCCTGGGACAATGCAGGCAGTTTTTCAGCTCTGTGGAAGGGGATGGGTGTTGGGAGGGAGCCCGTGATCTGTGGACACTTGAGGCACTTCTCTGTGGAGCTGGAGGGCAGCAGGATTGTGGGAAACACAGCAGTCCAAGAGCAGGTACCAGAAAAACTCCCACTCTCAACCCAACCTGAGCCCATCCCAGTGGAAGGCCATCCCTCAGCCAGGAACTGAAACCATCCCCTCTACCTTTAGGAACAAAACAAACATTTAAAAAGCCCTCCCTCTTCTTGGAGTCAGAAATGTGCCAGTTTGTAAGTGCTAACCATGACTTCAATTTCTCTCCTCAGTGGCTGGAAAGTGCTGGTATTTTTGGCTCTGTCCCAGCTGACCTGACCTTGCTGACATCCTACATCCCATGAAAACCCTCCTGCAGATCTACACTGCTGATAGTGTCATAAAAAAGTGTGGAAGGGGAAGGAGGAGAGGGACAGGGAAGGGAAGAGAAAGGAATGATTAAACAAAGCAATAGCCAGGCACCCACATAAAAATCTATCTGGGTGATGAAGCTGCAATAAATGTGGCACATCAGAGCTTCCGTATAAATGGTCGGGGTAAAATATATTTTTATATATATGAAAGAGTAGTTTAAAAATTACTCTGAGCCCACATTCCTCCCCCAACAAAAGAAGAAAAAATTGTCCGAAGTGTAGCAGGTTATTGATTTTTTATAAGTCAGGGACAAATTTATTGGAGAGAAAAGTTCATTATTTAGTAATCCCACAGCTCAATCTGCTCTGCTGGCCATTAACCCTCAACAGTTCCCATGATAAACTCCCCGTGAACTCTCCATGTGCTGCCTCAATGAACTGCAGATGGATTTTGCTGAGGGCTCGTGCACCTCGCCTGGATATTCATTGTGGTTCTGCTGACACAGGGCTCAGCTCCCCAGGGCCCAGAGCAGGGTCTGTGCCCACCTTGGCTCCCACACCCAGCCCCTGCCAAGCCCTCTCCACTCCTTTATCCCCTCTGTGGGTGCCCTCTGTGCTGACTGGGACAGAAAGGTGGAGCTACCACTTTGCAGATGCATTAATTGCACTGACTGCCTTAATTTTCCCATAATCCTTAAGAATCCCTAAAGTATAAATACGTGGGAAAAGGAGCTTTTCCATAATTATCTGGGCACCACTGGTGCTTGGTGGCCTTGTGAATGCCCTTGCATAGGTAAACCCCAGAATGTGCAGCTCACACTGGCACCAGTTACTCTGAACTTACACAGCAGTTAAGGGTCCATAGTAGGGTGGTGTTGCAGCTCACTGCAAGAGCCCCAATATTTTTCTGACCCTGTTCTATATTTCAAATAACATGGGAAATGCTGTGCCACAAGAGTCAGGGCAAAATAACATTAAACACTACTTTTCTTATCCAATGACATTTTATATCCACCTTGCACAGATGGAAAGCTCTGCTGTGGGGAAAGGTTTGCTGGGAATAAGGCACGGGAAGCAGAATTATAAAAAATCGTGCTGTGAAATCAGGAGGGGAGGCAAAATCTATTTGCCTTGTATGTGAAATCTATCTTGGTAAGTCATTTGATAGAGTAGATGAATTGCTCATCGGAGGCAGCTGGAAATACGGAGTGTGAAGGAAAGAAATAATTGAAACCAGCCCTCATCAACATCCAGGGGGAGGGAAATGATGGGTTCAGGAAAGGCCCTGATCATGTGGTGACCGTAGGCAGGTCACAAACCACAGGGCAGCTGGTGGGAAAGGAGCTATTGCTGCACTTACCCTTCACTGCCACTCTGTAAATCAGGGCTCGTTCAGCATTCCCACTTCCCAGGGACTCCAGGCTCTGATCCCACTCGGGGACTGATGGAGCTGCTTTTGCCCAGAACCAGAAAAGCAGCACCAGAGAGCAGAGCAGGCACAGGTGGGCAGATAAAGGATCCTTAATTAATTGAGTTAGAACTAATGACTGAGGTGCAGGTTGCATCAGGAGCAGAGCTGACACCAGCCTCTCTCTGTGGGCCCGGTGCCATTTATTAATTTATTAATTAGTGCTGATGGATTTGGGGGGGTGCACAGGAGCTGCACTCAGCCACCCCTGAGGTGCAGGACAGTTGCCAGAAGCACACAAGCACCTGAGCCCAGGTGGGATAAGGAAAGTTCAGAGCATGGTGTTCCTGGGCTTGTGCTTTGCCAGGCACCTGCAGCCCATCCAAAGCTCTCTGGATGAGGTTATTCCCATTATCCCAGCTCCAGGCACTCACAGGAAGGGCCACAGGGAAGAAGTTACAGCCTGAGTCAATCACACTATTTCCAGGAATAAAAACTTACAGTGAGAAGGGACATCTTATGCTTCAGGGGGCCAACCATTAAATGTGGAAGAGGTGAGGAATTTATTTTATATATAATATGGAGTCCCAGAATCCAAGAATGGTTTGGTTTGGAAGGAACCTTAAAGCCCATCTGGTTCCACCCCCTGCCATGGGCAGGGACACCTGGCTCCAAGCCCTGTCCAACCTGGCCTTGAATGCATCATCTCCACCAGCTCTGGAGACCCCGAGAGTTTAAAAGTGACATTTCTCAGGAGGTTCAGGTGTTCCCTCCCTGCACTCAGGAAGCAGGGATTTGGGGCAGGAAAAGCAAGACATTGCCATTAACGGGGAATTTTCCAGTCTGGGGACGTGCATGCCACAACTCACAGAACAGCTGCAGGTCTCATCAGGTGAGTGGCTCAAGAGGGTTTAAAAGCCTTTCTCTCCCTCTCACCTTGCCTGGTGTGGAGGGCAAGGGAACCCAAGAGGGCCTGAGGAAAACGCTGCCACCAAGTGAAACACCACCCCCAAATGGCCTCTGTTCTTTAATAAAGCATCTTGTCATGTCTGTAAACAAATCACTCTCCCCCAGGGCAATGAACTTGCCTCCAAAACACCTGCCCAGGGCTTTCTCAGGTTTAAAAACCAGCAGAGCTCGATGTTTGGAGGTCATTTATTTATGTGGTGGTGAATTCTGAGCCGTGTACTCGTACAACAAAAGCCTGGGGGAAAACTGAGTCTGAGCAGCTCTTTGAGCTCCCTCTCTGTACCAGGCCAGTGCTTCACACGGCCAGCCCCCACAGGGACACAGAAACCAGCTGGCAAATGGCCTGGCCCGGCCTGGCACAGCCTGGCCTGGTACAGCTCTGCCTGGTACAGCTCTGCCTGGTACAGCCTGGCCTGGCACAGCCTGGCCTGGTACAGCCTGGCCTGGCACAGCCTGGTGTGGCACAGCCTTGCCTGGTACAGCCTGGCCTGGCACAGCCTGGCCTGGCACAGCCCTGCCTGGTACAGCCTGGCCTGGCACAGCCCGGCCTGGTACAGCCCTGCCTGGTACAGCCTGGCCTGGCACAGCCCGGCCTGGTACAGCCTGGCCTGGCACAGCCCGGCCTGGTACAGCCTGGCCTGGTACAGCCTGGCCTGGCACAGCCTGGCCTGGCACAGCCTGGCCTGGTACAGCCTGGCCTGGTACAGCCTGGCCTGGCACAGCCTGGCCTGGCACAGCCTGGCCTGGTACAGCCCGGCCTGGCACAGCCCGGCCTGGCACAGCCCGGCCTGGTACAGCCTGGCCTGGCACAGCCTGGCCTGGCACAGCCTGGCCTGGTACAGCCTGGCCTGGCACAGCCTGGCCTGGCACAGACCTGCCTGGTACAGCCTGGCCTGGTACAGCCTGGCCTGGCACAGCCTGGCCTGGCACAGCCTGGCCTGGTACAGCCTGGCCTGGTCCCTTCAGGGGCTGCAAAAGAGGGCCTGGGGTGTCCTGGGGGGGACACAGGGACAGGGACCTTCCTGCCCTGCGGCACCCCAGCAGCCCTTTACAGCCTTGGGATGGGATGGGATGGGATGGGATGGAATGGGATGGGATGGAATGGAATGGAATGGAATGGAATGGAATGGAATGGAGGACCTGATTCCTGCCTGGGAGCTGGTAAAAAACAAAGAGCTCTGAGCTGTAGCTGCTGTTTCAGGTAAATCCAAGGCAGAGGCAGGTAAAACAAGAGGAGGGATGCGCTTTGGCTGCAAAATCAGGAGCACTGGGGCTGGATTTTCCTAAAAGCAGCGTTTTTTCCTGTCAAAGCTCTTGGTTGTGCCTCAGCCTCAGCACGGTGCTCTTCCCTCTGCTCCCTCTGCCAGGGCCTGGAGGCAGCCTGGGGCCTGGGAGGGTCCCAGCAGGGACAGCCTGAGCCACCCTGGGGCTGTGCCCTGGCCTGGCAGCCTAAGAGAGCTCTGCCAGCCTGCACAGACAGCCCGGGCCCCAGCCCTGAGCTCAGCTTTAGCCATTGTTTTATTTTTGCTTTTCAGGCCTGGCAGGTTAACAGAGCTCTGCCAGCCTGCACAGACAGCCCGGGCCCCAGCCCTGAGCTCAGCTTTAGCCATTGTTTTATTTTTGCTTTTCAGGCCTGGCAGGGGCCAGTGCAGCTTTTCCTCTGCCCCCCAGCACTGCCTGGGTTTGCAGCTGTCTCCCTGGAGTAAAGCAAAAAGTTTTAATTCCTCCCTTTGCTTCCAGGGCCAGGGAGGTGAAAAAGACTCCAGAAAAGTGCCCAGGAATGAGGAAAGGGTTTTGGGAGGACTTAGACTGATGAGGCTTCAAAAGGAGAAATCTCTTTACCTTTAGGACTTTTGGAAATAAAAAGAGTACACAAAACTCTTTAATGGGAGGACTTTGGTTAATGTGTTTTTCAAATACGAATCTGTTTTTGGTCTTTTGGGGAGACTTTTGGACTTACTTCACTGTGGAACTTGAGACTGTATTACCCAATAGTTGGAGTGGACCCTGGGCATGATTTAGAGAGGAATAAGGTACATCATGCCTTTACCTAAAGGAGATACTCAATCATCAACCAAATTAATTTACCAATATCTCTACATTTGTGCAGTGAGATGTGTCTTGGTTAAGCCAGGCTGAGAGCAGGTGTGAGGCCAGGGGACCTTTTCACTCTCTGCAGGTTCAGCCCCAAGCCCTGGCTGATGTTCAGCTGGTTTGGGGAACACATCCCCCCTTCCAGGACACAACGCTGCACTGGTGGGGGCCTTGACCAGCCCTCCAACTTGTTTCAGTTTTGAAAGAATTAGCAAATCAGCACAGCTGTGTCTCACAGGAGCTGACTGGCAGCCTTTAAATCTCCATCAATGGCAGCAAGGGAGCTGAGCTTAAATGGCACAAAAAGCCAAGATTTGTGGCCCTTGCAAGACTTGTGATTTATTGCCCCAAGACACAGAAAAAGACTTTTTTTCATCCCAGCCCTTATTAAGTTCCTCCATTGACTGCTCGTTAAATTTTGCCTGGGAATTGCTCAGAATAAACATTGAAATCTCCACCAGAATATTGAATAACTTCTTTCCAAGAAGCATAAATAAACCAGATCCAGGTCTGCAGCCATCTGTGTGTAGTCACAAAGTGTTTATGCTTCCAGCCCTGCTCCAGTGAACTTCAAGGTGTCATTTTTGGAGAGTTGCATCAGACAGAAGATTTCCTCCCGAAGCCACCAGTGCTGGTTCAAAGTGGAGGTGACAGTGATGGTTTGTGACTGATGGCCCTGCAGGCAGGACAGGCTGTGGCTGCAAGGAAGGAGTTTATGGTGATTTGTCTCTGTTTATTGACAGAGAGACAAAGGGCCAGAGAGCGCTGATCCCCAGGGCTGATGGATTTTGGAGCGATGGAATTGGGTCTTTCACTGTAGTTCCCACACCAGACATCTCCTGTTCTGCTCTTTAGCCTCCACCAAGGAGATCCCACTCCCACCAAGGAGATCCCACTCCCACCAAGGAGGTCCCATTCCCACCAAACAGCTCCTATTCCCACCAAACAGATCTCATTCCCACCAAACAGCTCCCACTCCCACCAAGGAGATCCCACTCCCACCAAACAGCTCCCATTCCCACCAAACAGATCCCATTCCCACCAAACAGATCCCATTCCCACCAAACAGATCCCATTCCCACCAAACAGCTCCCATTCCCACCAAACAGCTCCCATTCCCACCAAACAGATCCCATTCCCACCAAACAGATCCCATTCCCACCAAACAGATCCCATTCCCACCAAACAGCTCCCATTCCCACCAAACAGCTCCCATTCCCACCAAACAGCTCCCATTCCCACCAAACAGATCCCATTCCCACCAAACAGATCCCATTCCCACCAAACAGATCCCATTCCCACCAAACAGCTCCCATTCCCACCAAACAGCTCCCATTCCCACCAAACAGCTCCCATTCCCACCAAACAGATCCCACTCCCACCAAACAGATCTCATTCCCACCAAACAGATCCCATTCCCACCAAACAGATCCCATTCCCACCAAACAGATCCCATTCCCACCAAACAGATCCCATTCCCACCAAACAGATCCCATTCCCACCAAACAGCTCCCATTCCCACCAAACAGCTCCCATTCCCACCAAACAGCTCCCATTCCCACCAAACAGATCCCACTCCCACCAAACAGATCTCATTCCCACCAAACAGATCCCATTCCCACCAAACAGATCCCATTCCCACCAAACAGATCCCATTCCCACCAAACAGATCCCATTCCCACCAAACAGATCCCATTCCCACCAAACAGCTCCCATTCCCACCAAACAGCTCCCATTCCCACCAAACAGCTCCCATTCCCACCAAACAGATCCCATTCCCACCAAACAGCTCCCATTCCCACCAAACAGCTCCCATTCCCACCAAACAGCTCCCATTCCCATGGCAGCCCCAGGCTCCCTCCCAAGGCCTCCCCGCAGCTTCCAGCAGGACACACGGACAGAGCACAGAGGTTCTCCAGGGATGGAGCCCAAGCAAGGAGGGCCCCAGGGCTGCCTTGGGCACTTCCTCCAAGTGCAAAGAGCCCCAAAAGATCAGCAAGGGCTGAAGCAGAGAGGGCTTGTGAAGAAATCAGGAGATACCAGGTATTATAAGGGAGCACCTTGTATTCCTAGAAGTCCCCATCCCTGCAGGGGTTTCAAAGCCCTGTGGATGTGGCACTTGGGGACACGGGGCAGTGTGGCCTTGGCAGTGCTGGGGGATGGTTGGATTCAGTGATCTCAGAGGGCTTTTCCAATGATTCTGCATCCCTGTGACTCCAGAGGCCTGCTGGAGAAGGAGGGGGGAATGGGATGGAGAGGGACATCCCCCAGCAGTGCCCTGGCCCCTGGTGAGGCTTCCCTTGAGCAGGGAGCAGCGCACTGAGCATCTCTGGGAGTACCTGGGATAGTGGGAGGTGTCCCTGGCCATGGCAGGGGTAGGACTGGGTGGGCTTTGAGGTCCCTTCCATTCCAAACAATCCTGTAATTCCATGATGATTCTCCAGACTGCTGCAAAACAAAGTTTAGCAATATAAAGGAACAACTTGACAGAAGAAATGCATTATATTGACTGTGTTTTTATGGCAAATGCTGAGATGTACCTTGTGTGGCACAGTGTTTGCACCCACAACCTCTGAACAGCTCAAAAATCCCTTAAAGTGTCTTCAAATCCTGTCTCACGGCTGTCAGGGAAATGGAGAGACTTTTCCTCCTCCTCCTCCTCC
>VZTR01033407.1:155411-168006 GCA_013400775.1 Chaetops frenatus | reverse complement strand
AGCATTTCAGCTCGGCATATGGTTCAGATTTTAAAGATCTTCCTCAGTTTGCAAAAGTGACCTTTGTAGTGAGCTTAAACATTTGATGTTTCATTTTTAGTAAAAAGTGGAAATCTTATGGTAGAATATCATGTCTTTTAGAATTTTTTTCTTGGAGGAGAAGTAAAAATGTTAGAGACAATAATAAATTATTTTGTTTATGATTTGAAATATGGTTGTATGTATTACCATCTTAACTGTTAGGCTGACATTGGTCAATTAAAACAATGCAAAAGCAAACCTTTGTGAGATTTCTGTTCAATAAGACTTGTAGTCATTCTTCAAATATTTATGTAGAAATTCAATCTAAATAATAGCTTTGACTTTACTGAGGTTCTTCATGCATACAATTGCCAAAATTGAGTTTTATTATTACATCTATAATGTAGCCAAGGATTCATGATATTAGGTGTTATATAATGTGAATAATATTACAATCATTACTCTGATAACAAAACTCTGAATACTACATTCGCTTTTGTGTGAAAGGTAAAAAGGGAAAAAAAAGTTTGAAAAGAATCATGGACCATATATCACACTCTCTGTGGTACCAAATGTCATTCTTTTTAAAACTCACATAAAAAAATTCAGTTTAATTGGAAAATCAGTCACAAATTTGAATTATGTTGTCTTTAACTTAACAGGAGAAAAGATGGAAGAAAAGAGCTTGTGAGACTTGCTTCTACAAAGAATTATACAGTTAAATCTATTCTGTATGGCTCCTTGTATGGCAATGGGTTATCACCAATTTCATGTCAGAGACTGTGAAGGTCATAGCTGTTAGGCCAGTCCTAACACTGGGTTTACAGTTGATTAGTAGATGGAGACATATGAAAAAGCACTGAAAAATATCAGTGTTCTTATATATGCCTATTAAAGGCCATTTTCTCTGAGAGTAATCAGCCACTTAAGAGGTTTGGTATTAACTAACACACTATTTTGTTTTCCTTTCATATACTTTAATTTTATAAAATAACAGATATTCCTCAAGATCCTTGGGTGTTTTGAAAACAGACTTTTGTTTGAATAAAACATGTTTAAAAAGAGAACACTGGCAGAAAATTTTTTGTAAGGTGCATGAGAAATTTGAGTAATTTTAAATAGTAAAATGATAAGACATTGACTCCTATTGATACAACCTCTTCCTATGACTCATTCCTTTTATCTTTATATTTGTCTCTGCTAAGAATGTGTATCCTTTCCTGTGGGAAGTAATAATTCCTTATGGAAAATATTCTCTGTTCCTTGATTTACTTCTTAAATAGATCACAAAAAGAAGCAGAAAACATGTAACAGATTTTGATTATGACAGGTCTCTAGATTTTTTTAAGAGAATCATTTCCACACCAAATCAGCTTTCATATGTCTCCACGGTGAAAAATCTTCTTTACTTTTCAGTTGGCTTTTTTCTGATTGACAGTAACCTTTCTGCAGTGCTTCTCTCAAACAATTTTTTTATTACTTTATGTCTATCTCTTCTGTACCCACTCCTCTTCATTATACTTTAACTTACTAACTTCAGACATTCCAGAAATAAATGTATTTAAGACAAGATTTGAGGGGTGATAATGCAGTTTTATTAGGGTTCAGAGTAAAGAGTACTGTTGAAATTTGGCCTTTCATTTACTCTGCTAAGGCCTCCTTCTTCAAAAGTGGTTGTTTGCAATAAGACCTTCTTATGACAGTCTTTGCCAGATTTGGTGTTTAGCGTGAGAGCTTGCCTCTAGCTATATAATTCCTTCCAATTCTCTCTCTCTCCCCTTCCTGCCTTTCTTACAGAAATATTTNCAGTCTTTGCCAGATTTGGTGTTTAGCGTGAGAGCTTGCCTCTAGCTATATAATTCCTTCCATTGCTCTCTCTCTCCCCTTCCTGCCTTTCTTACAGAAATATTTTAATCTGCATGTGCAACTATCTTGACATCAAACTTTTTACAAATATATATTTGGAAGTAGTTTTCCATTGTCTAAACTGGTCTTTCTAAATTTATTTCATTTTATTTTTTATTAGAAATTTCTTATGTTGTCCCAAGTTGGTATTTACCCTAAACTGACTTCTAAGACAGGGAAAGATTAAACTCTTCCTTCATGAAGTAAACTTCTTTGTATTTATAACATGTGGTACTAATTATTTATTAGCTAAAATGTCATATTTTAGTCTATAAGAAACTTAATGAGTTTCACACTAGGTGTCACCATGGGGTTTGCCTGAGGGAAATTTGGTTGTTTGAACAAGAAGAAGACCTATTGATTTAATGCTCAGGACTCCAATAATTTATCTACAGCATGATACTGAAACATTGCGTGAAGCTCAACATTAAACTGAATGCTAATCTTAGAATTCACCAGCAGGCATAGGAAAAAACCCCCATGATCTTAATTACCTCATCAGTTGTGTAATACAGTGCTTATTCACTTCAGCAGAAGTCACTTATGTAGAAATAGATAGATGACATGGGGTTTTAATTTTCATCTTTCATTGTATGGCTATCTTAATTGTTGAACTAAGCTTTTGTGAAAAAAGTAGCTTTGACTTAATATTGATGTGTACAAGAAAATATTTGGGGTGTTTTTGCAATGATACACCAACTTTGAAAAGAAGAAATATATTTGAAAGCACAATTTAGATTTGATTCTATTTCATTATTTGTAATATTTAAGGCAGAACAGGTTCCTCATTTTTCAGAGAGTAGCACAAGGTATATACTCATATGTGTAAGTCTCGTGGTATCAGAATTACTCAATAGAAGAATCCATTATTACTCTTACCCCACAGATATTCTTATAGCTACTATTGTACAGCTGTAGAACAGACATGGCACTAACCAAATCCCAAGTGACAATAGTCAAGAACTTTTGCAAATGGGGATGCAACCTGTCTATACCTTCTCTCTCCTGTTTCTGTTTAGTCCAGAGGTTAGAATGATGAAAGTAAGGAGAATGGGGATTGTAACTTTAATAACTCTAATATGTAGGTAGCTTTATCATGACACAATGTGAGGTTACTAGGACAAGACTGTACTTAATTTAGCATTTCAATGTACTTTGATTGGCAGATTGTACCTATTAATTTTTCTTTTTTTCTCACTGCATCTTGGAGAAAAAGTATACTCAGGCCCAAATACCAATACTGGTTTCTTTTTTTCAAAAAACTTAGCCTCAATTATTTTCTCTTTATGAATGGAACTCTACACATGCAAAAATGTTTTCTTAAATCATTGATTAACACACGCTGTTTTTAGCAACTGCTACTTCACACTGCTACTTGTTAATTCATAAATTGGTTAGTTGATTCTAGTACAATGAAACTACAGTGGTCATATATTTCTTGAAAGAACAGAATGATACACATCATAAATCTCAAGACTTCCTCTCCTCTTTCTGTTGTAATTCTGTGCCCACCAAGCTTCTGTAAAAAAATGATTCAGACCTTTTTCATAGATCTAGGCACTATCATTAGCATCACAGGCAGTAAATTAAGGTCTTCTATCAGGTTGACAAATGGAGGTTCTGCTAAAGCATCTGGCATGCTTCTATTAAAAAGATAGGTTTTTTTCAGATGGAAAAGCTTTTCAAAAAAGTCTATCCATCGTAGCTGAGCTCATTTTGTCTTGAGTTCCTAGGTATTATATACTTACTCTTAGCACATTGTTTTATATTGATTGCTGTTCCTAGACCCAGTAATTTTGAAATTTATATCCTTCGAACACACCTCTTTGTATATGCTCCTATAGAGTGATATTTTTGAGCAAAGAAGAGGGTATTAGGTAATAAAATATATCTATTTTCCTTTAAAGAATTTCTGATGTAGATACACAATTTCATGAGCAGCTACCACAGAACATGAATTAGTGTAGTTTTCCTCTATCGGTGATCAATGAGTTCAGTCAGTGTGGCCTTAAAATCCTAACACTGTAATATATGAAGGGGAGATAACAACCATGAGAATACTATTTTGTGCAAACTTATGTTTGTTTTTTAAATATTTTAGGACTACATAATTTTATCAGCATATCCCTTTATGTGCTTTGTTTCTTTTGTTCTTTAAATGTTATAAGATCTCATTTTCCTAATTATCTGTGTAACAATATGCAACCTCTAGGATTGCAAACCTCTACTTCATAACTACAAAATTTACCTACCTTCATGTGTTTCACAAGAACCTAATTTAATAATTCAGTAGCTGTATGAAGAGAAAAATTATTTCAGATCAGATCATCCAATACTAAGTAAGAAGAAGACAAGGAAAATTTGTTTCTTCTAAAAAGAAGCAAGAACTCTAAGCAAAGACTCCAGACAAAGACTTCAAGTAAAAGCTTCCAAGCCTGAGACACACACACAGGTGTTGGTGGTTCTGTTGCTTTGAAGATCCAGAGAGACATAAATCTAAATGAGGAAACAACCTAACTAAAATTCTGAAAGTCATGATGAGGTAAGACACATTGGATCTAACAAGACAGAACTGTCTAAATCTTGGATTTTCATTAATCAGATTAGTATGCATTAATGAATACAACACCTTGGCTATGCGACACACTCTAAATATGCTGTTTCTGACCTATTACAAAATAGCTTCTTTCTTCGCTTATATGACATCTCTCAGAGCAGCAGAAGACAGTCTGCCAATGTATTTCAGAATTCTTCTATATGAGTACATATCCTTGTGCTTCCTGATTTCACAAACACAATTACAGCTGTAAGTGCAATGAAATTATGTTGAGGTAATCATAAAAATAGTTATCTCAGCTAGAGGTTACTACATTGTCTTTACATTTGAATACTAGCACCATTTGGGATATCCTCTTAAAGATTACTCAGGAATGGATGTTTCTGGAAGAGGTTAGGAATGATATTTCACCTCTGTATATGAGCTGAGTGATAGCTGCCATGACAGTGCAGCTATATATACACAAGATATCTTCAAAATGTAGTTTTTTATATTGCCTAGAATTACCAAATTCCTCCGTGTTTATGCCCACTTGAAAAAAGCCTGTCAGGAGTTTGACAAGAACTAGTAATTTTCCTCAGTGACAGGTTNGAGACAGGTTTGCAGGAGAAGTAACTATAAAAATGGGTATTAGGGCATTAGGAAGCCATCAAGTCCAAAGTATGGAATTCTAAACACACGGAACAAATCTTCACAGTAAGCTTTGTGTTTTGTTCTAAGTATGTTCCACTGGCTGAAAAACTTTGGGTAGCTCTATGCTACCACACAGTTACAAATAATAACACATGAAATTGTCAGTGATTGTACACAGTAGGTGACGGTAAAGATTGAACATTTACCACAGAATAGAAAAATACTTTTTTTGTTTCCATTCTGAGTATAAAAGATGTAGCCAAGGCTTCCATAAGAAGGAAACGCAAGGATGAATAGGCATTTCCAAGAACAATACATCCTGTCTCCTTCTTGTGTAATGTAGAGTGGTTATAGAGCTATATTTCTTGTGGAACAGATATTTTCATAGAGATTCTTGCAACCAACACTCATTATTTTGGCAATGCAAAGGCCACCTGGTTCCAAAAGCTTTTTGAATCACCTCCTCTGTGCCATAGCATTCACTGCTTCTTTCTCTACATGTGTTACTTGAACATTCTTTGAATTAAGACAAAGTCTCAAAAAATTAAAATAAAACTCACACTTCCCAATATATATTTTCTAAACAATGTATAATTTCATATGCTGAGCCATAAAAGGGGGGAAATATTGTTTCAGTGTAGAAAAAACATTTTTTCCCTTCCGTTTCTGCAATACAGAACTATATTCTCTTTAGTTACAGAATACATAGGTCTTAAAATAGATTAGCTGTGGGATACAGCAATTTCATGTATGCCTATGTTGTGAATTTTAATACCAGATAGAATTTTTTTACATTTTATTTATGAGAGAATAATAAGAAAAGTAAGAAGAGTTGTTGGGTCAAGTGGAAAGAGTAAGAAATTTCATATGATGGCAGCTATATATGCTTGGAAAGAAAAGGTTCAAAATATGTATAGGTATGAGTATGGCACAGTACAGAATTGGAATCTCAAAGTTTATGCAGCATCTTTGCTGAGACAAGAATGCAGCGGAGATATGAGCCTCAGTTATGAGGGAAAGCAAGGTGCCCAAGAAAGAGAATTCTAAGGAGTGTTCTGAAATTCAGAAAGTCAAAAAATTAACCAGATCTGGCCCTTAAGAAAAGGGATATCCCTGGAGAGATATTTTCCTTTTCTGTCTTTCAAAATTTTTTTCAAATTTAGCTTTGAAATAAATGGCATATTCTAGGTTATGTCTACATATCAGCTGGTTTCTTCAGGTGTAAAATTATTTCAGGCTTTCTGTAAAATGTTCAGTAAGGAGATAAGTTGTTATTGCTTTGACCCTTTACCACAAATACTGGTATCTATGTGGAAATTTATGGTGTTTTGTCTTGCCTTATTTGCAAATCAGCACTGAGCAGCAGGTACTTTTCCTGGGTTTGCTTAAAGTATGGTTGGCATTTATGTGTATCTAAAATTAGTACTTATAGGGAAAGTTTTCTGACTATTGCCTTAGTAGTTATGAAATTATATTGCAGATTGGGTAGATTAACAACTTAGTATTTAAATAACTCTCAAGAAATATCTTCACATATCTGGAAAGACGCTATAGTAATTGCAACAATATCTTGACCAAAAAGAAAATGTCAAAACTGCTTCTTGGGTAAGTTAGGACTAGTGATCCTGCAGGGAGGTGTCTGAAGTTCAATAAATGACTAGAAACCCTTACACAAAGGTATGTTTATATAGATATGAAAACAACATATGTAGTGCTAAAATAACAAAACTGGCAATGACTTCCCTGCTATGGTTTTTGGCTTAAAATTATCTTTAAGATTTTTAAATGTAAGCAGATCAAGAATATTTAGGATAGGGTTTTTGTTTGTTTGTTTTCTTTTATTTTCTTTTCTTTTCTTTTCTTTTCTTTTCTTTTCTTTTCTTTTCTTTTCTTTTCTTTTCTTTTCTTTTTCCTTTGTTTGGTCAGGTTAACAAATTTTTCATTGCTTTTGTCTTACTGGCAATTGTGTGCAAATAGTTTTCAGGATAAGTAATTAAGAGAGAATTTCATTGCTTTGGTGTGGCATTCTTAAAGTTGAATGTCAGAACATTTTCCAAGTACTGTTATTGTATATTAGTCTGAAGGGGTGTAAAAGGCAGAGTGGTAACTCTCATCTTAGAGGCATGGGAAAACGTGAGGCCATACCCCTAAGATAAGTTATGTGAGAAATATAAAGTGCTTGAATACCAAGGGAATCTACAAAAAGAAGTTGTTGGTACATTTTAAGTTCTTAAAAATAATCTAGTTTGTGTAGTTAGAAGAGTAAGAGCTAAATTAGGAAGGATCAGTTTATTTCTAATGCACTTCAAGATTCTTTTCCATCTTTTAATGTTTATTCAAAAAATGTGTTTTTATATATCTCTTTGTCAGTGTATGAATATGCATATATTCAGCAACATTAATGGATGTTATTTCTTATGAAATGTGAAATGTATGTTTCACAAGTATATAGTAGTATGGAAACACGCTTGTAGGATTTTCTCCTCCTAGAAATTTACTCCCTAGTTACAATAAATTCTAGAAGCATGATAGGACAAACAACACAGTAATTCATTATGTTTCTTTTCTTCTCCCAAAAGCACATTTTTAACATACATTCTGTTGCTTTTGGAATTCACAACTACATTAACAAAGCGTAAAACACTTAGTAGCCTTTGGAAAAAAGTGACAAAATGACTGTGTGATTTGAAATTACAGCATTTAAATCATTACTAAATCTAAGATTTGATCTTCTCCTGCCTCTAATGTAATCCTGATAGTCAAAGGCAAGTGAAACTCTACTGATAAATTCATACACTTATCAAAAATAGATGAGATGTCTACTAAAATATAATGTAAAAGAGTTAACTTTAAAATGTTTTTAGTCTAAATAAATAGTGTCTCATTGAAGAAAAGAAGAAGAAGAAGAAGAAGAAGAAGAAGAAGAAGAAGAAGAAGAAGAAGAAGAAGAAGAAGAAGAAGAGGAAGAAAACAAGCAGATATATTTCCACAGAAATGAAGAACCAGATTTTGCAAAGAAAGAAATAATCTAATATTAGCATCCAGCAAGAATTTTAAATTGATTCTTTGAATTTCAGCACTGCATCAGTTGACTCTCAGTTATACATTTTCCAAAAAGGAATTTCTACACCCAAGTTATTTTTCCAAATATACTGGACCATTCATAAAGAGAGCCATGAGTCCTCACAGTGCATTTCAAATTCAGAGCCATTGCATTAAACGTATAAACTATCTCATCCGGACAGGTGAACGGGTGTTAGGTAGAAGAGGCATTCAGTTTCACTTGCCTGAGGCTGACTTTATTGCCTTTCAAGACCTTGAAGGATTTGTTAGATTAGTTCAGCATTCACACATCTTCATGGGGCTGATGTGTATCTATTCCTTCTAGAGGAAAACAGAAAGATTTTGTTTTCTCTTAAAAATTTTGAGGAATGGCAGTGCAGTTTTGCAGATTGGAGCTGGTGTTAAGCCATTCTCACATGCACTTCAGTGCTCTTCTTTGTGTTAGTATGTTAAATAAAGTCTGTCATTTCCTAGAACACCTAAAGATTAGACTTCAGGTAATTTTCCTCTCAAAGCTGTGCCTCTGTGCAGAAATAATTTAAGGCTCATCAGATCATAACTTTCTAGCTCAGTGAGTAGAGCACTTACCTGAGGGAAGGATAGACTTAGATTTGAATTTCTCCCCCAAGCTAGTTGTGAAGTTTTTCTTCAAATAAACATTGAATAAAAGACTGAAATGCACTTGTTCAAAGGATGAAAAGTTAAGACTCTTACAGTGAGGCCAAGACCTCCCCCTTCAGACTAAAGCAGATTACTTAGGGTCCATGTTACTAAGTAGCTGAAGGCATTCCAGCTGGGGAGAGTTGGTCTATTCTATCTAAAGTTGAGGAACATAATGAATCTCACTTTTTTTTTTCTACCAGGTCAAATTCTCCAGCTAGAATGTTTTTTCAAATAAAGAAAATGGCACCCTTATAGTTCCTCCTAGTTTGTTTTTCTTAGTATGATGGGTTTGCATGGCCAGGTTTTGGTAGTGGGGCGTCTACAGGAGTGGCTTCTGTGAGAAGCTGCCAGAAGCTGCCACCAGATTCAGCAGAGCCAACACCAGCTGACTCTAAGATGGATGTGCCACTGGCCAAGGCTGGGCACATCAGAAATGATGGTAACAGCTCTGGGATATCATACTTAAGAAGATTTTAAAAAGTTATGTGCAGATGTAATTGCAGCCAGAGAAGAGCAGGGTGAGAACACGTGGGAGGAAGGACTCTGTAGACACCAAGGCAAGTGAGGAAGGAGGGGTAGGAGGTGGTCCAGGTGCCTGAGCTGATATTCCCCTGCAGCCTGTGGTGCAGACTGTGGTGAAGCAGCTGTGATCCTGCAGCCCAGGAGATCCATGAGGACGCAGAGATCCACCTGCAGCCTGTGGCCAGAGCAGGTGGATGCCTGAGAGGAGGCTGTGACCCTATGGGAGGCCTGTGGAGAGAGGAGCTCATGCTGTAGCAGGTGTCCTGGTAGGACTTGTGACCCTGTGGGAGTCTGAGGCTAAAGAAACCTGTACTGGAAGTACTCTCTGTTTGTAGAGGACTATTGCTAGTGGGATAGACTCACGTTGGGGAAGTTAATGAAGAACTGTCTCACATGGAAGGAGCAGGGCATGGACTCCTCTGCCTGAGCAGAAGGAGAAGCCATGGGTGATGGACTGACTGTAGCCCACATTCCCTGTATCCCTGCACCACTGGTGGGTGGGAGGTAGAGCTGGGAAGGAGGGAGCAGCGGGGTGAAGGTGTTTTTAATTTCTTATTTTACTTCACATTATCCTGATCTGATTTTGTTTGTAGGAAATTCAGTTAATACCTCTAATTCAAGTCTGTTTTTCTCACTGATGGTATTTGGGGAGGGATCTCTTCCAGTCCTTATCGTAACCTATAAACCCTTTGTTATGTTTTCTTTCCCCTGCCCAATAGTGGAGTAATAGAGAGGCTTTGGTGGGTCAGCCAGCATCAGCCATGATGTACATATATGTTTGATGCATGGAAAGACTCCACAACTCATATTAAGTTGTAAAGTAGGTATGCTTTCAATCAGCCCCAGGCACATGGGGGATATCTCCTCCAAAACCATGCGCGCTTTGGTGACTTTCCCTTGGCTATTTCTCTTCTGAAATATTACATATGCATTAAATTTCACAATACCCCATACATATTCATTACCTAGCCCAGCCCAGCCTCACCTCCTATTAAAATGAGCTAGAAAATCTGTCTGGGGTTCCGCAGTCCCCTCTGGTGGCTGTGAGCTGGGGTCTTCTGATGAAGCCAGTAGTCTTCTTCCCAGTGGCCTTATTTGGCCTCTTCTTCTGGGCAGGCACAGTAAGGATTTGACTAGTTCCCAGGTTAGTTTGCCCTGGCCAAAACCACAAGCCTGGTTCTTTGTGGCTCACAGACCACAAAATTCTGCTTTATCGAGTTTGAACAATACCTAAGTCCTGCTTTGCTGAGTTTCAATGTCATACATCTTACCTATATGACTTCTACCTAGTAACTACCAAGCAACTGAGCTCAGCAGCTAATTTTCTGTGTTCTCTGTACAAGCTGTTTCTCTACAAAATCACCAAATAATCTATTCTTAAAACTTTGTATTTTCATGTCTGTCAATGTCCCCCACATCATCTTTAGTGACATATTTTATCTGGAGCTCAGTGTATTAAAGATGTTGTAGCTGTTCTCAGACCAGGTTAACTACTCGAGTCTTTCAGAGGGAAAGAAAGAAGACTGTCTACTTTGAAAATCACAATTTTCAAAAAATTGTGCTATTCAGACAGGGAAAGGTTCATTGTATGCTGTCCTTTAGAAAGTGATAATGGATAAATCTTGAAACTACAAAACTTGTGGACTTTTAGACCATAAAAGTTTCTATTTAAGTATGCTTGACATACTTAACTTTTTTCTGCTGCTATTGGGCTACATACATGAAGTCCCTTTGACTTCAGCGATATTCAAGGGCACTTAAAAGAGCAAGAATTTGTCAAAACCAGACACAATTGTTTCTTGTAATTCAATGATGACCATGTATCTCCTTCTTAATATCAGTGTGGTAATCAGTAGCAGGGTTGTGGTAAGATTTCTTTAGAAATGATTTTGTTATTTATATATAAATAAGTAACATGACTTCAATTAGGTATAATCATAGAATTCTATTTTCCACTTCTGCTCTTCAATAATTTCAGCTGCACACAGCTCACATCTGCAGAATGCAATGACTTCCTTCCAAGCTATGCTTGAGTTTCCCTGCAGGACAATAGATGCAGTGAACAAGCAATGTCTAAAGGCATTAATGTGCTAAGGATGCTCTTCAGAAGCACTAAAGTAATACCAGATACCATTACCTACAAAAAGCTTCTACTAAACCTATTTTGATATATTTTTATAAACTTTATCATCAACTCTATGGTCTGACCCTTCCCAGAAAATTTGACAAATACTTGTGTTACATAGACACAATATTTATGAAACAAAAAATTTCTTGGGTGATGATTGAATATTATTGGGCTTTGGAAACAAGTTGCTAGGGGTAAGAAAAAGAAAAAGCAGAAAGTTCTTAATTCTAAAATTGAATTAGAAAAATACTTCTTTCTCCATGATAAAGATCGATCCTATGCATAGTATTATCCCAGACATAATTAAACAAAAGCAAAAATTTCTGAAACTGATGTAACCACCAATAAAAAGGAGTTACTGTGCTTATAGTATTTAGTCTTTAATTTTGTACACACAGTTTTCTGCACCAAGATGAAGTTAATAAATACAGTCTTCCTTCATCTAGAGAGTTTTCAAAGGAGTGCCAAAATGTAAGATGTGAAATCAAGATTCAGGAAGTGGAGGATCCTCTTGTGTGAACAGGATCTTACAGGAAGAGTTGAAATGCTGTAATTTAGAATTGTATGGTTTCTGTCACAAGCAAAGAAATTAATGCACATGCTTAGAAATCTCTTAGAAATTGAGTCTGTCTCCAGACTAAACAAAGTCAACAAAAGACAGGATTTATCTGCACTCCAGAAATCTGCCACTACACTTGTTCCAAGACAAGGGTTCCGATCAGGTACCATTAGACACATTATGGCTCTAAAATACTGATCAATTGCAACCAACTTCCTATCTTAAATGTTGGGTTTTTTTAATGTTAATTATCTAAAGCTAGAATCCCCAAAGTAAAAGCACCTAAATCACCCAAGCAAACTAAATAACAGAGCACTATCACAGAAAACACTTTCAAAGTAGTTTTATATTTTTAAATTTGTTTGGATTTCTAGATGTTAATGAAAGAACTTATCTCCCCCTGCTATCTGTCTAGCTATTAAAGACACAGTTCAACACATAAACTCAATAACAAAGAGCATAGAAGTAATTAGAACTATTAGTGATGTCTCAGTTTACCTCTGCATTTCCAAGTGCACACAAAGTTCCTCCTGTGGAGTAGTGT
>VZTR01033407.1:100420-112971 GCA_013400775.1 Chaetops frenatus | reverse complement strand
AAATGGAACCTGTAGCGTGAAATAGTTGCCCTGAACAAATCCGTGTGAACATGTTCTGAGTTTTCTGTATCCTCACAAGACTGAGACCTTTCCATTTTATCGTCTTAAATTTTGTTTTTCCATTCTTTTCAGTGAAGCATTTTGTAAATCCTTTCAAACTTAAGAAATGTAACCTCTGTTCCCTCTACCATCCCAGAGATCCTGACCCCACAACAAACAGATAGCTAACATTTCTGTTTCAGGAAAGAGAATAAGCATACAATCAACTTCTGACATGGTCATGGCACTGTCAATTATGTGCTTGCATCATTAAACTAAATAACCCGATAAATAATCTTCCAGTGTTAGGGATTTACAATGTAATAAGCACCTTGTGGATCTAATCCCTATTACTATGTTCACTATATCATAGGATTCAGTGCAGACTCAACTATTTTATCAGATTTGCAAAGACAGAACTAGTGAATGCACTTTTTTCCATCAAATAAATCCAAATAAATGACGGTGATATATTAGTATCTAGTTTATCCTAGTTTATGTGTATATTATGCAAAACCTCTATTGATTAAAAAGAAATGTTTTGTACAAATATATACATAAAAAAACCCTCTAATGATTAGGGTGCAATCACAACATAATAACACATCAGGAAATCAACAAAATATGATAATATTTTAATAAAGTGTATAACAAGGCAAAGAAATCAAGCTATTTAAAGAACAAAAAAATGTTATATTTCATGAACTTGATATTTTTGCTTGAACCTGCTTACTTGTATTATCAACTCAAGGTGTCACTGTTCATATCTTTTGTAGGGGAAAATTATTCTAAACCCCCTAAAATCATTTTAGTTATTTAGCAGATTAAAACAAATCATGCAAATTTCATAATAGTTAACAATCCTTATATGATTGAAATTAAAACAAGTAAGTTTCTGTAGCTTTCCGAAGACACTTAGAATAAAACCATATCTTTAATATGAATTCAGGTGGGAAGCAAAAATTCAAGATCAGGGGAAAGTGAATGAAGAGGGAAAGAAAAAACACGGATCAGGGTTATAGATGTTCTGTCCTGGACATTGATGAAACAGTCATTACAGACAGAGATGGCATCCTGTGAAGAGATGAATTGCTGCTGCTGCTGCTACTTTGCTGAAGGTGCTTTGAAATGGAAATATTAACAGGCTTGAATGTCCTGACCAAGCAAGGTTGTGTGCAGAAATCAGAGCTGTACTTGGCAAATGATAAGAAAAATTGCAATCAAAGCTGAGAGGCAGAAGTGCAACATGCATTTCCACAAAAGAATTAGAGTCAGGCAGTATGGCAAGGATCTAGAAATGGAGATGTTCAAAGGCACAAATGAATTGTCTTTGTTAGAAAAAATTCAAATCTAATCTTCACTAGCACAGGAGTGCACATAAAAGATATCTACTGACATAATCAAATTTGGATTTACATCAGCATCTGCAAGGGCAATATTTGGGCTAACCTGTTTTTATTTGAAGAATATGCTGTTAGACTAGATGAAACCTTTCTGACAGTCACAGAGAAATTAATAGGGAAATAGAAGAGGGCAGTGCTGACAAAATTCTGTAAGATAGATGCGTGAAGTAGTGGTGGCATCTCTGGGACTTACAATTCTTGAGCAGCTCTGTTAAATGTGCAGTGTCAGGGGTCTGTATCAGATGAGCCATCCATTATGTTGAGGTTCTGGAAATGGAAGAAATTCTAGTGGACTTTGGAGCTGTCTTTGGAGCTACGACATCCCAAAAGACCATTCTTGAGCTACAGAAATGGAAACCTGGCTACCACATTAATTTTCTGTCCAGGTCATGAAAAAGGCTGTCGAAAATGAGAAATCTGGGGCTCAGTGAAGAGGTGTTTTTAAGCGAAATACTATGTATTGTGCTAAAGCTTCAAACCTAACAAACTTTTAATCTCCTTCAGTCATTAAGTAGCTGAAAGCAAAGTAGGCTCTGCTTTGCAAAAAAACCTCGTATCTGAAGAATAGGTAAGTCACATGTGGGGAAAATTGTATCACCAATTATTTTGGGGAAATCCTGTGGAACTGCAAATTGTGAAGCAGACTAAAAATGAGGTGAAAAGAGGGCACCAGGTATAATATGAGTCACCACTGAGAATAGAAAATGGCAAAGAATAGATTTAAGGCCAGGTGGAAATTCTGTTTGTTATAATAGGAAATGGATTTGTGAGCAGAAAAAAAAAAATTATTCCTCCTTAGAAGAAATTGTCATTGCTTGAATGTTTTATTCTACATGGCCATAAATTTTGGCTGATAATTTTGTTCAGAATATAGAACAAAACTGTATGTTCATTCTGTGGCAATTTTGTCAAAACCGCTCTCTTTTAACAGAAAAATTAAAAAGAGTATAAATACTGACAAAACAGTCACTTTGTTGTTATAGTATGTTTACAGTAAAGTTATGTCATGAGAAATTTTGGTATGTTTCCTGTTTCAAAAATTCCTTTTGTTTTAAAATAAGAAATCTACCAGGCTTCATTAATGTCCTTACATTATTTGCAATTCATTTTGAATAGTGTTTGGTGTGGAATGATTTTTTATCCAATTGCTGGCCTTGTGTCACTGACCTGTAGAGTGCAGCAGACACTACTCTGCAGCAGCTCCCAAAGCAAATGTGTGCCCTCTGGGAAATGCAGAATAAAAAAAAAGTTAAAGAAATTAAAAAGAAGCCTCATACTTCTTCCTTCCCCCTTTTTCCTCTCTGTTTTCCCCTTTTCCAATGTCCCTGGAAATTTTGGCATCTTTGGCAGTCCAGAAGACGTTTCTTCAAAGTCTCCAAGGTACAAAGGCAAGGTGACCAAAGGCAGAGCCTACTGAGGGCTATTTGCACCAAAAATATTAGGAAGTTGTCTACCACCTACTCCCACCTTCCCTTTCCCCTGAAAAACAACCCAGGAGAAGTGAGGATGGCACATGAGGGTGGTCCATGCCTTGTCTCCGTGATGCTGTGAAGAGCTCTGGCTAGAGCAGAGCAGAAGAACAGGCAGATGGGAGCAATCCTGGGGAATGGGGACCCCTCTGAGACAGCTCTACCAGAGCAGAGAATCAGCACGGACAGGGAAGTAGTCCTTGCTGAAATCCAGAGTTCAGTGAGTTGGTGGGTGTGTGTGGCTGGGTGTCTTAGGGATCTGGGAAAGGATTTCATTGAATAGAGTTGTATGTTTGTATGTGTGTGGGGGGGCAGAAGGTGAAGTCAATAAATTTTTATATTCAAGGTCATGGGTTAGAGATGTGAAGATTTAAAATATGTAAGGACTTAAGGAGAGGAAGTGAACTGAAAGAGGAGTTCTCAAAAGCACCAGGAGTCTTGGTGGTACAGTGCATTAGCAGAAAAAGTATTTCTTTCTTATAAAAAACAAATGCAAATGATGTTTCTGATACATCAGTCAAGATATAGCTGTTTGGCAGAGAAAAATGTCAACATACATAAAGCTTCATAGATTTGTCTGAAGTGTATCTATGCAAAATAGAGATAAATGTTAACATTTTGAAGGGTTGTGACAGGTTTTAATATAAAAACTTATTTTGTCATTTTTTAAGGCTTTAAATTTTTAAAATGTTTCTGCTTAAAGATAACTTTCAAGTCTTGACAAAACAGGTATGCAAAATGGAAGACAGTGTGGAGAGAAAGAGAAGTAGATAACAGACCTCAGGTACTTGCAGTGATCTTTGCTCTCACTATTTCATCTTACGGCTACTTCTCTGTCTTCCACAAATTTCTACTCACTGTGTTTGTCTTCAAATCACAACTTCTTTACCCATCCAAAAATTTGACCAAGTGCAGCACATACATTCAGTTCATTGTAGGTTTCTGAGTTGTACTGCCACTCCTCACAATATAGAACAAGCTGGTAATTTTGTGATATACTTCTTAAAGACTAACAATGTTCTTACTAGAGCAATGGAATCTGAAAGATTGTTTATTTTATGGTATAATATATGAAAATATTGCTTAAAATTTTACTTTGAGAAAAAGAGTACTTAATTGTTGTATGGCCTCATTTACCATATCCTTCTTGAACACCTTGACCATGAGGGAAAGAAAGGAGATGGCTATGTTCACCCTGGTTTGATTGAGATTTATTTTGTTAATGTAAAGATATTTTCTATAGTTTTTGTCTCTTCTTCTTCATGTATGAATTTTTTAGCTCTTTTCTCACAACATACTCAACAAAAGTAACATGTGTCCCATAAGAGTAACTAAATATCTCATTTAATTTTTGAAGCATGGAACACTGTGGAATCTAACATAATAAATAACATTTTCAGTTATCATTATCCCTAAGTAGCTTATAGCTTCAGAAAACCAAACAAAATAAAACAAACCCTCAAAACCTAAGCTCTCAATAAACCTGAAGTTAACAAAAAATTTCCTGTCCCCAAACTACTTTCCATTTGGTCTTTGTATTGAACCAAGTATCTAAGAGTGGTACAGAAAGACAGAAGCATGTTGTGCTTCATTCAGTGATATTTTAAATTCCTGTGGGTATATAATCATGCAGGTCTGTGTGCATCAACACTAAGAGAATCCCCAAAATGGTCCATGAAACTGTTTCAACATTCATGATTGATTTCTTCCTAGCTTTTTAATGGAAAGACGTCTCTCCATTTCCACAGTCAGGAAGAAAAAAATAATTCTGATTAAATACAGTTTCACTTAATACCACGCAAGACTGCATGCATATGAACCTATCCCACTTCAAGTCAGAACATGAGGCATACATTTTTCCATATAAGTAACCTGGAGAAAAGTCAAACCTTATCATACCTGTCTACATAGACAAATATGATTGGATTGTTTGTATTCTATGCTGTTAAAGTGGGGACCTTAAAAAATGCCAAGGAAACTGTACATAACAAAGATCTTCAAAGGTTCTCACAAAACAAGTTTTGTTTCCTCAGTTTTCCTACTCAGACATGAGGGTGAGGTTATTCATTGAAAAGTCCTATTTCTTTGTAGAGATATTTCCTCTTAATAGTAAGGGGGAATTATTTTTTACATACTAATTAATTGTGTGAAGGAAATAAGGGAAGAAAAGCTACATTTGTACCCTTCATTTTTGCACATAGTGCAAATTTTACTATTTGATATGTTTGCTTCTCTTTTTTATGTACATAGATTTAGTTTATTTATTTAGAGTTAGAAAAGAAGAAAAGGAGAAAACTCTGGTAAGTTGCATTTATCCTGGATGATTTAATTTAATCAGTGGGGCATACATTCTGTCTGAAAGCTCTCAGTTGTAGTAAAAATGGTATATTATATCGATGTAAGAGTTATCCCACCATACACTTTAATCCAGTACATGAATAAAACAACCATGAATGAGACAACCTATTGTGAATGAATGGATAATACAATAATGACAAAAAAAATACGCTTTTTAAGCAGCAACACATTTTTTATATCATATATATTAAAAAAAAGGACATTAGAGCAATTCCAGAGATGAATCTATTCTGGCATTACAGGAACAATGACAGCACCAAAGCTCTCCTTTGTGGAATTTCTTTTGTAATTGTTGGGGTTTGGGTGTTCCTTTTTTTTTTTTTGTTTCTCTTCACCTGTGGAATTTTTTCCCCCATCAGTTGCTAAGGGACCATAATNGAGATATTTCCTCTTAATAGTAAGGGGGAATTATTTTTTACATACTAATTAATTGTGTGAAGGAAATAAGGGAAGAAAAGCTACTTTTGTACCCTTCATTTTTGCACATAGTGCAAATTTTACTATTTTTTATGTTTGCCTCTCTTTTTTATGTACATAGATTTAGTTTATTTATTTAGAGTTAGAAAAGAAGAAAAGGAGAAAACTTTGGTAAGTTGCATTTATCCTGGATGATTTCGATTTTCAGTTGGGCACACATTCTGTCTGAAAGCTCTCAGTTGTAGTAAAAATGGTATATTATGTCGATGTAAGAGTTATCCCACCATACACTTTAATCCAGTACATGAATAAAACAACCATGAATGAGACAACCTATTGTGAATGAATGGATAATACAATAATGACAAAGAAAAATACCCTTTTTAAGGAGCAACACATTTTTTATATCATATATATTAAAAAAAGGACATTAGAGCAATTCCAGAGATGAATCTATTCTGGCATTACCGGAACAATGACAGCACCAAAGCTCTCCTTTGTGGAATTTCTTTTGTAATCTCATCACTTTTTACTATGGCAAGAAGATTTGAAAGAAATTTTAAAACCTATGTTGTCTTCCTAGAGGGACAGTATCATCTTTATGGATTGTTAAATGAGAGGGAGAAATTTTGGAAGTAGCAAACCTGGAGTAAATTTCCAATTTGTTCCTTTTTTTTTTTCACTGAGATGCAAAATAAGAAAGTTAATGTGCAAATTTCTGCTGTACTTGAACCACTCTCTTCTGTAGATGTCACTACCACATTCTGTGCAAAAATTCTGTTCTTGAGATGCTGTAGACAAGGGTAAAAAGTAAAAGACAAGAAGAAAAAGAAGAATATAAGGTTTTAAAAAATTATATATTATAATAGCATAATTAAAATAGTAAAATTCAAAAGAAATGTGAAGTATTATATTGGATGATACGAGTAATAAGAAATTGCACGTGTCTCTCTCCTCTTACCTTTCCATTTTACTGGTAAGAACAGACAGGGAGCATTACATGGCACACAACTGTATTCCAGCAAGACATCAGTGATGACTGTGAATTTTCATTGGGGAAATTTAAACAGCTTTACTGATGTGAGCATTAGTGCCCCTATTTGACATTTAGAGAGGTGTAGGACCACAAGGACAGAGTTCAGAGAGGGGACATTTAAAGTTATTGTTTGGTGTGAAATGACTTAAAGAGAGGGCAGCTCAGACTTGGTTCTTTGAGACAGGTGTGGAGAATGATACCAGGTTTTTGTCTATCTCATTATTATTTCAGGTTAAGGTGTTCTCACCAACATCTTCCTTGTTCCCCTTCCTTACTTTAGTTATGAAGTATCCTTTACTGATGGTCACCAATTAAAAGGCATTGTGAATATATTTTTTGCATCCCAAGTGCATTAATCCCAAATGCCATCACTGTGAAATATTGTTTTTACAATCCTGATTCTCATCAGATAATCATAGGACTTTCTCAATTACCCAAAACTGAAACATTTTTTCTTTACAGGATTTTATAATCCCTGTAATTACTGTGGATTAGAAAAGTAAATAAGGTATTTCAATAAAATGTGATTAATAATTAGGCTGTAAATAATTTGGGTTGTTCTGATCTCTGACATCTGCTAATATGGGAAGTTACTGAAAGACTAAATTTTCTGTATTTATTAATTTCTGTGAAAACTTCTGAAACAAATCCCAGTAACCAGTATCATTTTGAGAACAAATTAACCAGTATGTCCATTAAGAGCTTTCCACACACATCTTCCCATAATTTACATTTTTTCACTGGTATGCAAAGGTCTGTGCTTACATACTGTCATGAATTCAGTGAGAAGACCAATCACAAAGACTTTTTCTTATACTTGAAGAAGATCTCAGTGCATAACCAGGGGAGACTTTTTACAGCATACAAAAAAGAACACCACCACAGACTTAATTCCTATTCAGCTTTCCATATATACCCCAAATTATTGGAAAGACACAAAAATAATATTTATAGCACCTATATATAATCAGTTCTTGTTGCATAGAGCATGTACTTGGGAAGCTCAAGATCAGAGAATACTCATGCAGTCAGTGATGCAAAGACAAGTGTTTGTAGAAAGGACAAGGTAGAGATATGCCCTTTAGGCAGAGTCAAATAAATTCTTCTTATGCCTATGCAAGTCCTGTGAAGGTCCAGCAAAGGTAAATAATCTTTTGCTAAGGGAGAATCTTTAGCAAGGCAGCAGGACTTCTTAGCTCCATTAGCCCCTCCTGAACCCTGCAGTGAGCTGTAAAGCAGGCAGAAGACAGCTGAAATGACAGTTGCTCTTTCAGAGTTGAGGAAATTAATGAATATTGGGTGCCAGCCAGGTGTCTCACTAGAATTTACAGTCGTAACACCACACATGATAGAACTGAAAAGAGAAAAAAACCGAGCTACTCACTAGATTTTGCTATCTCTGGCTTAATTGTGTTCTACATTTACATATTTGAATGTTTTTTAAGTATGTTCTGATTAAGAACTTTGGTTAGGTTTCACTTATACATAGTTCTGCTGCTTAAAAACTTTCATTGATTTGTTGTTTACAGCCTGATCTGACCACATTCTCAGTACTCACTGTTTATGTTTGCAAATTTGATAAAATTCCCTAGTGGTTGAACCTGACTTTGAAGGTTGTGCAACTGCAACAAAGGAGGAAAAAACCCATAGTCAGAAAGATTGTTTTATAAAAATGATGTCATTTGTATGATTATATCTAACCTGTGCAATACAATCATGCTTTCTAGTCCTTGGTCTGTAACTTGTTCCCTTGTAAATCTTAGACTCACCTCCTGGCCTGCATATTTTTTGCATTTTTTTCACCTAAGGAAAAGTAGTTCCTCAAGGAAAGAAGAAAAAATATGTTCCCTTCCTGTGCCTGATCTGAATGATCAAAGGAGCAGTGTTATGGAGTGCTCTGCAAAATATTTTGAGCAAAACTCATGGGAACTTGCAATTTTGCTCCATATTATCCTTAAATATTTGGTATAGAAGATAAAAATGAAATTGGCACTTGATTGGTGACTGTACCTCTGTGTACATCTGTATACATTATCATGTGCATCACCACTATTTGATAATCACATTACTCACATCACTGTCATTGCAACCTCATGTTAAAGAAAAAGGTTTTTCACTAGGTATTTCACACACTGGTAGGGGGAAAAAAAAGCTGTTATGTCACTTATCTTTTTGTGTGTGTTATTTTTCTGTCAGTTTTTCAACAATAAGACTGTAGGCAAGCTTCTCAGTGTTCTTAACATAGTTTGGAAATACAAATCAATGAAAATCAACTATAAGTTCAGATGTATTTGAGATATTGAGGAAAACAGCATCACAAGAATATTACCAGTTGTCTCTGACAGCTAATCTGGAAGATCAAACTATAAAAGCCTGGGACAGTCAGTTCCGAAAGTGATAGAAACCACTTCGGCACAAGAGAAACCCCTTCAATTTTCTCACCACTTGGTTTTCAATTACAGAACTTCTATCACGACTCTGCCTCAATACAGGGCAACAAATTGCAGCATGCATCATGTCATCCAAATCAATTATGNACATGGGCTCTCAGAGCTGTCCCACTACAGTAACACTTGAGTATCTGTTGTGACAAACTCCTTTGGCATTTGTGTGGCCAATTTCCATTGCTATAAACTGAACAAATGTACTGCTTCCAGCAGTTATACAAAACAACAAACTCACAATAATTTCTTCTCTGATTTGGAAGGCAAATTTTTGTATGAAAAAAAGAAATTTGAAATAATCATCAGCGATCATGAAGTGACAGCACAATTCCAAGAAACACAATGATCTGTCAGTGAACAAGCTATGAAAGTTTTAATCCAAATTTTGCAAAGGGAGGAAAGTGGATGCACAACTTGTTCATAGGCAAGGCATGAAGCTTTTGGTATTAAAATGGAGAAGTAATTATCAATCATAACTTGATAGGCTACAAATGCTTTGCATGGTAAAGTGTCAAAATTTGAAATATGCCAAAGGAGTAATAGTTTTTGCTCCTTTTATAAGCTGACAGTTTAACATACATGTTTTACTCATATTGGCTGGTAAATAACAATTCCTGAAGCTTCTGACCACTTCATTGGCTTTTATTTACTAGTATAATTCATGTGCTTCATCAGTCAAATGTGGAATATAAGAAATTGCATTAGAAAATACTTGGAAAGCTTATTAAATATAAAATGGGGAATGAAATGTGCATTTATATAGATAGTCTGGAAAGGTGTTTACATCCCAGATTAGATATATTTGTTATTTAAGTTTTAGCATAATTAGTTAGTAAATTATTATTGTCTTATCTAGTGTATTACGTCTGTACAGTTCCAAACTCTCCAAATCCCAGAACTTGTGTTTTATAGGAACTCTAGGTGACACTGATGGATGTAAATACCTTTATAAATGATGTTATACAGCAGCACTAGAATGTGCTCTTGAAGTTCCTTTAAACACAGTCCTCTACAGCATTGACATAAAATCTCTTCTGAGCCTTAACCATAATGAAAGTAAAAATCACAATGTGCTAAAATAATATGTCACTGCCAAGTTAAACTTCACAGTAACAACTGGAAAGACTACAAGTTTTAAAATATATTCTGTAGTTCCTTTGCTTTCTTTCTGTAGTCTCTTCATCATTTCTGTCTGGCAGGTAGGGATTTTTTGTTAGTCCAGATGTCCTATTCTATTTCATAACTCATGTATGAATTTAACTGCTTCTCTACAAAATTTAATTCTTTCCTTCCTTCCTTCCTTCCTTCCTTCTCTCATCCATCTTGTAGTTTGCACATGCAAACTAATAATCTGTGTCCTTACAGCTGTTCACTGTCACATATGGGCCCTCATCAAAGATTTTCAGTACTGTGGCAGTGCTCTACAATTGCAGTTTAGAAGACAGCTCCTATTATTTTGTAGAAAGTGCATTCTTAGATCATGTAAGCCTTAGGATTTTCAGGACTCTTTGCAAAGGTACAAATATGTGTCATCTTCTGAAAGTCAGACAACACAAAGAATAGAAAAGGCTAGTGGTGTAATCAATATGTAATATGGTAATTTCAAGTCTAGTAAATTTATTTGAATTTGTTACTTTTTTTTCTTTTGCAACAACCATGTTGCTGAGTTTAGTCCACATGGAATTCCAACATTTCCCACCAATAAAACTAGGAATTAGCACCTCAGTTGATGTATCAAAGTGCATCTTTCCATTACAAAATTAGAAAAATACAAGGTAGTAGACAGAAAAAGAGCAAATTAGAAGACAATAATAAATCTTGGAAGCATGAAATTACTGCTGGCATTTTGTCAACAACTCATGGCAGCAGTGTAAATGAAATACTGCAGTGACAATGAAATGGTGGTGTTTCTATGGCTAATTCAGGTTCTAGTCCATCCACACTTTAGACAACAGAAACTTGAATGCCAGTCTCCTGGATACCTTAACTCATACATTATTGTACCTATTTATATCACTTTTCCTTCTATGCTCCTTTCTGATGGTCTGAACTGTACCAATACAATGCTTCTTACATTGACATTACTACTCAAATTCCTCCATTTAAATTAAGGTTTACACCACTCAGACCCACAGTGAGTTATCAGTGTGCGTATCAGATCAGGTAAATGTTCAAGAAATACATTCTACAAAGGGTGACAAGTCAGGGATAAGAAATTTTGTTGATAATACCAAATTATTCAGGATAATTAAAATTAAAATTGGATAATACTAAGTGGCAAATGGCAGATATAGACTAATGGACTTGGATCAAAACAAGACATTGCCAATCAAAGATTTGATAGCTTGAATCTTTTTGGATGTCTGAAGACAGGCAATCAAAGCTGAAATTATCAAATAACCTATTTTGTTGTTGGGTTTTTGTTGTGTTTATTTGCCTGTTGGGTTTTTGGGGTGGGAAATCTTGTATGTAGCACTTCTCTGAGGCAAAAATTTAGGGGACTGTGAAAGAAAACTCTGTAGTATGATAGGTAAGGATGTATTTTGAAAAAAATTTACATAGCTGGTATTTTATTTTATAATAATACTAAGATTTCTATATACAACTCTAGTTTTAAAACATCATTTAATTAAAATTAATTTGATCTACTGATATAGCTATACAATTGCATACAAGTCCAAAAGACTCGTAGTTTAAGACAATGAGAAAAAAGATCTGCAGACCCACAAACTATGTTCACAATTAATTTTGCTGCCCTCAATATTTTGCTGCTCTAGTTGGCAACCTATTCTGTTTTTATGGCAGAGTCAGCCCTGTTTGCATGCTTATGACCTATTATTCGTCCATTTCCTTAAGGAAAATATTTACTTGTTTGAAATTAATCTTTAAACCAGCTGACTAAAAGATGCAATATTTGCATTCTTGCAAATTTGATACACAAAGGCACATTAATTCTACTTTTTTACCAGCTGGCCATATTTTTTGCACTACTTTTGTTTTTTTATAAGTGCACATTCTAATGTTATTCTTTGCTTACCTTTTCTATTTATTGTATGGGTTTATAAATATGTTTTTTAGGTGGCTAGGGAAAATGTATTTCAAGACAATGTTTTTTTTTTCCTTTTGCTCTTCAGCAACTTGTTTAATAAATCATTTTTTCATACATAGACAATAAAAAATTTTAATATTTCAGAAATCTGCTTCTCTGACTTCTCTGATTCTGACACTCATTATTGTGTGCTGAAACTCTTGTGTTTCATTAGTGATCACTCAGCAGACAATAACAAGTTTTTCATTCTTATCCACAAGCTTGAAGCGTTCACTGACAAGATACTTTAAATACATCCCTTACTCTGCCTTGTGTCTCCTATAAATAATAAACCAA
>VZTR01033407.1:71465-81909 GCA_013400775.1 Chaetops frenatus | reverse complement strand
AAGTTGTAACTGCAGGGAGCTCTCCCCTCAGTCTTCTCCATGCTGAGCAGACCGAGTGACCTCAGCTGCTCCTCACAAAGCTTCCCCTCAAAGCCCTTCACCATCTTCATAGCTCTCCTTTGGACACTCTCTAATAGCCTTAGGTCATTCCTATATTGTGGTGCTCAAAGCTGCACACAATATTCAAGATGAGACAGCTGCAGTGCAGAGCAGAGCAGGACAATCCCTTCCCTTGCCCAGCTGGCAATGCTGTGCCTGATGCATCCAGGACACCGTTGTCACTTTTGGCTACCAAGGCACACCATGGACTCATGTTCAGCTTGCCATTGACCAGGACTACCAGATCGTTTTCCACAGCACTGCTCTCCAGTCTCTCATTCCCCAGTCTGCATGTATATCCAAGGCTGTCCTGTCCCAGGTGGACACTTGCCCTTTTCTCTTTGAAGTGGATCACATCTCTTACAATCATACGATGTTGCCATCGCATGGTGGGATGGACTGGGAACGAGCATAAATAGACATACCTTTTTCTTTCCTGGTATATATCGTTGCAATCTGTTTCCAAGTCTGGATGAGCTGAGCCACTCACTGCATGGCAGCCAGAAATGCATAACTTTTTGATATCAGATTGAGAGTACACTCTGTAGGGCTCCAGTATCAAGGTCTGACAGGAGGAAGGCATACTAATTTCTTTAATAAATCTATTTCTTGTCCAGAATACACTGTGACTAACCAGTATCTGTTTTCTCCCACTGCACGACAAAGAAAATTGCCTACTGGTAGTCAGCATATCTAAGTCTCATATCTCAGACTTTGTTCCTCTGCAGTACAAGTCCTATTCAAAATTAAGTATAGTTCCTTCACTGCATATCCACGCAACAGGTTTCCTATACGTGGTGTACACATAGTGGACAATTTCTTTGCATCTGATACTGGAGATTATGCATTGTATTGTTAAAATGTAAAATAGTTAAAACTATGGAGTTCCATGAAAAAGAAAAAAGGAGAAACCAAGAAAAGAGGTTTTTCCCTTTAATATTACACAAGCAATATTTGAGAGCAGCAGTTCTAAATAAAATACAAATGCTTATTATCCAGGATTAAGTTCTAGATTCTTTATTTATGGGTGTTGCTAAACAAGCTGTCCCTGAAAAGAAACATTTACACTAGTTTTATATCCACTAATTTTTCGCTACAATGTATAAAGGTACCTAATGAGGACATGATGACAACTTTCTCTCACAAACTCCTTAAGCAAATTTCGTCTGCCAAATATAAGAAGAATCCTGACACTTCCTTTAGGCTCAAAAATCTCAAAAATTAAACTTAACTAATAAAGGAATATTTTAAAGAAATTATTTTTAAGTAGCATTAGGCCAGAATTTTTAATAAGAGAAATAGTATGAGTAGTGAAAATAAAGAATTTTTTTTTCTACTTGATGTAAGAAAAACTTTCAATAAATTTTGTAAGCAGAGTTGTTTTTTGGCTCTTACTGGTTCATGAATGTTAATGTCTTTACTTCGTGTCCAGTTCTGATCTCCTCAATGCAAGAAACACAAGGAAGTAATGCTGAGGGTCCAGCAGAGAGGATCAGGAGTCTGGAGTAACTCTGTTATGAGTAGACCCCTGGGAGCTGGGCCTGTTTAGTCTAGAGAAGAGAAGACTGAAAGGGGATCTCATTTATCAATACCAATATCTCAAGGAGGGGTGCCAAGACAATGGTCCCAGACTCTTTGTGAGTGGTGCCCAAAGACAGGGTGAAGAGCAATGGCTGTAAACTAAAACACAAGAATTTTCACCTCAACATGAGGAAGAATTTTACATTGACGATGGCAGAGCACTGGAACAGGTTTCCCAGGGAGGTATTGGTATTTCCCCTCTAGAGATATTCAAAACCAACCTAGATGCACTCCTGTGTCATCTACTCTAGGTGACCCTGCCTGGGCAAGGGTCTTGGACTAGATTATCTCCAGAGGTCATTCCAACCCTAATGGTTCAGTGATTCTGAGAGAGTAATTTGCTCTTAAAGGTAATATATAAGGCATATTTTCGTAGGAATTTCTAAGTTGGGATCCACTTCTAATTGTGCTATGCAATAAGGGATTACTTAATTATTTTTAAAATTAAGAAAAAGGGGTCTGAATTTCTTCAAAACCATTTTTAACCTTTGTCTTAGTACCATGATAGAAAAAGCAAAGTCACATTAAAAAAAGTTAAAAATATTTTTGCTTGGGAGATTAATAGAGGTAGTATATACTCATTTAGGATAAATTGCACAATGTACAAAATTTTCAGTGTAAAATGTTATTTTATGAGACCTTTTTCACACTCATTCTACCTCTCTGCCTTCCTCTCATTTGTAATGACATTTTGTACAATTCAGCTTTATGTATCCTTAACTGACTTAATGATAGACTTTCTAAGTACTACTTGCCCCGGTTTCCAGCCTAGGATGAAATCTCAGAGTCTAGAAAGATGAGCAGGCAAAGTGGTTCGATTAAGAGTCTGTTTTCCTGTACTTAAACTACTAGTATGTTTTTATGTTGTTCAAAGCTTACAGATAAGTTTTTTTCCCAACCTAGTTCTGTGCTAGATAAACATCTATAGAGTAGCTCAGTAGTTCATCTGTGGGCCTGAGAAGGCAACCTGATTCTAAGGAACTTCTGAATAGCAAACTGCTAGATATGACAAAACAAATAATCATTTCCAGGAAATGCAGACCCCCAGTGCACATATGACACTGCTTTATTATGTACATGAAGATTTTTGGAGAAAAAAATCTGAGCTTCCAATGTGGGATTTCAGATTATTTTCTTTTGGCATCTATATTAGCAATAGTAATAGGTGTTTAATGAACACCTGGATTCTGAATCAAAATAGAATATTTTGTTTTCCTCTCTCTATAAGCAGTAACCATTATTCAGACTATGTCAGCCACCAAATGTGACCACAGATCTCCCTGAAAGATTTCTCTAACCTTTATTTCTAACAACAGATTACCAAGTGAGTCCTTTGACCATCCTTCTTTTTAGACAAAGACTTGTACTATGAAGGTTAATATAGCATTCAACGTTTCCAGCAGTACAAAAGAAATCCCGAAGAAGTCCAGTGGTGAGTATAATTGAACAAACAGAAACTGCTTTTCTCAATCTCCATCTTCAGGTTCAGAGTTGACGGATTCTCTTCCTCTTCCAGCTGACATCTGCCTGATGAAGAACCTTTCATTTGAAAGAGACACTTGCCTCTTTTTATCTACCCAGTCAAGATGGTTTCCACTTTCACATTCATTGCTATCTGTGTCTAACTTGGCTGGGGACTTACAGAGAATTTGTTGTCTGCATCACCCCAGTAAATTCTTATATTTACTTCTCTTTGTCTATTGCTTCTTTCAATTACTGCTACTCTTAAAACAGGCTGCTTCTTTTATATAAAACAGTTAAACTGAACTTATTTTTATCACTGAATTGTTTACAAAACTGCTAGAAAGAATTAAGACACAGTTTATTTTTAATCCAAAAAAATAAAATTAAATGTATTCAGGAAAATGGAAGACATCTGAGTAGCATTTAATTTTGATAATCAGGTTGATATGGTAATAAATACTATGCACTTCCATTACAGATGTAAACATATGTATGACCCAGAAGTCTGAAATAACTCCAGCAAATTACCACTGCTATCAACACACTGATGATAATGATTTATAGTGGTACAATGACTCTAATTATAATTTTTTCCAATTAAGTCAATAATGTTATTATTTTATTTTCTAGAAAAATTTTCAAAAATTTTCTTTTTTACATAATAACCCATCAAACTTCATCTTATTTTGACATGGTCATATTTCATCTTCTTGACTCCAAGTTAAGTTTCTAACTGATAGTTCTCAGATAGTTTTGACAATTATGATAATCTAACCACACTTAAATTAGATTTTGCTTTATGAACACTTCTAAATAATTAGTAATATACAGCTCTCTTTAAAGACTGTGTTCAGAGTACAGCACACATGGGAATGTGAGGGAAATAGAATATCGAAAAAATAATTGAAATTAATTTTTCAGTGAAATGGCTTCTTATAATTGTAAATTTGAGATAAGGTTAAAACAGATAAACAAACTTATGATAATGCATGTGGTGAGAATACTTATCTTGAGATTCTGCTACACACATATGACTGTCACTGTACCACAGGGTCTGTTCAAAGATATAACTTGTTTAAGTCAGGCTTCAGAAGATCTTGTAAGAGCACTGGAATTAGTTTGTCAGCAGTCTTTTCTGGTACATAGAATGTGTATACAAACACTGGGTTTAGGGCACATATTTCTAAAATATATCTTTCCACAGAGTGTTTATCAAAACTGGCAACCCCGCCTGAATCTAACTGAAGCATCTTGGGTTTCCAAAAGAATTTAATTGCACCTGTGGGTTCTTTTGATTCAAAGTATACTGTGGACATATCCAAATACTTTTTAACAAGGTTACTCCTATTAAAAAATATCAGCAGTGTAGGTATGCCATTAATGCCTTTCTCTCAGACTATTTTTAAACTATTGCTATATTACACATAATAATGATGTCAATTTCTATTTTATTTGCATATGTTTTAATCTTAAAACATGGGCTGTTGTTTCTGTAAACTGATATTTTCTCAACTCAGACAATGCTTCCATTTCTCTAAACAGAAGGTCATAACATTTACAATTTTATTATTCTGCCTTTGCATCAAGTACTTGAATTAAGGAAGCCCGCTTCCTTTCTAGAGTTTTAACAAACATTTTGCCAAGTCTGTCACTGTTTTGTTCTAATAT
The DNA here is from genome assembly GCA_013400775.1 of Chaetops frenatus. Classification (NCBI taxonomy): domain Eukaryota; kingdom Metazoa; phylum Chordata; class Aves; order Passeriformes; family Picathartidae; genus Chaetops; species Chaetops frenatus. Next base: position 77,097 of record VZTR01033407.1, on the reverse strand, counting down.
AATCAAGTATAGTCAGAAGAGATTTAAACTTTCTCTGAACACTACTTCTTCAGCTTGAGTTGAAGGCAATTATTTTGCTTCCAAGGACAATTTTAAGGGTTCACTACCACCACTGCTGGGTAGATCTCTCGATTCTTATTAATTTGCAGAAATGATTTTCATTTCTATTTCCATGACATATTTAAAAGGTGAATCTTCTAAAAGACATTTGCTAAGATGCTATGAGGAGATCATGCTTTTTGTAATATGTGAGTGATGACATAAATACATTATTCATTCTATTATACTGTAGATTAGCTCAACAGAAGAGAAGTCTATTCTGGACTTTGTCAAAAAGAAATTATATTTTCTTGTCTGAAGCTGATGTTATTCTAGGCATTCAGGCCTCTTATTAGACTGTTCTAGACTTTTGTTGCATTCAGTTTCATGCTCAAATAAAATTTTCTACCCATATGCTTTGGAACAACAACAGGTACAAAGTGATTTGGATGTGAGGATGTCTGAGTTGCAGAGAGAGAGAGAGGATGCTGTTCAGATTCATTGGCTGCAGGAGAGTAAGAGACTATCTATATCCAACCATGCTCACAATCTTTCCTCTTCTGAATATTTTTGGTATATGACATGTGACTGTGCCATGCATAATAGATAAGCTCTGAATGACAATGGATTTAGAAACTTAGGAGTGTAAATAATAAGAATTATCTGAGCATTCAAGAACTTAATATAAAAGAGATACTTATCTCTAATAATAGACAACAAATATAGTTTCACTACCTAGACAATGTTATAGAAAAGTAGGTTTTTTTCTTACCATTGTTATATGTATTTATCAATTTGAGTAGTTGTAGCAAGGATTTTTAACAAGAAGGGGGAAGAAGGAAAAAAGGGAGAAATCATGTTTCCTCGTTTCAATATGAATAAACAGAAAGTCCTACCAGCATTTGGAAACATTTGTCAAATTCTGCTTCAGTAGGTGAAGTCTAAGCTTCTTTGCTTGGGCTGCCCACTAGTATGTATGAGAAAACTGTGTTGAAAATGGAGGAAACAAAACCTCTTCATAATATATGTGTCAATATATTTTCAGCATTTTCTCTAAGCAGTTAAGAATAACCAAAGAGTTGGAGGAGAAGCAAATTAAATCAGAGATAGAGAGACTATTTCCCTCACACATTGTAAGACTGTAAGTTGTTAAGGATCCAGTGCCACCTTATACAAGATTTTGTGTTCAGGCACTAAAGACTTTGCCAAGCTAAGCAGTCAGATTGAAATTTCTTATGCTGAGTGTCTATTTCAAAGAGAAATTATTTGGATTTTGCCAGCCAAGGTAGTTTAGTTCTTTCCAAGAATGGCACCAATAAAATCTGTTGACTGGCCAACACTTAAAAAAAAAAAAAAAAAGGTAAATTCATTCTTTGAACTTGAAAATTGGCAAACTATTACAGTATGTGCTTTTTCTGTCACAGTGAAATCTGTTGGAAGTTGTCTATGAGCTATATGATTAAAAAGAAAAGCATAAATTTGATATTAGGAATTGATAACAGGAGTTGTAACAGTTTCTGGAGGAAATATTTTTTATGCTAAGCTTTGCTCAGACTGATGCTAGAAAAGGCACCAGACTAAGTGCTGAACAGTTATTTCATGACTGGGTGAGGAACCTGCATAGAAATAGCAAAACGAAACTGTCAGGACATATGAAATCACATATGTCTCCAACAGCTGCCTTACAGACACTGGGGTAACTGGAAACAGGCATTGGTAAGAGACAACAACTGGAGTAACAGACTAATCTGCAGAAACAAAGCAATTGGGCACAAGGGAAGAGAAGTGCTGAGTCTACAGAAACTGAAAGGGAGAACCAGTGAACATGGAACTGGGGAAAATGTTGAGAGAGAGACAGGCATTTCTGGAGAAAGGAGTTGATGTTCTGCTGGTGCTGGACAGAGGATGAACATGGTTGGGGCCTGCAAATGCATAAGAAGAAAGCATAGAAAAGCAGAAGTCGACAAAGGTGGATAAGAGACAGTGACACTGTAATTGGAAAGAATAGAGCAAAAAGGTAGAGAAGGTTTTGGCAGGGGATTGGAACTAGATAGTCTTTAAAGTCTCTTCCAATCCAAACCATTTTATGAGTCTATGGTTCTATGATGATTAGAGCTTGCTTTCCTTACAACAGTAGAAGAAATCTGTTTCTGAATCCTAACTTTGTCAGTCAGAACCATTATAAAAACCATTGACAAAATAGCCTCTTTATATACAGGACATTGGTGGGGATAACAGAAGACAATTACATCTATCTGGTCGAAGGAGGGGCAAGAATGGCTAAAATGAGCCATTCCATGTTTTATGTCTGAACACAATCAGTATAAGTTTGGAAAGAATCTAAGAAGCATGAAAACTTATGAAGATTTAGATGCCATTGCAATGGGATGAATTTTTGCTTTTTAGGAATCTATGGGTTAAGAAAAATGTAAGCTAGAGATTGCAGCTGGGTTCATCATTGTAACACAATTCTGGTAGATTCTGCTGTGATAAAAGTGAAAGCTAACATCTTGCAACAAAGTGATTTTTCATTTCATGTCTTTCTCATTTTCTGAGAACTCTATAGCCACATCTATATAAATATATATATACATTTAAGCCTCCATGGTGCAGCAGCTGCAATTTGAACATAACGTGGAATCTGTACTGGAAAATTAGGTTCAAATGGCTTGGCAACAAGATAATTTTTTCTGGCTACAACATGTCCCTACAACTCATTGCTGCTGGTGTAAAATGGAATAAATAATACTTCTGTCAGCAGACCACTCTGAGCATAAATTCAATTGAATACTTGTGAAGAGTTCTAGTAATATTTTTCTGATTGAAGCAGAAAAGTTCCTGTAGAAATAAATAAATCTGTCTTCTGAGTTTCAATTGACTCCAGTAAATGACTAGAGACACTACAAAAAGCTACAAGAAGCAAAGGATATAATTGAATTCTATTAAATGAGAGCTATTCCTACTGTGCATGGAAAGAAAGAGGAATCTTAAAACACTGTTATGTGATCAGAAGGGTAAAGAGCATACAGTGACAAACATGAGAGGTACATGATCATGTAATCTTTTATGTAAGTCTGACATTACCTAACTTCTAAAAACAAATCTCTGGAACCCCCAAAATCTTAGAATGCAGTTTAGCTGTTGTCATGTGTTTTATTTGATATATTGTATAGTGTAATTCATAAGGTCTATGCGGGAAAGGCAAAAATTTTAAGAAAAATCCTATTGTTTCTGGGAACAGTGAAGCATGCTTTATATAACATAAACCCTTGAATACTTCAAATGTTTACAATGGTGAAAAGTCAGATGTATTTCCATTCAAATACTACATAAATGCTTAAATGGAGGAACAGCTTTTTAGTGTTTTGTATCCACGTTCAGTTCAGCAAGAAGCAATCAAACAAGTTGCTTTTTATCTCTTTTTGTTGTATGAAGTATGAGGAGAGGTCAGGGGAAAATTATTTAAGTTCATTTTAAAGAATTGCCTTCTTTCATCTCATCATTGTGGTTATAAATTGAATTTGTATTTCCTGTTTATGCACAGATTTCTTGGAAGGTCAGGGCAGGCACATTATATTAACTAGAGCTGTGCAAAAGATTGATTTTTTTGGTTTGATGACCCAACAGTGAAGAAATACATGTAACGGATCCAAGGAAACAAAACATTTGATGGTACTGCTCTTTTTAAACAATTTAAATTAAATTGGAAAAGCTATACAAGAAAAATGCCATTCCAAAAAGAAGCATTTCCCCCCACTGTAATATTATAACCCTTTAAGAAAGGATTGGTTTTATTTTGGTCTGGCACTGGAATTAATTTGCTTTGGAATCTTCTACAGTTTTGATGGAAGTCTCTGATTCTGTCCTGACGGAAATCTACATTTCTTGTAGCAGTTACTTTTTTACAGTAACTTTACCTATGATGGAAGACACTTTACCTTTATAGCTGAGAATCAGACGTAATTCAGTACAACCTTATTTAGATATGGTTTGATCCAAAACTCAGGTAATACAAGTTTTCTGTCTTTTTGAACACACAGTTGTTTTAAATACAGCAAGTTCCAGGCTCAGTCTTCTTTTATAAATATGCCATGAGAAACATGCACTTCTTTCAGAAAGTGAAATATGAGTAAGTTTTGAAACCACAAATGTCTCAAACAGCTGCCTTAATGCATATCAAATAGTTGCATAATACTTTTGCTCTTATCAGAGACCAATTATACAAAATTGAAGGAAAAAGGAAGATTTATTTTTGGAATTCAGAGGATGAGTCACATGAAAAACTTGCTATGAACCTAACTGAGCAGCAGGTTCAAATTCTACAGATTGCAGTAGATAAAATAGTTCCCTTAAAAGGATTTAGATGTAAAAGCTGAAGATATAAAAAATATAGCTTTTTGAATTCTAGGTTTATCAGTTGTATTGTCTTTAAAATTCTTCTTGTCTTAGAAAGCATATTTTTAACTGACTGAAAAAACTCTTGTAGATATCAATTGGTTACAGTATAGGGAATTATTTCTTTCTTAATATACCATTGACAAGATGGTGTAAATAATTGGTTTTAAGAGAATATAAATTATCAGTGTTATAAACAGCAATACACTTTTAAACTACCATCAAACAACGTGATTCTGTTGACATTAAAATACTTTGGATGTCAATATTTCTAGAGGATAAGACTGATTTCAAACTAAAAATCTGTATTTAACAGAATTGTCATGGAAAGCAAAGAATATTTGAAATTTCTGTTGAAATTTAGTAAATTATAAAGATGTTCATGAAGGTTATTTAGAGGTGAACTGTAGAAAAAAGAGAGGCTTAAGAGAATAGAGAAGAAAAAGGCCAACTGTGAGTACATTGTCCATATATCTGAATATATTTTGGCTCCCTGTGTAATTGAAATGATTGGTTTGAGATTTATTGCTTTGTTATACTCTTTTGAAATTTCTGTGAGAACCAAAAATACTCATACCAGTTTTACATGGCTAGAGTTTTACCGAGGGAGGGCTGCAGATGTGACCCCTGTGAGAAGGCACCAAGGGCTGCCCTGTGCTGGACAGAGCCTGTTCCTTCCAGCTCCAAAACAAGCCCACAGCAGGGCACTGCTGAGACTCTCAGCAGCTGGGAGCACCTTTCTGGCAGCATGTTTTAGAAAGGGAAAATACACCAGGCAGCAGCTGTGACAGAGAGAGAGAGAAATGATAGAGAAATGATTATGCAGACATCCAGGTCAGTTAAGAAGGAGGGAGAGGATGTGCCCAATGTGTCAGGATGGAGAATCCCCTACAGCCTGTGGAGATTCTGGAGAAGCAGGTTGTGCTGCAGCCCAAGGATGACACCAATGGAGCAATTATCCACTCTGCAGCCTCTGGAGGGCCCCCCTATGGAGTGGGTGGATGTGACCTGAAGGAAATGGAGAACTCACACTGAAGCAGGCTCCTGGCAGGACCTGTAGCCTGTAGGTGACCCGTGCTGGAGCAATGTATTCCTGGTGAACTGTAATCTGTGGAGAGGGCCCACAGAGGAGCCAGCTCTTGAAGAAGCACAACCCATGGAAAGGACTGCCAATAGAGCAGTGTGTGAAGGATTGTAT
>VZTR01033407.1:1794-15457 GCA_013400775.1 Chaetops frenatus | reverse complement strand
TTATGAATTTTCTGTTGGAGTGCTTAAGGATTAGTTTTAAGCTTGTTTAACATGCCCTTTGCTTTGAGACCTACAGACAGATGTAGGAAGGAAGCAAGACATGGAGGGTTTTGGAAGTCAATACTTATTTATAATGCCCTAAACCAATATTTGAACTATAGGGAATACCCATATTGAATTAGAAAGTTGAAATTATTATAAAAGCATAATTTTTAATATTGTAATCAAGTAAACAAATAGGTCTAGCATGCATACAGAGCAGTTGCTGGGAAAATATAATTGTATAGAAAAATTGATGTATCTGTACCAGCAACAAAAAAAGACATTTTTATTTCTAGCACCTCCTTTGGCTGCAGTGCTTCCACAGAGAAAAAATAGAGAGACCTTCCAGTTAAATTTCAAACATGTAGTCCTAGATAAAATCCATTTCACTAATTAAATTCAAATGTCAATACAAGTACAGATTTTGTACTGAAGCCTGTATATATTAAAACAAAACAAAACAAATCTGTTGTACTTAAAAAAGGGGGTGTTCTTAGAAACTAATGATGACAGAGAGAAAATGCAACTTCTATGAGGAAAGAAGATAACATGTAGATGCACTATTTTCTCAGATGCATGCATGCCCATTCAAGGACTTCCTAGCAGGCTACTTGTTCCTTGGTACATCTAGTGTCCATCTCTTTTCTTGGCAGTGGCCAAATTTTCATCATTTTCCCCACCCTTCTATGTCCTTGCCTGGACTCACTGCTGTGCTCGCTGCACCTCCCACCATTCTCATCACATCCCCTCCAACACACACCTTGCCCCAGGAGCAAAGAAGGCTCTCTCTTCCTAACTGCTTCTGCTACCTAAAGAAGAGAAGCAAGAAAATTTTCAGACAGGATAAGTAGTTAGGGTAGGGTTGCTCTGATTGTGCTGGATAGCGGATCCCATTCCAGGCATTTGAATTCCTGGAGTCTTGTGGCCAGAGTAAAAGCAGTGGGGAAAATGGCTGATAGTGTCATAATACCATCCTAGGGTTCTGACTGCATGAATAAAACCCCAAATTATTATTCATATCAATTCTTAAATGCAACCTATATAGCATGCATCTAGCAGAAAAAGCAGAATAACTGTATTTTCCAAGACAGTTATAACTGTATTTTCCATGACAGTTTTCATTTTGTCAGACTTTTGAAACAATTAATGAGGAAAACTCATAGCTGAATGTTACTCCAGCATAACCAGAAACAAACAAAATTCTGCCTTAGCAGATGTGCTTCCAGTGAAACAATAAATAAGAGAGAAAATTGCCAGGGAGTTTTCTGTTCTATTATTAAACTAGTACTTTTAATTGCAATTCTGTAACACTTGTTTATTTTCTGTTTCATTAATTGTCTGACAAAGTAAACTTTCTACTACAAAATAACACAAAAACATCTACGTTATTAGGGCCTTTTTTAAGTAGTGCTGGGAATACATCACTGGCTTCCTATAAAAAATAACTGATACAGAATGACCTTTTCCTGTGTTTTCCTTAAAGTTTTAGACTCCCTTTTAAATGTATTTATTACTTAATTATTGGCATAAAGGCACTTATTTGCACAGCTGGGATAATGCCTGTTCATAGCGAACCAGAGTGATATATTCTGCAATTTCAACTAATCTGTTTTGTCTCAGTGTTTGTTCTCAGAGGCCAATGACTGTCTGGAAAGTTCTTGTGTGTTAGAATGAACGTTATTTCTTTCAGTGGTTTCTATTTATCACTGTGCTGTGAGACTCTACTGGCAATTTAGAAAAGAATAATGCCCTCCAGGTTAGAGACCAACAGCAGGAGCTGCTCCCATAAAGACAAATGCACTAAAGATTTATCTGTTTACCTATGTAGTTTTTCCCTCTTTAAGATACCAAGGGATTTTTGTGCATCATTTAGTACTGATTTGTAAGAGGTTGTTGTCTAAAGTAAAGAAACATAGCACCTTAGCCTTTTCTTACCAAAAATTCCTCATATTTTAGACATTTTGAAAACAGTGGAAATTATTTCCCAGTGAAATGTATTTTCAGAGCTCTTAATGAACCTACTAAAACATATAATTACCTTACTGCTCCTGAGTACATTAATGGTTTGATTCTCAGTAGAATTGGGGAGACAGGGAGAGGGAAGCAGCTGTCATGTTTCCAGGAGCTATTCCGAAGTACTAAAATAGGCTGTGAATTTAAAACTTCCATTTACAGAAAGCAATGATAAAATTCTAAGAATTAGTGTTGAATTAATAAGTTAATTATAGACTTAATTTGTTTTTGTATACTGAACTGGCATATGGAATCCTCATTAAATCTAATGACGGGTTGTTTTCAGCGTATTTGCTAATAAAAACCACAATAATGAATGATTTTAAGAAACATTTAAATAAAATTTAAAACTTAAAAACATCATCAATTGAAGATTTGAATTTGTGGGCCCTGGCAGAAAGTTTGGATGCAAGAAAACTGTTAAAAATTGACCTTAGGTGTAATATCTTACATAGGTAATTTTATAGAGAAAGACTTGCATGTGCGTGGGGGAGCATATACATAATTATAAGCAAAATGCACATAGATGTTACAAGAATAATAAAGTTATCATACATATCTACTAAACTGGTGGTTTGAGTATATTTCCAAAAGATCTATTTCTGGTTGTTGATTTTGAGCTGCAAGTTATGATATATGAAAAAAACTCTTGGTCAGTGCCAACTGAGATCCTTCTGAAAAACAAAATGAAGAACTTATTAAGTAAACCTGAACACCTAACTTCTAGAGCAATCCTGAAGCAGCATGATGAGGTCTTCCTGGAAGAGATCTAGGTTGTTTAGGAGTTTTTCTAGTGACTGAGTAAAGCTTATGGGTTCGTCCTTCTTTCTGAAAAGTTTGTCCTTCCTTCTTCCAGAACGAGTTATGAGAAACCTAGTTTCTCATAACCAAAATCTTGCTAATAAAAAGGGGTAGAAACTATCTAAAGTAGTGTTTTGTTTGGAAAGGTGAGTGAAAATGAATAAGCTAGCTAACTGGAGATGGAGAAAATGGAGAACTTTGTCAAGACCTCACTGACTTTCAGAGTGAGTGTGAAACAGTCAACTTACAGCAATTATAGAAAACTCACTTGTTTTTTAGACCTTGCATAACAACCAAATTTTGACTACTTCTAATATGAGTCTGGAAATTAAACTTCATGGATTGTCTCACTGCAGATAAATAAGGGAAAAATTAGAGTTTATGTCTTCAAAAGCCAGGATTTAATTTTTCTTGCACATTTTGCATGGGTGCAATATAATGAAAATTATAGCGGTTAGTTCCGTGTTGATTATTTCTGAATTTGGTCCTTAAATCATATAACTACAATGGTCAGTGGTTGCTTGGTTATTTGCCCCTTCTAGCTGACATTAGAAGTGTTTTTCCAGATTCAAAATTAAAGAATTTAACCCAATTCAATTCTTCTATAGTGTGTGTGAATAACTGTATCAAGGATCAAACAAAAGTTTTATTGAAATTGTTGTTCTTTTTCATAGTATTCTCTAATGTAGAGCACTTAATATTTTTTTTTCCAGAGCAATGACTTAATTGATTTTATATCACTGTATTCTGCTGAATGATTTATGTTTAATTTCTTGCTGTCCAATTAACAGTATAATAGATTGTAGTTCATCAGGGATACTACATCCTGAGCAGTGTTATCTCTTTTGAAGGTGAAAGTCAGTCTTCATCAAGCTATCACTTTAAACTGATTCAATCCTCAACATTTGATATCCCAGTTGTAAATCTCCAAATTCCCTTTACAATTTTTTATTTCAGTCCAAGTGGTCCAAATACTCTATCAATCTTTATTTTGATTATAAGATTCAAGAAAGTAAAAACCAGCAGATGGCAAATGTAGGCATATCTATTGATTAAATTAAAGACTATATAAAATCTATATTAATATGATTTTGGAAAGTAAAGTGAGGAAAGCATAATGTGATACAAAGAGGACACAGAATTTTTATGACTCCCCTCAAAAAATGGGTGTGGTGATAGTGGACCAGGAGGCTAAACTGGTAGTGCAGAGGCATAAGAGATCTTCATGAGCTGTATGAGAAGAAGGGATATTTTATTTTAAATTAAAAGAATTCCACATGACCTAAAATTCTAGACATTGTCTTTAGAATTCTGTTGGTCTTCATACTGAAATTACATTTCAAACTTGAATATTTGTGATGAAGAAGAGAAGGATATTCACACTATCTTCCAGGGAAGTGATTTGAAACTGAATTTAAGGGAAAAATCTGGAAAATAAGAATATTTCAGACAAGAGAGAGAAAATAAATTAAGAGTAATGGGAAAACAATGGACAGGTCTTGAGAACTTTTTTTGAGACAGTGTAATGCAACTATCATTTGCTTTAAATAATAAATAGTTCCACAAACACTGTAACTAATAGAGTTGTGTTTTCAAATGATTTGTGTTTCATCAAATGGCTTTTTAAATGAAGTAAACGAAGCCTGCAGTATGTTTCCTGTCCTTATTAAACACTAGAGAACTCACATATGGAGGGAAAGAGAAAAGGAAAATGAAAACTAGATAGTGTCTAATAAAGATCAAACTTTGATTGAAGCTGTTTCAAGAATTAAAAAATTTATAACTTCTCCCTTCTATCTACACTCTTCAACACAAAAATGTGTTTATTCATTAATAGTGCAGTTCATATTCCAGTCTTTCCCTCATTGTAGGTATCACTGTAGTCTTTTTCCTGCCCCTAGCTAATAATTTTCACAGAACTTCTAAGAGTGTAACATCTCAAAACTCTATCTCTCTGTCAGATTTGATAGAAATGGGCTAGCCAGTTCAAAAGTGCTAGAGGAGCAGGGACAGCCATGCTCTTACAACAGCACTGACTCCTGAACAGCATGACTAGCATGAACTTTTTGCTCAGGAAAGAAAGGGAGAGAAAAATAAAGAAAACAGGAATCTCCCTTTCTATCTCTCTGTCAGATTTGATAGAAATGGGCTAGCCAGTTCAAAAGTGCTAGAGGAGCAGGGACAGCCATGCTCTTACAACAGCACTGACTCCTGAACAGCATGACTAGCATGAACTTTTTGCTCAGGAAAGAAAGGGAGAGAAAAATAAAGAAAACAGGAATCTCCCTTTCTATCTCTCTGTCAGATTTGATAGAAATGGGCTAGCCAGTTCAAAAGTGCTAGAGGAGCAGGGACAGCCATGCTCTTACAACAGCACTGACTCCTGAACAGCATGACTAGCATGAACTTTTTGCTCAGGAAAGAAAGGGAGAGAAAAATAAAGAAAACAGGAATCTCCCTTTCTATCTCTCTGTCAGATTTGATAGAAATGGGCTAGCCAGTTCAAAAGTGCTAGAGGAGCAGGGACAGCCATGCTCTTACAACAGCACTGACTCCTGAACAGCATGACTAGCATGAACTTTTTGCTCAGGAAAGAAAGGGAGAGAAAAATAAAGAAAACAGGAATCTCCCTTTCTATCTCTCTGTCAGATTTGATAGAAATGGGCTAGCCAGTTCAAAAGTGCTAGAGGAGCAGGGACAGCCATGCTCTTACAACAGCACTGACTCCTGAACAGCATGACTAGCATGAACTTTTTGCTCAGGAAAGAAAGGGAGAGAAAAATAAAGAAAACAGGAATCTCCCTTTCTATCTCTCTGTCAGATTTGATAGAAATGGGCTAGCCAGTTCAAAAGTGCTAGAGGAGCAGGGACAGCCATGCTCTTACAACAGCACTGACTCCTGAACAGCATGACTAGCATGAACTTTTTGCTCAGGAAAGAAAGGGAGAGAAAAATAAAGAAAACAGGAATCTCCCTTTCTATCTCTCTGTCAGATTTGATAGAAATGGGCTAGCCAGTTCAAAAGTGCTAGAGGAGCAGGGACAGCCATGCTCTTACAACAGCACTGACTCCTGAACAGCATGACTAGCATGAACTTTTTGCTCAGGAAAGAAAGGGAGAGAAAAATAAAGAAAACAGGAATCTCCCTTTCTATCTCTCTGTCAGATTTGATAGAAATGGGCTAGCCAGTTCAAAAGTGCTAGAGGAGCAGGGACAGCCATGCTCTTACAACAGCACTGACTCCTGAACAGCATGACTAGCATGAACTTTTTGCTCAGGAAAGAAAGGGAGAGAAAAATAAAGAAAACAGGAATCTCCCTTTCTATCTCTCTGTCAGATTTGATAGAAATGGGCTAGCCAGTTCAAAAGTGCTAGAGGAGCAGGGACAGCCATGCTCTTACAACAGCACTGACTCCTGAACAGCATGACTAGCATGAACTTTTTGCTCAGGAAAGAAAGGGAGAGAAAAATAAAGAAAACAGGAATCTCCCTTTCTATCTCTCTGTCAGATTTGATAGAAATGGGCTAGCCAGTTCAAAAGTGCTAGAGGAGCAGGGACAGCCATGCTCTTACAACAGCACTGACTCCTGAACAGCATGACTAGCATGAACTTTTTGCTCAGGAAAGAAAGGGAGAGAAAAATAAAGAAAACAGGAATCTCCCTTTCTATCTCTCTGTCAGATTTGATAGAAATGGGCTAGCCAGTTCAAAAGTGCTAGAGGAGCAGGGACAGCCATGCTCTTACAACAGCACTGACTCCTGAACAGCATGACTAGCATGAACTTTTTGCTCAGGAAAGAAAGGGAGAGAAAAATAAAGAAAACAGGAATCTCCCTTTCTATCTCTCTGTCAGATTTGATAGAAATGGGCTAGCCAGTTCAAAAGTGCTAGAGGAGCAGGGACAGCCATGCTCTTACAACAGCACTGACTCCTGAACAGCATGACTAGCATGAACTTTTTGCTCAGGAAAGAAAGGGAGAGAAAAATAAAGAAAACAGGAATCTCCCTTTGGGAAAGTTTCATTGGTTTGTTCATTATTTTTCTTTGATTTTTATTATGAAGACTGAAAGAAAAGTCTTAATTTTGTATTGCTTAGTCCTGATTTATAATTCTTACTTCTGGTGCGCTGGGCACAGAGATTTCATTTTGAATCTGTTTAACAAAGTATTAAGTTGCATCCCTGGCCAGCCAGTTGTCTGGTTCATTCTGCACTTTCCTTCTGGGTTACTTTGCTAAGAGTGAAAAGAATTCTGTCTACTAGACCCATCCTGTATCAAGACGTTATTTCTGACAAAAAAAGTATCTGCACATCTCAGTAGTTAGAATTTTTGGAGTGCACCTTGGAAGTAGTATTCTGTCTAGAAAACTAGCTCCTTGAGGGAAAAAGGCAGCTCCCCATGTTGAAGGTCTACCTCCCATCTCCTAACATCCCCCAAGAAGTAAATAGTTTACTGTTTAAGATCAGTTCAGTTTATTAATAAGATGGCAGATGCAGGGGTCCTTGGCAATGAAAGGAGTTTTTCTTGCAAGTATGATGCCCATCCAGGCAGTGAACAAATGTAGATGTAAGCCGTCAGCTGGAGTGGCTGCAGGAGCAGGGGGCTCCACAGCAGCATTCTGCCAGCCAGATGATGACAGTGGAAGTGACCCCAGCAAATCTGCCCACCCACAAAGGGAATGGCTGTGCATAAGGTCTCTAAGGGTGTTTCAGTCATCATGGACACATGCATTTCTGCCTGACCTTGACACTTAGCTTTGTTCTCTTTCCATTTACAAACTCCTACCCCCTTGCCTTCCTTCTGAAACCATTTTCTTTTCTGCCCTCTTACTCCCTCTCTTCCCTCTTTCATAGGAGATTCTCCCTCTGTTGCCATAACAACAGACAGCAACCTGGCCCTGGCTGGGCACTCCTGCCCTTTTCCTTAAAAATTCAACCTCATGTAAAAGCATTTGTGTTTCATTCTCTCTGAGGAATCCTTTTCCCTCTGGCTTTAATAGGAGAAAGACTCACTCTGCTCTGCGTGTGGTCACTGTCCTCTCTTTCAGTGTCTCAAACCACTGTTTTCACACCTCAAAGAAACATAGATTTGATGTTTAATTATCCCCTACTGAGATTCCTATATAATGTACTCAGAAGGGCATGCCACTTTGCAAGCTTCATTGTGCAAGTGCATTTATCTTTGCCATCCTGGTGCTCTTCTGTGCAATCACTGCTCTGCAGCTGCACCACCTGGACCAGATGCAGATTGATAGAGAAGAACAGCTCTGCCCAGACAAAAGGATAAGGGAATGTGGAGAGCTGTGCCACAAAGTTATCATATCAGATAGTAGCAACAAAAATTTCCTCTCCCCTCAGCTAATCTATAAGACTAAAAGAGGGCAGTTTGTTGATGTTTTTTTGGCCATTGACAGTGAAAAAATCATACAATTCTTCAAAACTCTCATATGTTTCATTTTGAGTCTTGCTTTATGGGGAATAAATTTCTCACTTGAACACCAAGATAGACACAAGGCTATAGACCTGCTTAAGAGTATTTAATTTCAGTTTATTCTAGTCTTGTAACCTAATGTAAATGTGATTCTGGCACATATAATTTAGATGTTAATAGGACTTTCAGCTCAATTCCTCTTTCTGAAACCAAGTCATGTGAAAATACAGATGGGAAAGTTATTTTTGAATTCACCCATTCTGACCTCTTACAGTGTACCTGGCACTGTACTGAGAGAGCAATTTTCTGGAAGTCCTCAGAATTTTAGAAGCCTCCAAGCCTTGGAGCGCTTATCAGAGCATAATGATTATGAGTTAGCTGGAACAGCAGGCAAATAATGTCAGTAGCACAGAACCTGCTTTTCCTCACAATTTTTAGAAACTCTCTAACGTGCCAGTGCTCAGGTATTATTGGCATGGAGTTCAGTTCTTTACAGTATCTACCTGCTGTCCCAGATATAACTCTAGACCACAGAGAGGTGTGGATAGAGAAGGAGCAGTGGAAACATTATTTCCTTTGGCTGGAAATTTATGCCAATTTTGCATTGACACTGCGACCTCCATGACTCTTTGGGGAAGACTTTCATCTAACTCAGCATCTTCTGCTAAAACTAAATCTTGCAGAAAATGACCCCTCTGTAGGTAAACCTCATCTGATGAGTAGCTGCACATATGCCAGTCCAGATACAGCTCTCCAATGCGTCAGACTGTGCTCCAAAAGGTGTAAGAGACGTGTTCTATGCTTTCTGTATAAATCCATTATAACTGAATATCACAGAAGCACATCTCATCAATTGTTTTTCTAGTAGAAAATTAAACTGCAGGTAGGCTTCACCTCCCTGCTGTACTTTTCATATGAAGAAGACCATATTCATAATGATGGTTATTGAATCATGTGAGCTGACACAGAGGAATACTGTAAAAAGTAGAAATCCACCACATTAAAATGCCATGTTATTCATGAATTCTAATGGATTATTGAAAAACCAGTAGCCATAGGAGGCATTAAAATTTCTGTTACAAGAAAGGGATGTTGCTTACAGTGTGTGTCTAAGAACTGAGAAACAGCAGTGTGAGTTTTCTGTTACCTTAAATGGAAGTAAGGGTTAGATTCTCAAGGCAGACCTTCAGATCATCTATTCAAGCAGAAATCATCTGAGAGAAGGAAACATGTATGTGAGATATAAATATCTAGCTCACACAAAAATTATGCAGACTGTTATAATCCTACATTGTCCTGGTAGGANGAGTCTTTTATGAAACTAAATAAAGGCAATATTTTTATTTTTGCCCATCCTTTCTGCTAAGCGTTTTATTTTCATAGCTCCCTTACTCATCTGGTTAATTACAGGTTTTGTAACATTAGAAGCATTTATTTATGAAACTCAGGCACAGAATTGGAGGACTAGCATCAGATAGTGAAAGAATAAAGTTAAATTTCAGTGGTATGGTAGACTAATAGAGGACATGCTATGGGATCTGTAGAGCATTTCATTTGGAAACCTCAAAGTGACTTCTGTGCCACTCAGGTTATACAGAAAAGGAAAGAACCGTGTCAGTCCCCCAGAATTCTATTTCTGTCCCCCAGAATGGGTCTGACAGCCCTGCTTCATCCAGTGTCTAAGTCCTAAGCACAGTTAATATGAATTTCTGTTGCTGGTAATAATGTTTAACAAGGTTCCTTTCAGAGCTTCTCAAAATCTATCATATCTGGTTCTCACTGAATCATCTATGACTACTATTTTATCTCAAGGTTTCTACATTCAGTTTTAGAAAAATGAACTGTGATTGTTGCATGGATTTTACTTCACAACAGGAAAGAGAAAGTTCATTTGATGTTTCAGTACATTAATAAGAGAGAATTGGTAGCAAGGAGAAGAAAAAAGGGCACAAAGACTTAGTTTAAGGAAACAGACACAGATGCAATGTAAATAAAACTAGGTATTGATAGAGTTCACAAATAAAACTCTGGGAAGAAGTTGTGTGGGTTGAATCAAAACACTTTTATTTTTTTTTTCTGAAGATAATATTAATAGCACCAGGAATAATAATAATGGTTCCAGTGAAAAAGTTATAACATTTTTACCAAAACATTCTATGTTTATAAGAAGCAAATGTTATCACACTTTACCAATATAAGGGACAGCAAGAAAGCTGAGGCAAGGAAAAGAGGTATGAACAGCTCCAGTCTGCTTAATTTGTCTGCACTTGATTTGAATTTTCAGCCATGGCTGACATAAATTTTCCACTTGCTGTTAATATATACCATGTCTCATACCACACTCATCAACAGTTCACTGAGTTGACTGGTGTCCAACGAACCTGTCACCCATCACAATTAACTACAGTCGCTGTCACAAACAATTTAGTAGATACACATCTGTGCTCAGTCACTCAGTCCCAGCTGTGTTGTGCATATGTCTCATTTGATGAACCCAACTCAGTAACAGGGTTCTTGAAAAAGTGTTAAATACAGTGACCTGAACCAAAGACAACAATATTTAATCTGTTTACAAGTGGATCAAATTTACATACCTTCTGCTCTCTTACAGGCTTCAGAGATACNGGTATGATGGACTTGACTCATGGCTGCACCTAAAGAACGCTGATAAATGCAAATATGCACACACTTGGTTGTCTGTGTTTTGCTGCATTTATTGTTTGTGCTGAACTTATGACCTTAAAAGCTTGATTCTAGCAGGAATTAATATTTTAAATAAAGTGTGTTCACCCATACATTTGAACCAACCAATCTGCCACACAACTAGAAATCCACGTTCAGTAGCTGGCATAAAGTAGCTTCTAAACTACTGCCAACACCCCAACACCTGATAAAAGGAAATGTTTTTATTTCTTAAAAAGAAGAAAGACATTGAAATCTTACATGATATATTAGTACATCAAGATTTTAAGGTCACATAGATTTTAAGACCACAGAGGGAAAATCAGACCTGGAAAATGTATATCTGCATTTAAATAGTTTTTCCCTTAACGTACCACTAAAGAATTGTTCCTACCCTACACCATTCACTCAGAGGCTGTTCCTTTGTTTTATAAGCATGTTTGACATTTCAATGCCTTTTTTTATGTTATGCTGTCACATATAGCTGTGCAAAAATTGCCAAATGAAAATGGCAGTATTTCATAATTCATTTGTCCAAGTAAAAGCAATTACACAAGTCACAAGACAATGAACAGTTAGTCTATAAATGCCTGCCTGAAATAAAAAGCACTGTGTGATACTCAAAGAGATTATATTTACTCTTACTGAAATGTTCAAAACTGCTTTTTTATAGGACAGAAACTGCTATCATTAGATTCTCTAGTCATACCGGCCAGTAAATCAAAGAGCTTTATCAACCTGTTTTGAGACCAGGCATGGCCTAGTTTACTTTAAATGACATCCAGTAAACACCAGTAAAATCTGGTGTTTTCTTTTAACTCCAAATATCCACTCTCCCCTGTTTCAAATACTGCACCAGTGGAAATAAAAGGTAGTGCCACATTTAAAGTTTTGCCACTTCCATGAATAAAGTACAGGAGAGTTGGGAGACAGCAGAGAGGTTGCTGTGTGTACTGGGATGATGTTAGTTCTGGGGAACAGTTTCACGTTTTCTAGTCAGTGGGAACTTCACTGATATGCCACAGCTTCTCAAATATGGTGTTTAGTGGCTTAGCCCCTTCATCCACCAATTCCGTCAGAAGCCATGGATGCATCTCATTAGGTCCCACGGACATATGCACCTGTGCACGTTCAGGTAGCCTAGGTGGTCTGGAACCTGATCTTCTCCTGCTAGATGGAGTTCTTTGCTCTTCCAGTGCCTGCCTTTGCCCCTAGCAACTTGAATCACTTGCCCATGAAGACTGAGGGGAAAAGAGCCATTGAGCACCTTGTCTATATGTCCTGCATAACCAGCTCTCTCATTCCCAGGTAACATGATCTCCCATTTCCTTCCAGAGTAAATACAAAACCAGTTCCCTAGCTTTACTTTTTTTCACTGTCATACATCTTCTTAGTGTACCATACCTTTCTTTTAGGCCTTGACATTCCTGGCCAGATGTAATTCAATAAGGGACTAATTTTCCTAACCTGATCCTTGGCTGTTTAGACAGATTTGTTGTATTTTTCCCAAGCTTCCTGTCCTTACTTTCATCCTTTGTAGGCTTACCTTTTGTGTTTGAGTTTTTCCAGGAGTTTCTTGCTCGAAACAAGGAGAAATGAACAGGCTTATTAAAGATATTGTCAGCAAGTACGTGAAGAAATTAGGTGAGTGTATATATTCTTCACTTGGTGCATACTTCATTGTTCAGACTAATCAAATTCAGCTTCCTGAGTCTGAAATCACTGAGTTTCAACTCACTCAAGTCTACCGAGAACAAGAGTAAGTATAAATAGGATGCCATTCTAGAGCTACTGAAGTCAAGCAACAGTGATTTCTCTGTCTTGTCCAAAAGATGGATGGAATCATATCTGAGCAAGGGCAGTGTGTGTGTAGAGGAGATGAGTCGTAGGTGCAGATGATCAGTATACACAAATTTTTCTGCTACAGATATTGAGTGCTCATCTGCTGTAGCCTGCATCTCATGAAGTCTGCAATTCTGCTGCTTCTACTAGAACAGAAAAAGTTTCCTTCTACTGCAAAAGTGGACTTAAAGAACAAGTAGAAAGATCTAATAAAGATATATACAAGCAAATGTAGGAAAAACTAATTAAAAGGCATCCCCATGCCTTGTGAATCCAGTGAAGACTTCTGCAGAAACTGTCTCAGCCATACCTCTACTTACTTAGTGGAAGGAGCAACATATAAGGCTTGGTAAAGCTTTTATGGATTGCCGAGTTATTAACCTCATGTTTTATTTTTTTAGATCCTCAAATGCATTGCACATTTCATAAGACATTCAGTATACAAATAATTTCTTGGTTCATGGATCGTCCCTCTTAGATCATGCAACCAGAGAATAAAGTATTCAGTCTGTGAAATAAATGATTGCTCTCATTATTCAAATAATATATTGCAAAAATAGCACGCTCTATTAGCTGGGATTTAATAGCAGACCCTAATTTTTTTTTTAAACTACTGGATAATAATTTGATTGAAACACCTAAATAGTTTTTGGAAATTTTCCAGCAGAAAGAGGCCATGACTCTTAGCAGGTTGTTAAGATAACTCACTTCGTCAATTATTTTATATGAAAAACAGTAGAAGAAAATAACTTATAACAAAAATAAATTATGTGAATGCAAGCCCATTCATGTACTGCACACACTAACTACAGTGAATCAAAAATAATTAATTGTATAGCACATTTTATTAATTT
>VZTR01033405.1:341759-412716 GCA_013400775.1 Chaetops frenatus | reverse complement strand
GGGACAGCCTGGCAGGGGCAGTGCACAGGAGAGCACGGCCCTGGCCCCGGCACGGTCACCACGGTGGCTGTGCCAGCTGCTCCGACGGGCACCGGGCACAGGGAGTTCCTCTGCCCCTTCGGTGCCCCAGGAGCCCGCAGAAGGCAGCTCTGCTCGGCCGGGCCCTGCTCCCCACCGCGGGCTGGGGTGGGACCGCGCCTCCCGCCCGGGGGTCCCTGCGTGTCCCGCACGGCCACAGCTCCCTCTCCTTTGCTGGAGAGAAATGTGACACCTGAGAGAAGCGACAGCCACAGCCGCTGTGCAGGACAATGACTCCCGCAGCCCTGTGCCCTTTCGGGGCCGGGATCGAAAGGCTTTGCTCACCTCCCTCGTTATCCTTGCTGTCGGCACAGGCGGTTTCCATGGCGACGCTGCATCCCGGCCCCCTCCAGCCGCTCTGGCAGACGCACTGCCAGCTGTTCTGGCCCAGCGTGCACCTCCCGTTGCCATTGCACAGGTCCGGGCAGCCATCTGGGAGGACAAAGGGACAAGGTGAGCCCCGGGCACTCCCCCCACGCTGCGCTCAGGCCGTGTTACTGTGCAGACAAAAAGGCTCGGTCCTGCCACTGGCAGGAACATGCTCGGAAAAGCGCGGGGACACCCTGGAGCAGTGGGGATCTAGCTCAAGCCGAAGGGAGGAGGAACCCTACCTGCTGTAACACAGTTTTAAGAACCCTGAAGAGGTCCAGACCTCGAGCTGATAGAAATGACAGTATGGTGATGGAAGATCTGTCTCTAATTTTTCCCACAGTATGTGTGTGCACACACGAGGGAGAGCATCTTCTTCAACAAGCTCATAAATACTCAGAGGACTCTTTGTACTGAGTGTTGCATCATTCTCCAGAACGTGTTGAAACACAAAGTTTAAAAAAATACTTTTGAAAATGTTTTCCTTCATTGATGGTAATTTTAGAATACTTAGTTATTTAACACTAAGTTTACTTATATTTTGATGTAAAATCTTACACTTTCTGGAAAGCATATTAGAAGAGATACCCCCCCAAAGATTTATGTTTCGAATTGACTCTGAATGACATGACTTATTGTATAGCAAGACCCAAATCAGGAACAAAAATATTAATTAGCCAAGCTCCTTACATGTTCTAACAAGTGTCCATAGCTGATAGAATACCTTGACTCCTTTTTCCTGGAAGTAAATGAGTCTCAGGAGACACTACTGTATCTTACTGAATATTCATTATGAAAAAGGTTAAGAAAACGAAACTGCAGCCTTGGTAAATACAATCAAATCCATCAACACCCAAAGTATACAAGCATGAGTATTTGTCTGTGGGGTGACAGAAGATTTGAGACCTGCAGCAAACCTCTCACAGAACCTCTTCGTAGGTGTGTGTTCTTGTAAACCTGTTCAGAAGGGCACAGCTCTGAGTTTGTCTCTTCCTGCTCCTCCCAGCTGCCTTGGCTGTAGCCAGGTGAAGTCAGGGAGCAGTTTCTCTGACCCCAGACTCACTCTCACAATGCTTCAGGAGTTTCCCATACAACAAAGTGATATCTCTGGAACTCACACAGCTGGTTTCACATTAGGTCAAAGACTGTTCAGTTCATGTTACACAGAAAGCTGTCAGCAGATAGAAACAAGTCCTGTAAGTTTTATTTCCAATGTTGATGTGCATTAAAAAAATAAAATGCCCCTTTCACTTAAATTTAGGGTTATTTTTCCACTACACATCTTAGCTTAAAAAATTCAGTTGCTTTTGCAGCACAGGTAATAGATTTTCAGGACATTTAGTTATCTCTTTCATTTGTCAGGTTGTTTGAATGACCAAAATGATAATGTTTGAGGGGAGGCCCTCACAGCATAGGACAAATAATTTGTTTTAAACGAAAAACAAATAGTAATTGTGAATATACACACATGGTTGGTTTTATACCAAGGCCCCGATGAGAATTAAATCACTGAAGCAGTTTGCCTTGCAGCGTACGAGCAAGATGAAAACATGAACAGTAGGGAGCTGGCAAAATCCCTGAAAAGTTTTAAGTGCAGCTGGGGATTAATGGACATGACTTTGCGTTTAGTGCAGAGAGGGAAGGCAGCATCACTGCCACAGACATGGTGTTGCTAGGAAACACGATGCTACCTCCACAGAGCACATTTAACTGCAGCCTTCCAAAGACAGGCTTGCTGTTTGAATAGCAGAAATATCACAAGGAAGGAAATGAACAGCAGTAGGCTACAATAAGATCCAAGTGCTTGGACATTAATGTCTGCCTTAAAAGATCTATTAAGTTAATGATGAATTGGCTTTGAAACAGCTTTAAGTGATTGATTAGTTAATTAATTAATAATTAATTAATACCTGATTAGGTATTTTGCATGATTATGTCCCTGTGCATGCCTATCTGCATATATGGATTTCTGGTTTTGCCTTTCTTCAAGCAAGTATCTATATAGCATTCTAGTCTGTTGGAGCAACCAGAAAACAGAGCTCCATTATGATGTAGCAATCACCAGTTTTCTTCTAAAAAAGGCTTATATTTAGGAATTGCACTGACTATCTCTATTTAAATCTTACCTGTGCATGTGAGCAGCAATTAGAACTGATGATCTGCACATACAGGATTTCTACATATCTCATGGGCTTGGTGGCCATCAAGGGGTTTGGAGAGTGGACAAGGTGAGAGAGTGCCTGCCTGAGGAGCCTTCAGAGCCTCAGCCAAGGCTCAGCAGCACAGCTGGACAGGTGGCCTTTGCTGGACAGGCTCGCTGCAGGGAGCACACCCCGCCCTCAGTGCTTTGTCAGAACCTGCTTTCACTCTGCAGCCACACTCAGCAGTGTGCTGCCTCCTGGCTGGCTGGGGGATTCTCCCAGAGCCAGGCAGGTACAGTCACAGAGAGAAGGGCTATCAGCAACTCATCTCCAGAAGCAATCCAGCGTGGGATGAAGCTCTCAGTCACCGCACAGAAAAGGGCCCTTCATGCTAAGCAGACAGGTTGCTATTCCTGGTGTGTAGAGAAATTCTCCTCATCTTTTCCATTACAGTATGCTTAATGGAAAATGTCAAGAAGCAAGGTTAAAAAAGAAGAAAGTGCTTGTTTAAAGTGCTAGATTGACAACCTATTTATTCACAGAACAGGCAGAGTACAGGCAACAGAAGTTCGAGTGTGTCACACTTTTCTAGCTGCTGCTAAAGGTGAAACACTAATGCAGCCTCCCTCCTCTCTATCTCCAACTTGCCTGTGGAGTTGGAAATTGGAAGCTTTACTACAGGTACATATGAATTTACAATTAAAACAGCAAGAAAGATTTCAGTACATTTTCCATTGTTGCATCAGGAATCTGTGATGAGCATGTGAGAGATCTCATATGGCAACCAACACCTGTACTCAAACCTAGAGAGACTGCTATTCACTCAGAAATGTTCCAGTATCGTTAACACGCAGCTGACAGGAGGAGGAGCACCAACATAAAAGCCAATGGGCTGCAGCCCGAGAGAGACTTGAGAAGAAACTTTGTGCTGTGAAGGAGGCACCCCAGGAGACTGTCCATCTCAACTAACAACATTAACTGGAGTCTCAAGGTACCTTTAGTGGGTTCTAAGATCCAGACCAAAATTTTGACATGTTAGTTGAGGTGAGCTGTTAGAGGCTAATGGACACTTTAGTTGTGAGCTGCTGGGGAAATTCCTGGTGTAGGGAATAATTTATTAAACAAATGAAAAAACTGGACTGTTTTCCAAATAAAAACAAAAAGGGTGAACTATAGAACATCTGCTTTAAAGAGACTGTTATTCAAATTCCCAGGTATAGGGAACCAGCCCAGTGTAGCTTGAGAAGGCAGAAAATTCTACAAGTCTCAGATGCCACTTGGAAAATTCCTGGGTATAGGGAACCATTTATCAAACAAAGGAAGAAACCTTGTGCTGTGAAGGAGGCACCCCAGGAGATTGTCTGTCTCAACTAAAAACATTAACTGGAGTCTCAAGGTAGCCTTGCCCTAGGAGTGTGTCGTGGCAGACAACAGCAACAACACAAAATCACTATCAATAGCAAAAACCATAATATGGGCGGTGCTTGTTTCAAAAATGGAAAGTGCTGGATGTATTTACAAGAGAATACTCTCAGGTTTCACTAACAGTGAAATTATTCTGGGATTAAACTGTAAGGTGATTAGTTCATTTTTGAACTGGGCAAATTAATCTCCAGTATCTAGGCAGTACATCAAGAATTCTAATCCAATTTTGGAAAAATTCTGCACAGAGTTCCTTTTCACTCTGGTACTCCCAAATTTTAGGTATCCAAATACAACTGTCCAGCTTCCCACACATAGAGAGATTTTCCATTGCATAAATTACTTTAAACTTCAAACATTTTAAGTAAACTAAAACATAAAATCTGCCCAACTAATTTGTGGTTTTAGTCAAAATCATCAGAACTCTCACTTATGGTGAGGCAAATCTTTCTAAAAAAAAGGAAGGGAAAGTGCAGCCGGGGAAAGAGAAGTTACAGAAACCTTGCTCTTTTTGAAGTTTCCAAACTCTGATGGAAGAAGTAACCTCTTACTATAATTAAAGGAAAAAAAGAGAATAGGAGAGATGGAGGAAAAAGAAAAACTGGTATCTCAGAACCACTTAGAGAAAAGGATGATGCTTTCAGCCTCTGCTCAGTTTGCACATGGAAAAGTAGAAGTAAATAAAGAGCTTGTGTCTTTTGAGTCCTTCTGATCCAATGCCATCAGCCATTTATTCTCCAAACTGCATCTTCCAGCAGAATGGGTTCCCAGCAGCTCTCCCCATTTAGAGCCCATGTAGTGCAGCTATAGAGTCTGGAGTATGGTATCTTATGTTTATCTTTCTGCATGACCTCATTTTACACATCCTGATCCCAAGCCTGCTGGCACTTCACTGGAGCCCTTCCAGTGACTGCAGCTGAGGCTGGACCAGGTGGTCCTGTGGGTGAAGAAGCCCTGCAGTCAAGAGTATGTTCTACAGCACAGTGTTTTCTCACTCACAGGATGCACATGATTTTTAAGGGGAACATTTAAATTACATTTCAATCCTCCTCTTCTTGTTACAGCTGTTAACTACAGAACTGTAGCAAATAAAAGTAGTCTGGGATATGATGGTACCTAAAGAATTTAGAGAAATGACATAAAAGCAGTAATGACAATAGCCTGTTTAATTTGGATTTTAGAGGATAATCACTGTTTTCATATTTTCTGTTCATTCCTTCAGTGAGCTGCTGGTATGCCTACAGCTATCTAGCAAGTAATAAATGAGGTACATAGAATGAGGTACCTAGCAACATTGAAAATAAAATTATGCTTTTTATTTGCTATTGTTATTTTTTAATCCTTCAATTCCAAAGCCTGCAGGGCTTAGTTAAAGCCAAAGAAAGGGCATACAAATAAAAATGACACATTGTGTTATGGTAGGCATACACACAAGTCATTTTCTGCAGAGTAATACTTCAAGTGAAATAAACTCAAACCCCAAACAGGGAACTAAACACCTGTCAATGAAATAGAGAGTTGGTTGAGTGAGAGGTGAGGCCCCTGTGAGTCTGGACAGCTCCAGAGCAGGCTGGAGCCATGCAGAGGCAGCAGCCCCGGTCTCTGAAGCAGGGTAGTGACACTGATTGACAAATTGCTCAGAATGAACCCAGCCAGCCTCTGGGTGCAGCACAGAGCTCAGTGTCACTGCTCATGGGCACAGCAGAGCTGCTGCTTTCCAGAGAGGGTTCACATGGAGCAGGAGCTTCTCTGTGGCACTCAAGGGTTTGTCACCAGCATGCTCTGACTATTCCTTCCAGAGGCCTTGCTGCTTCTTTTCTTTCCTACCCCCCCCTTTTCTTTTTCTTTAGAGAACACATTTTGTTTAAAACTGCTCAAGACCCTAAATTTTTCTTTAAGCTGCACATCAAACAAAGGAGTAAAGAATAAATATCTACTTGCAGTTGTGTTGTGCAGATGAACACATGCCTGTGTTCAGCACAGGCCCAGCTACAATTTTATTTATTGAACAGGCTGAGAAAAAGAGAAAGACAAAAAAAATATGTTTAAAGAGCCCTGAAATCCTCCATTCTAATACCTCCTGTGCAGACAAGCAATTAGGAATTTTAAGTAAGACTCCTTAAATTGCCTGGGATTTGTCTGTCATAACAGAATTTCCCCCTAAATTCTATCAGCTATCTGTGCAATCCAGTCTTTTACACATAAAGGCAGGAACTCAGGGAACATCCAACTTTCCAACCAAAAGAGAGAAATAGGAGAAAAAAACGTGCAAGTGTTTAGAAGAGAAGTAAAGCTCATACAAAAGGGAACTGCTGGTATGAAAAAGTAAATCTCAAGGAAAGTCACTTCCAACTTTCTAAGGAAAAAGAACAAAAAAAAAAAGGATTCAGAGACACACACAAACAAAAAGAGTGGGAAGCTCATGCTGCAGTATAGGTCACAAAAATTTGAGACAGAAGAAAACCCAAGGGGTGCAAGAGCTTCACACCTTGCTAACAGGGGATTTTCCCCAGCAGAACACTCCATGTTATCCAACCTAAGTGAGCCAAGCAGAGGGGCTCCTGTGACCTGGGGGAGCAACACCCTCGAGATCTCCCTCTCGTGCACAACCAACAGAGCTCTCTGTCAGCAGCTTTTGGTGTGACCCTCTCCAAGCTGCCAACAGCTGGGCAGGGAAAAGAGGGGAACAGCTCGTGCTACAATGTGCTGAGACTTGAGGAAACCAAACAGATCCATAATCAAATGTCCATGTCTGCTCAGAACATTGAGTATACACACAGAGCTTCAGCTGAGCCCAGAATTTGGGCTACTTATACTTAGAAAAGACATTTTCCAGAAGGAAGGGAGACTGCCTTATGGGAAGTTCAGTCATCAGACTGAGAAGCCTCTGCAGTGCTGAACTCCAAGTGCTCTGTGTGACAGCCATGCAGGGTTCTCTCTGCACCCAAAAATTGTTAATGTGAGCACAAAGACACCTCACCTCCTGCACAGAACCCAATACTCTGCCCCATGGCTTTACCAGGACCAGGTGACGAGTTTCAGTCGAGCACCAGCATGAGCAAAGAAGTTATAAGAAATGCAAGTTAAGGCACTGCTGCAGCAGAGCCACACAGTTCCTTCCAGAGGCCAAGCAGGTTATTTGCTGAAACTTCAAGCAGGAGCTAAAATTTGACCCTACATTTGAATTACACAGTGTATTCTTTTCAAACAAGATTCATATCCAACTCCTATTCATATACCCAATAAAAAGATATATAAAAGATGCAGTAAAATTTGTATTTAAGATAGCTGGGTATTTCAAATTAATCTTACTGTAACAAAATCCATTTAGAAATATAATTCCAGGTGAAATTGCATTCATAAAACTACTACCACAACCATAATCTTTTATTGTATTAATGTTTCTGATATCACATACAAGCACTGGCATCATCCTTCGTAATATGTAATATCCTTTCTGAGAAAGAAGCCTTCTCAGGCTGGATTTATCTCTAAAATAATGTCCATTTAAATAGTTTTGTGGCAGCATAATGATAAAGTGACCTATCAGACAGGATGTGTAAATTCAGTCAATTGAAGGGCAACAAGCAAAACACTGACTTCATGTTTAAAAGAATATCTAACCTAATTACAATGTAATCTAGACTTAATGCAATTTAGGATTTTTGTAGGAAGACATTCTCAGTTTAGTTATTAGCTTCAAAATACTTTTTTTCACTTCACAAATCCTCCACATATGGCATAGAGGAGGAGTGCATTCCTTTCCTCCTTAGATGAGAACCTCCACATAAGAGAAAAAAATAAAAATCACGTGTTACACACTTTTTCTCCAAATGCTAATTGCATTTCTTTGACCATAACTCCTTTAACATGCAAAAAACGTTACCAAATTGAGGCATTTATGTCAGTCAAAATGCCAAGTAAGCCAAGTTAGCATTTAGAGTGACCAAACTGAACTGCTCCCTTTATGTCAGTGCTACTTAACAGTAGTTTCTGTCAGTATTTCAAATTCAGTTTGAATTCAGCAGAGTGAGGGGATGGGATTTGTGCACACACACATGAATACACGAGTAGGGAGCTGCAGTGAGAACGGCAGATGTTCTAAACTGCTTCAGCAGCTCAGTACACTGCAGAGGTACACAGCAAGGGCACTGAGTGGTATCAGCCTGTCCAGTGGCCCAGGGGGGTTGGAGGGAGTCTGCCCTAAAATCTGTGGGCCTGAGCCTGATGTCTGACCTCACAAGAACCCTACTTTGAGGAGAGGTTGGACAAGTTGACCTCCTGACATCTCTTCTAAACTGAATTATCTATGATCCCTTCTGTTTTAGAGTTTTATATTTCATCATTCAGGCAGGGAATCCCAGTTTTCTCAGGCATTATTAAAATATAATTGCTTGCTATTCATTAGATATTAATGCCTGCATAGAATTTATAATTTAGCAATTAACTTTCAGGTATGCAAATGCTGATCCCGTGTTAATGTGCAGGTTATCTCTAAAAGAAGAATAAATATGAGTCTTAACATAAGTAGGCAGTTTCCTCTATTACTGTGTGCCAGATAAGTATGTTCTGTCCCTTAAATTTGGTCCAGAAATGTGGAATCCCTTCAGGATGAAAAGCACTCTATAGACATATAGCATTCTATTTTGCAGCTGATCTTCTTAAAGTATTAATCACATTGATTCCATTAAATGGCTGCACACTGCATGGGTTTGGACTTCAGAGTTCCAACATTCCAACTGTCCAAAAGAAGAATCCAAAGAAAAGTGCCAAAGAAAAAACCAGAAGTTTTTATGAAGTATTGTGGAATAGTTTGGGATGAAAAATAGCACCAATACACTAAAGGCCTCTCACACACCTTCGGGCTTGCAGCAATCCTAAATCTTCATGACATTAAAATATGATTACAAGTGACCAAAAATAATGGATAAATTTGAATATTAAAATAAATATATCTTACGTGTTTGTTAAGACTAGAATTTATGGAGTTTGAATATACACAAATATAAAGTATGGAACAATGCTCATGACCTAGGAGCAGTATTCCACCACACAGGCAATGTATGCAAAGCATATTATAATAGATAAGCAATGTATTCTGAGTTATATGTTTGTGTAAGTTGAGTTGTTTGGCAGATATAGGATAGAGGATGAATATTTCAGTACGTAAAATATACTTCATAAACACGCCTTTAATTCTAAAGTGAAAGGCACCATTCTGCATCCCTTGTCAATATACATAAGCCTGATGAATAGCATGCCATTTTTCATTTTTTGTATCTACCAAATGCACAAATAACTAATAAAAGCCACAGAAATAAAAATGTAGCTTTCACAAATGAACTGGTTTAAATCCTGCATGCATAAAACAGTTCTCTTTTTGTTCCTCTTCTTATCTGTCTATGTGGTGAAGGAAGAAACCTTATAATCCTTCAGATAGAGCCAGTTACTTTGATATTTAAATACTAAATAAATCTGTGAGAGTGATTTTGATCAACTAGGGAGATCATCTTCTCCATCTCACCCCCAAGAAAGCCAAGAGTATTAATCTGCACTTGGAAGAAATCTGGAAGAGAAACGAGCTCTTTAAGCTCTGCTTGCTTTACATTAAACATATTTACTACCAGGCAACTGATGGCTCTGCTCCTCCCCTCGCCTCACTAGAAGTGGCCTTAATTCTCTGGAACGAATGCTTAAGTCTTTCTGCTGCTGGGCAGAGCATTTATTTTCCATTTCTCTGTTGAAGCCATCAGAAGCACCAATGAGACTTTTAACTTGATTGCCTTGCATCTGTATTTGCCAGTTTTTAAGCCATCCCAGGGCAGGCATCCCACAGTTGTCACTTCTTACACTGGGACTGTTTTCCAGGAGCACTCAGGAGGAGAAACACAAGGTAAGGGAGTGGGAGATGCAGCTAAGAAATCTAGAGACCACTCCACCTCAGCTGCAATGTGACTAGGACAATCAGTATATTGAATTAATAAACTTAATTCACTGATTCATGTCAAGCAAAAAGATGCACAGCAATGTATTGCCAGGATATTTGCTTTAGTTTAAAAAAAACCCCAACAAAGCAAAGAAAAGCAGAAACAAAAACCACTTAAAATTAATTTCCAATAAGAAATAACAAATAATAACAATAACAACAATAATAATAATAAAGAAAACCTAAGGTATATGCAAGGGACAGCTAAAAGACAATTTGCTACAGTTTTGTGTAATTAACTCTTTCTTTGCAATGCTGCAAATACAGTGTGAGTAGCTCATAGTATCTCCAAACATAAACTGATGTCAAATAAATTCTTCTTTTCTATCCAGGTTATTATTTATCCTAGGAAAGTTCCAAGGGACAGGTACCAGAATATGAGATTGCCCTGAAGGCCAGCATTACTGACCATCAGCATTCACATGAAATCCTAATTTAGGTTACCACACTCTGTCTGTTTGCCATCATTTCAGTGGGGTATGGAGTCATTGACCATTGTTTTACATAGCTGAACTGCCACCACCTTTCAAGGAGCATGTTAGGAACAGATTAATTAGGCTTTCCTTTAGCTAATGACCATTTGTTCAGAGCTGTGAACCCGAGCAGCGTGCAGCCCCTTCCCAGTGCCCAGCACCAAGCCAATGCTGCAGAGGATTTCCAGCAGGTTCCACTGGGCAAGAGAGCACCTGCCACCACCGGAATGTGCCCCGAGGTTTGCTGCAGTCTGACTCTGCAAGATCTCACAGATCACAATCAAGCAAAGTGGGCCTGGGCACAGCTCTGACTTTCATGGCAAACAGCTGTGTGGGAATATGCTTAATCAGGCACAGTGCATATCCAATTTACTCTAATAACTGCTGTAAGCACTCAGGAAGTTTCTGGAAAAATCCTTCTTAAGGGTGTCACTCACTGGAAAAGCTCTCCTGCAGTTTAGTGACACAGCCTTGCTCCTCAAGGCACAGATCTGTCAACACAAGACTTTTATGTGGGTTCTCCAGCATGCACACCTGCCTCTCACTCTGAAGGAAACAACTTACTCATTGTAATTATTTCCTAGGCAGGACTGAAATTCTGTATTCAAGTAAGGGATCAGTAGCAGTAGCTCTGTGGAAGTTCATCTTTAATAAACCTATAATCTTTAGTCACAGGACAAAAGATCAGAAGAAATACTGAAGAGAACTGACATCTTCCTTTTCACTTCACTGTCATTTGTTCACTTTTGAGTGACATCTCTCCTCACATTTCATAACATCTTTATCTCAAGCATTAAAGTACAGAAAATAAACTAAATAATTAAGATATGGGGCCATACTCTGCAAATAACCTTACAAAAACTCCTATTTAGTATCAAGAGGAATTCTCACCTTAAGAAATCAGATACATTATGCACAACTTGCCTGGAATTCTTAAAACTCAAGTGTTTTATCTCAGAAATTCTGATGAAAATCCTTAATAGAGTAGGGGAAACTGTAACTATAAAAGTGAATAAATAGATGCAGTCTTTAATGGAAGGCCCATGTATTAGATCCCCCCAGTTCTGCTGAATAAATATTTCCCTTTACAAAACATCTCATACTTTAAACTTTTCATGCAGTAATACTTTTAAATTAGTTAATCAGGACATTTGGAATTTCATGGTAACCAGAAACACAAATACTTGTCCAAGATGACAGGTTTTACTTAGCAAATTTTTTGTGTATGGAAGATTGAAAGATTAAAAGGAATGGGGATGTAGTTAGACTGTAAAAAGCATTCTCCTAATTGTATTAAAAAAACAAAACCAAAACTTCCTTGGGGTATGGTAATAGAAACAACTTTTTCATTAGATTAGATTGTAATAAGCATTCTCCTAATTGTATTAAAAAAACAAAACCAAAACTTCCATGGGGTATGGAAATAGAAACAATTTTAGGAGACATTTCAGTGTATCCAAAAACACTATGGAGTGAAATTTAATTGCTAATTAACCCTTTTGATTAAGTATATGAACTACTGTTTGTAATTAAGAGTGGGTCTGAGAAATTTTGAATCACTTTTTTACTCAGCATATAAGCAAGCAAAATTGTTATGGAATAGACAACAAAAGATTCCAATGAAAAATCATAAATCTGATAACATCTCCAGGCCCCTCTGGATCTGAATTAGGGAAATCTACAACAGCAAGGTAATGCTTAGATATCAGTGTAGTTTTTCATTTCCCCCTCTATGCAAGAACAAGGCAGTCTCTGTGCTGTTTGGGTTTCTGGTCCCCCTGTGAGGGACTGTGCAGGAACAAGGAGTGCAGTGCCATTTCCACAGGCTCAGCACTGGCTGTGGAACTCACCCACCACTCCCTTCAAGGGACTCTTGTCCATTCAGCCTTCACAAATGGGATGACCTCGACTCTGATACACTATTCTCTAAATATGGAAGGCTTTCTCCATTCTAAATCAGTATCTCTGACTTATTTTGGGGGGAAAAAAACAAACAAACAAACAAAAAAAAAAAGTTTCAGTCGCAGGACACAATGAAGATATATATTAATTGATTTAATGATAAAGAATCAAATGATAATGATCCAAGGGAGACAATAACAAAAAAGCAGTTTTATCCCTTGTTTCCAAAGCCAATAAAAAAGATGAATTGTATCTAAAAATCTGTGTCACTATAGTCCCCCCACTCTGATTCAGCTATTAGCAATGCCACATGGGAGCAATGTTCACCTTCATTTCAGAATCCTAACAAACTTCTATGCAGTTATTGTCTGTCTTAAATCTAAAACATCTTTTCAACTGTTTTTGAAACAAGAAAAGGCACATTGCTATTGCTTTTCCTAGTAGTTATCAAACTACTTGTAAAAAAAGGGAAAAGTAAGGTTTAATCTGAATCTGCAAACATTTTAACAAATTCATACTGTGTTTTCCCTTTTCAACAATAAATAATGATTCATGGCTTCCTGTAATACTTTACAGTAATACATTTATGGTTCAAATGCAAGGGATTCTAAAACTTAAAAATAAAATAGGGGAGGGGAAGAGAAACCCTTTTTAAAATAGAACTACTTAATTCTGAGCACACTATCTTCCATTGTGAGAGTGAATGCTATAATGCTAATTCCTCTATTAGTTTGAGAGAGAAGTGATCTGTAACCAGCATACACACATTTTGCCTTGCTTTATGAAATGGAAAGCAGTCACATCAGTTTATATTTAAACTGTGCTGAAAGGTGGATGGCAACACGCTACATTAGGGACTGAATTCTACTCTCTGGAATTCCCAGTGGTTAAAACAAAGTCAGTTCTCTCATCTGTACTAATGCATCTCTGTTTTTAGGAGAATCAGCATCTTCTGGGACATTTAGGGATTTGTGTTTGTACATGCTGAATTTACAAAAATAGCTTTACTGCTATTCTTGAGGAACTCCTTCCACAAGAAACTCTGCAATGCCTTTTGATTCCTAACAATTGGAAAATCACAGTATTTGAAGCAGCACCACCTTTAAAATCAATAAACCACATGATCTAAGCAAAAAAATGCTACTTCTAAACAGAGGTTGTTGTTTTTTTTTTTTTGTTAATTTGTGCTTTTGGATAATTGTTCTCTTAGTATTGCTTCTAACCTAAAATCACAACCTAGCAACCTAGCAATATTTTTTACTACAAACTGATTTAGTTTTTAATTAAAAAGATTAGTTTTCATCACAATTACACCTTTATATTTACTTCTTGGATACCAAAGTTATCCCTACTAATTCTCTTCAGAACAGGGACTTCATCTTGATGCACCTGTAGTTCTTTAGCTCAGTTGTTCAATGTTAGTTGTTCAAACTATTTGAAGGAAAATTAAAACATATATGGTCTACATGAATAATGAATCTTCCTTATTTTTCACTCTTGAACAACTTTAGTCTTCCAACATGTACCTAAAAACAATCCCCTCATCTGAAATTTTATAACTGAACAGGGAAGGAATACATCTTTATATGGGTTCATGTAAAAATATACTGGAATGTTAGAAGTGTTTATACTTTTAAAATATATGAACAATTAACTATTAGCTCATGCAGTTCAATCTACCCTAATCAAGCCAGAACATTTAAAAAGAAATACCTAAACCTTTTCTAGCAGCTATTTTGATGGTATCTTTTTTTACAGCACTTTCAAAGCAGGCCACATTCTATTGATGCTGAGTTTGATGAACCGGCTTTGGACTGGACTGTTACAAATAGAAACTAAAAATACAGTGGGATTAGGAGAAAAGCAATAAACTTAGATGGTTGTTTGTCAAAATTATGGCTCCCTAGTTTCAGAATGCAGGACACCCATGGCCTTTGAAGAGGCACTGTGGAACAGAGGAAGTGCAAGTCAGGTGGGCAGGACTTGGGGGCTGCTTTGCAAACCACGCTTGAGAGAACCCAGAGACTGTTTGGCACTTGAACATCTGGGATTTGCTGCACAGCTCCCAAAAACCAGAGAGCCACCACAAGAAAATCCATCCCAGATATCAGACACCACTCATGGGCCACACAACTGACTGATCACAGTAAGTCAGGAGTAAAAATATCTTTTAAGTGTAGTAGAGCGAGAGGGAGAAAAGCTTTACACGGATAAGCAGAGAGCCACATCTCTCCTGCCTAAGTTTTCATTAAGGGTAATGTTATGATCCGTGTCACAGCAAAGCCTTCGTGGAAGCAAACTTGCTACTTTTCCATGAAAATTGCTTATCTGTTTAAGAGAGATACTTTCCTCTTGAGTGAAATATTTAAGTGCTCAGGGTCAGCTTTCAGAGTTGAAAACCCTCAGGTTTTTGTAGCTGGACTACGAATCCTTTCTGCTCTAATCCCGTTAGTGAACGAAGAGGGGATGACAACAAACGCAGCAACCTTAATATATCATGTCCTTAATCTATCATGTCCTGCTTCTCCTTTGGCTCTCAGCAGCATGAGTGTGAACTGCTGATTAATGAGACACCAGCGCTGCCTTGTCTCCATCTATCCCAGCATGGATGTGTTTTGAAGACAACTGACAGCCTGAGATGGACAGTTACGTGTCAATCAACACTACATCACTGAAAACATGACAGCAGAATGTGCTGGAAATTGTAGAAATCTACTCACTTGGTCACAATTTCTTGGCAGCTATAAATCAGGTAATAGCGACCTCAGGATTATTCCAATTATTTTCACTTTCAACATGAAGAGATCAACATGGACTAAAACATCCGACCCAAATGCCTCTAAGAATACTCAAGTTTGTTTTTAGCTCTTACATTTCAGTAACCCAAATTGTGTTTGTAATTTCTTTGGGCAAATGAGATGTATTTCATTTTATGATGATTTCTGTTGGACAGCAAATTTTGCTTCTTTTTATATGTATAGAAAAGCTGTATGTAAAATAAAATAGGCTGAGGCTACACTCAGGAATAATCTCCACAAGCATAATTATCCTACTGAGCATTTCATAAGCAGGTGAGAACAGGGATGGAAAGAAAGAAGGAACAAGAGAAAAGAGCTAGATAACATAAATTTTGTAAAAACTTTCTTCAATAAGAAGGGCTCATGATACCTCATAACTTGTGGCCTGAACAAGTGCCCATATTCATTCCTTAAGATCTGTTAAAAACTGTCTAAGTAAGGGCTTTTGGTGAAAGAAGGATGTATCATTACTCAGCATCAGTGTGTATTCATCCTCAAGTGAGTAGTTACTGCACAAGAGAGAACTGACAGCTTAAATAGAAGGCTTTCAATAGTTTCATTTTTCCCCAAAGCCCTAAATAGATCATACAGCAAAATCCTGAACTGACACCTCAGAGGTGTTAGAGAGACCATTTTTTCCTTTTTATTTCTGACATTAATATTTTTAATACAACATTGAACTAAGAAAATATTGAGTAGAGAATTTCAAAAGCATCAAATATCTTAGGAAGACAAGTCTCTAATTTCTAATGCATCCTACTGTTAATTTGATACTAAATTGGCAAGAAGCTGAAAAAAACCCCAACCTTTTGCAGAACTTTGCATCAGAAATATTATTCCACAGAGTTTTCAGCAGTCAGGCAAAACACATTTGACTTTATTTGCATCTTCAAGCATGAAAGATTATTTGAAACTGATACTGAAGATGCAAGAACGATACCTTGAGAATGTGTAAGCAAGAATTCAAGTGATCAAGAAAAAGGTATCTTTAGCAGGAGCATGAACAGCAGATCTCAAAAGGATGGGAAGATATTGTTCTCTTTTGTATTTCTTTCTTACTAAGTATAAATATTATATATATGTATATACATGTCTTTTTCTCAAGATCCAGTTCTTCCTTTCTANTGAAGATGCAAGAACGATACCTTGAGAATGTGTAAGCAAGAATTCAAGTGATCAAGAAAAAGGTATCTTTAGCAGGAGCATGAACAGCAGATCTCAAAAGGATGGGAAGATATTGTTCTCTTTTGTATTTCTTTCTTACTAAGTATAAATATTATATATATGTATATACA
Source organism: Chaetops frenatus (assembly GCA_013400775.1). Classification (NCBI taxonomy): domain Eukaryota; kingdom Metazoa; phylum Chordata; class Aves; order Passeriformes; family Picathartidae; genus Chaetops; species Chaetops frenatus. Next base: position 396,252 of record VZTR01033405.1, on the reverse strand, counting down.
TGTCTTTTCTCAAGATCCAGTTCTTCCTTTCTATCTCTATACAATCCATGCCAGTGACCTCTCAAAAGCATTCCCGTGTCTTTGTTGTTCTGTTTCCAGCAACACTGTGTAATTCACTCGCTTGCTGAAGCTCTGCTTGACACCACAGGTACAAAATAATACAGAATTATTATCTGCAGGAGAAGAGAAGATTGTCTGACTCTGCCAATACTGCTATGAACAGCATAATCGGCTCTGCCCTTTCAAAAGTTAGATCAGCTCCCTGATTGATTGCCCTCCCTCCCTTTTTGCAGTCTTTTAAGAGTTCAGGAATTGGCCAGAAAATCAATACAACTCATGTAGAAGCCCCTCCGAAAGGAGAAAAAAAGAAATGTGGTTTTAGTTTTGGAAACTATTCCCCAGTATCTTCTGGGTGCACCTTTGAAGTACCAGACAAAATGCAGGAAGTTGTGCTGAAAACATACTCATTAAATTTTTTGGGCTAGAAAGGAAATAAATAAGGTCATGTTCCACAAATATCCTGTAAAAAGAGAAAGAAAAAAGCCACTCAAATGTTCTGACACTGAGCTGTGACATGTTTCAATCATTTACAGGAAGCCCTCAGCAAAGAATGCAAACAGGAAAGTTCTTCCTCATGAACAAGCTTTCCTTTCAGCCAAAAAAGATCCCCAGCTGCCCTCTGTAAATTTTGCAAACAAAAAGGAATTCTGTTTTTAAACTCCTTGAAAGTCAAACCACTCTCACTATACATAAATCTCGACATAGAATGCTTCCTTCCAAGTATTCATAATCATCTACTTTGCTTGGCTATGATAAAATTAATTGGATGCATATTGTAGTTGTGGATTCCTTACTGCTACAGAAATTGTTTAGAAAGTTTACTCATCCCTGATCCACAAAAGTAGCTGCTATATTTCAGTTTTCAGCATAGGAATTTGCAAAGTTAGAAATCAGAACCAGAAATCCCAAGCAAGAGCCATCTACATCATATGGAATCTGGAGACTCTACAGCCAAGAGATTTTATTCAGAAGTTTTGGAGGTGAAATAAAAGATGGAAAAGATAAGGCAATCAACAAACCACCTCACTAGCAAATATAGCTGGGATAGATAAGAAACACCAGCTTTCCAGGAATAAATTTATTTACCAGATATTTATTTACCAGGAACTCACACCTTTACTGAAGCTCAGAAATGCTGGACTAGATGACCATTTCCTTACCTAAGTGACGAGTACGTTTCCTTGGCTTTGGTTATAAAATGTAACACGACACAACATTTGCTACCAAAATTCCACCCTATAAGGAAAATTTCTACCTTTTGAATCTTTCTGTGTTTGAATGACAGAAGTGAAAATGTGAATGATGTGCAGTGAGTGACAGAAATCATTGAGAATCTCCCAGGTTGCCTCATGGGGTACCTGCTGCTCTTCTGATTTGCTGAAGAGGCACAGGGGGAACAACCCTTTAACTCAACTGAAAGCTTGGCACCATGTACCTAAAAGGCTGTATCATGAGAAATCTGCTTCCAGGTGTAAAAACAGTGGGATAACTGTGTGATACAGGTGATGAACTAGAATCTGCACATTCAGGAACAGCCAACATCTCAAACATTTTTGGTTATGTCATCATATATATATTACCAAAATATTTCTATATCAGCGCTAATGAAAAGTGGTCATGACCTAAATATTCTATGCATTTTTCAAATAAAATGAAAAGATGTGTTCCTCCCTCCTCAGAGTGTGCAATCTAAATTCCTGTCATCATTGTTAGAAGGTTTTCTATGCCTTGATAGGTTATAAACTGTTACAGATTAATTTTAAGTTAGAAATGCATTGGAGAAGTCTAATATATCTAGCTCCTTCTAAATTGCTCTTTGTCAGCTACGATGGCTTTCCACTGCCTCCTCCCACACACTTTCCATCTCTCCTGAAAATTGCCTCATCTTTGAATCATTACCATTGTAATTACAACAAGAGAAATCAGTAGTAGAAGAAAAAAAATCTTTGACACAAAGAGCATTATCATGGGACAAAAATATCTTGCTATACCCAAAGATAACACAATGCCACATTATTAATGTTTCTATTGATTATTGAGTCCATGATAAGGTAAAAAACGAAATCTTTACACTTTACTTGTGGTATTCCATCCAGTTGATAGAGAATATAAAAATGTCTAAAAGCTGCAAAGGTCATCCCAAAGCACTCAGGGGGAAACGTTTTTAGTAAACGATTTTTTATTAAAACCAGAGGTGGAATATGGTCCACATAGTGTTCACCTTTAAAAGGGAGAGTATTTAAGATATTTACTTACTGGGTGTAAGCCTGTTTGGATGTTTCAGAGTGGCTCAATATCCACACTGACAACCCATTGTTCTGCAAATACAGAACACATAGATAAGTCTCCCTGCTTGGATAAATTATCAATTCTACTTCCAGCAGTGGCATTGCATTCTAAAGGGAATGACAGCCCAACTGTTAAGGTTGGCTATTATAAAATGAAGTCCTTAGAAGGAATGCTTCCTTTAAAGCCCATTTAAGGGGAGACTGGAAGAGAGTTCATAGACTTCAATGATTTCCTGGTGAGCCTGCTGCCCCAGGGCAGGATAAATGACCTCTGTTATTCCTGACACATGTTTGTCTAAATGGTTGCTAAAAACTACATTGATGAGGAATTCACAACTTGCTTGGACAACTTCCTTCAGTTTCTCATTTTCTGGTAACGTGTTTTTTCCTAACACAAATATCTTGTACTGGAACTTAAACTTCTTAATCATCCCGGACACAGAATCCTTTCTTTTTCCTGTACATTTTTATGCATCTGAAAATATTAAGTTATTTTCTACCATGTAGGTGACAGAATCCTAGCTTTTTTTTTCAAATCTTTCTCCTTTATTCAAGGCCCTGAAAACATGGAAGATAAGATACAGAGCTAATACAGATTTCCAAACCCTGTCTTTCCTAAGGAACTTGTCCTACAATTTTGACAGTTTTAGTACAGGGGCCAAGGACTCAGTGGGGAAAAGGGAGTGGCTGATCCCCAACTCTAGAGTTAGATTTCAGAACCAGTACCAAGGCCAGGAACTGTGTGAGGTTTATGGCTGGACTTGATGATCTTAAGGATCTTTTCCAAGCTAAATGAACCTAAGCAGAGCCTGCAGAGAGGGACTTGTCACCTGTTTGAGTTTTGGCAGGCAGGCAGGCAAGTGGAGGTTCAGCTTCAATGTCTGTACCAGGGGTATAGCTCATTTGCATCGAAACATAAAAAAAGGAACATAGAATGTAAGAACTGTTTGGATGAAAAACCGCAGCAGAGTATATTAACAAATAGCCTTGAGTACAATCTTTGCCCACATTCTGTCTGAAAAGGAGTGCTTAACCTACATCTAATGGAGGATGTGAGCAGGCAAGAGCAGGGCTTGGGAATAGACAGGCAGCCACAGAGAAACCCTCATATATCACCTTCTGGTCAGAGCTCACCCTAAAAGATCCATTAGCAGACATTTAAATTTTTCTTGTAAATATTTAGAATTAAATCCTGATCTCACTGGTCTCCCAGTGAGATCATTACCAATAACTTAGTAAGAGTCCATGCTGCAGGGATATGAATTACAGATGGAATTACACTTTTAAAATGGTATTTCTGACTGTTTCATAAGATCTCCATATATATCACACTGTCCTTGGAATACTATCTGACAGTTTATATGCAGAACACCCTCTGCAAGCATTTAAAAACAACAGTTTTAAACATCCAGATATTATTTTCAGTGAAAGTAGCAGATCTGTTTTATAACAGCATGCTTTAACAATATTCAGATGATTCAAGGAAAAGCTAAATCCTCCATCTTAAATCTCTGTCATGAAATGGGTTCAAGATTAACAACTTCTATACCTTTCTTTCACTTTGTTATTAGTTTTCCAATATTTTTTCCTCATCTAGATTACCCTCTATTATTTAGTTATAACTTCCTCCATAATTGCAATCAATGAATAGTAATCACTTAATAAACATATCCTGACAGGTCTATTTTTGCACTGGGAAAAGATTAATTTTCTTTATCACCACTCCAGTAAGCAATTTCTTTTCTTACCTGAAGTAGCAAAATGAACTGAAGTTCTGCTCTGCTTCGAACAGCAGCAGAGCAAGACCAGACACCCACTCCCTTCACTTTCATATTATTTGGATACAGATTTATTAAAATCTGTGTAACTTGGAACATGCATGCATTTTTATTTGCATTGATTCTTACATATAATTCTACTGCACACAGGCAAAAGCTGCTTTGCACAAACACTGTGCTAACACTGAGCTCCCACTGCTCTTCTGGGAGGATTTTCTGAGTGGTTTTCTTAAACCAGGTAATTCAGAGAGAAAAAATGCAGTTCTATCAAAACTTTTGAGCTTAGGTACTCAGCAATGAAATGACAAGGAGTGTGCATTCTGTCAAGCATCTATTAAAGCCTAATTTGATATTAAATAGAATAAAATATTCTGAATGAACTTGGATACCTGCAGGTTGCTATGATGATTTCTTTTCCACTGCCATGTAAATATAGCACAAAGAAACTGGTAAAGAAACACAAACAAAAGAAAACGGTTTGTATCTAGAAATCTCCTTTTCTTCTTCATGGATCAATTTGTTGTAAGTGGACTTGGCCTAAAGTCACTGGAATCAGAGCAAGTTTTACTGCTGACTTCATTTCAGACTAGGTGGAACAAAAATGGAAATTCAGAGTAAATAACCTCTCCTACAGGATTTGCATTTTCTGCCTTAGGACAAACAGACTGTGGAGTTTGTCAGGTACCTTCCAGAAAGGACAAATTTATGGCATCTTTTTTAGGTGGACACTCCCCAGTAATTCTGACATTAAATGGTGTGTCAAACGTTCAGCTGGAAATGAAACCATAAAGGCAATACTCTGAATTTCAGACAGCGAGTTTCTGTAAAATTTAAGTGCACCTTAGCTCTTCACACCAACATTTAGAACACTTTGAGCAACTCATCGTTGTACCAAAGTATCAATTCACCCTAAGCACAAATTTTCTGGTGGTAACTTCTAGCATTTTTTGTAGCAATACTGACAAAAATCCCTTTTACCATCCTCATCCTCTGAAGTCTGTGTTCCAGCCCCATGTACCACGAACCAGTGGGGTCATGCTGAGCTGTCTCTCTGAACTCATTCCCATTCCTGGCATCAGCCTTTGTGCTCTTGTGCACAAACGGCCTGAGGATATGACCATGTGAAAATTCTTACTAATACAGGCCTGTCACAAGAATATCTGTCTGCATGCAACAGACAACTTCTGACTGCACAAATTTCACCCATGATAACTAGAAGGGCACACCTGAATTTTTTGCAGTAGTCTCATCTTTGCCACAGGCAGGATCACGCTAAGTTTCAAGGAAATCTTTCTAATATGTACCGAACAAAAAAGCTTATGCATATTTTAATCACTTTCCTCTGGAAAGAATTGATTATATACATCAGTAATAAAGAAAATATCTAGTTCAAAGCTCTGAGAATTAGACTTAAAATCTCACTTCAGAGTTCACTAGTTCAGCTTGCAATTTTCAGATTACTTTTGAGATCTTGGTAAAAGGCATCTTTTTGTCTGCACAGTAATGAAGACTCTACATACACTAATTACTTCTAAACATCAGCACATTACTAAGAGATTATAAAGCAAAACAAAATCTGCAAACCATCAACTTCTGAAATAGGAAATTAGTACAGAATTTAATTAAAAAAATATATATTAGGCATTTTGTAAAGATCTGGGAAGAACTTTGAAAACAAAATGCCTGAATTAATCTAGCAGAGGTATGTTGATATGATGGAAGTCTGAAAGCAATTATGAAAAAAAACACTCTGCATCTGTGCTGGTCACAAAGTGTTCAGTCATAAAAGCTTTGATTTAAATCATATTAGCACAGTGTGGTAGAAGCATGCAGCACCACAACATCAAAGGAGATGCCCTGAAAATATGTATCAATTTTTCTTTCTTTCTTTTTTTTTTTTTTTTAAATCTCTCCAATAAGGGTATACTTTTAGTTTCCAACTCATGTGTGTATTGGAAGTGGTTTATATATCCAGAGAGAAATCAGAGGGGAATGAAAAAGAAANGAAAAGATTCAGGCCCCCAAACACAAAAGAGATGCCCTGAAAAAATTTATTAATTTTTTTTTTTTTTTTTTTTTTTTTTTTTTTTTTTTTAAATCTCTCCAATAAGGGTATACTTTTAGTTTCCAACTCATGTGTGTATTGGAAGTGGTTTATATATCCAGAGAGAAATCAGAGGGGAATGAAAAAGAAAAACAGCTTGAGGGATGCAAGAATCTCACCAACGTTTAAGTAAAGAAATAACAATTCACTTGTAATAGGACTGTCCCATTAGGGTCCCTGACTGCCATGAAAGTCTCAAGTGACCTACTCTTTTCTTTGTTAAATTCACCATCTTAAGATAATGAAAACAACCTGATTTTGGATTTGGACTCACCAGATTTCTTCTAAGGTATACTTCAGAGCTCTAAAAAAATTCTCTGGAGAAAAGCACGCTTTCTGAACCTCACAGTCTCAGTAGATGGGATACTCTTGTTCCAGATAAATCTGCTCAGACTTCTCAGAAGGTATGTGATCACTAAGAATTTCCCATTTTTGATTATAGCTCAGGGAAAATAACAGTTTTCTCCTTTGCTTTGAGTAACTTTTCAAAAGAATCCAAATAGACTGCCTGACTGCTTGTAGAGACAAAATAAAGAGCTTCACTTTGGAGCAATTAACTCCTTTTCAGAGCAAATTTTCAAGCTCGGCAACAGAGAGGATAGAACACCATTGCTTTGTGTGAATATGACCTTTCTGAAGTTGCCAGGCAGACGGAGCCCAGCTGAGACTGTGATGCTGGTGCTGCAGTGAGCTCTCAGGGAAGGGGCTGGCAGCAGCCCACGGGCCCTGCAATGCTGGCATTGTCTCTGTGCCCACAGCACGGCCACTGCCGCAGCACAGCGTGGGACAGTGCCGGGGGGCTGCTCTGCACCTCCAGGAGCACACATCCCCTCAGCACTCGACCCCTGCTCTGCGTGGTGCTGGTGGGGCTGTGTTTCAGATGGGATGTACAACAGCAGGAGAGCACTGATGCACCAGGCCAGGAAATCAGAAAAGAGGCCGTTCACACACAGGAATGTTTAGTTAAGTTTGAAAATCATTCGGGCTCGGATGACACTGAGGTATCATCCATGGTAACATTTGTTGCATTTGTTGGTATCACATATGGTACCATTTGTTACATCTTTAGTTACTAATGTAGAATTTGTTGTGGTGTTTTGTTTTGGTTTTTTTTCCCCTCTAGGAATCGGTAGAGCCTACCTGCATTTCTCCCAGCACGCTTTGAGTCAGGGTGAATACCTGAGAGCACCTGGGTCCTTAAGGGAACAGCCCATTACAATCCACGACAGTAACTATGTCTCTACGATTTATGAAAAGAAAGCAATATGTGCCTGTTTCGGTGCCTGTCGTTTGCCTACCAATGGTGCAGTGCTCCCCATTCCAGCCCTCTCTGCATTCACACTTCCCATCTTTACAAGTCCCGTGCTCCGTGCAGCGGGGGTGGCAGACACGCTGGTCACAGCCCGCTCCTGTCCAGCCCTCCTCGCAGCGACAGGCCCCGCCGATGCACACGCCGTGGGTGCCACAGTCCACGGAGCACACTTCTGGGAGAGAGAACAGCAGTCACAGCCAGCCTCCAGGGAAAGGGGGCACCGCAGCAGCGCTGCTGCTCAAAGCTCCAGCCTCGCTGCAGCTGGCCCGCTGGCCTTCTGCTGAAAGCTGGCATTTAATTTTTCTTTGGAAGCAAATGGAATTAAAAATCGTTCTGATGCCTGAAGATTTTAGCCTGTAGATTTTTTCAAATCCTCTACTGGATTAGTACATAACTCTAAACTGCATATGAAGTGTTAGCTACTGTCTACACATTTTGGTCAGACAGAAGAATTCCTCTGGGCCTGAATCTCAAGGACACCTTACAGCCCCAGGCCCTGAAAAGTATAAACAAAAGTGAATTGGGGGGGCAGCAATCTGGGGAAATATGACTTCACTACCTGAAGCTGTAATTGGAGGATTAACCCCTGATATGTAAATAGACCAAACTTATAACTGTATGAAAAGCTTGTAACCATTGTCCATCCTGGGTGTAGCCTTTGCGAGGCTTTTGACTGCCCAAGGCGTATCTATTGAAGGCCTTTAATAAATACCTGCTTTTATTCTCTTAATCTTGTCTAGCCTCTGTCCTAGGTAGCCAGTCCAAGGCATCAGTTTAAAAAAAATCTGCTAATGTGCTCTGGACAGACCTGCAGAGCTGCATCCTCCATGCAGATACAAACACATGTCACAGGTGGTGTCCCCAGCAGCAAAGGAGGGGAGCAGGTGGCTCTGCTTTACTCAAACCTGGACTTTGGGTGATCTTGACAGATATTGATTTGCTAAGAATTGAGACTGAAACTCACCTAAAACTCATTTGGCAGAGAATGGCAGCAATTCAGGGTCATTTAGAATGATGGATAAAAGTCACTTTCCAAGGAGAGATTCTGGATTCCTATTACTAACATGGCCAGTTATCCAGTGTCTCATTCCAAAAACTCTACTGCTCTCTGCCAGCTGAAGTTGCAAATAAGCAGAAGGGTCTTTTGCCCCATGCATCACCAAAGAAAGTGGCAGTGCAACTCTCATTCATGAATTCTTCTGACTGCTTATCCATAAAGCAGAAAACACATCTTGATATTCATGTCACTGGTGGGGTATTCCAAGTGATTAATCTTAGGAAGTAACTGAATAACTGTGAAAAATGTAAATATTATTTTGAGAGACTTGGTTTTGTCCTACAGTACCATCTCAAGGTTCAACTGACAGTGTAAAAGCAAAATTCCCAGTATTTTTTCCCCATAAATGATGGACATCTTCGTTTACAGTTAGGAAACAGAAGTACACTTACGTAACCTTCTCAGTGCTAAAAGAGAATCAGTGTTAGAACAAAACACAAACTCCTAACCTGCACCCACCTCACCCTCAGCCGACAGCCCCAAATTAAGAATGTCACGAGAATATCTAGAGAGATACATACACACTTCTTCCCAATGAAACTAAACAGCACCGAACGCGTAACAAAGACAATTTTCTCAATTATTACTGCGCTCCAAACCCGCCGCTCACGCTCACGTTCTAACAAAACAGCAGCACGATGGCGAAATCAGGGGAAACCTCTGTTCCTTACCGACGGAGCAGTCGGGGCCCATCCAGTTGGGGTCGCAGCTGCAGAGCCCCGTGTCGGCCAGGTAGGAGCCGTGGCCGCTGCACTGCTCAGGGCACTGGGCTCTGGGCAGCTCGCAGCTCGCTCCTCCCCAGCCCGGGCTGCACAGGCACTCCCCGCTCACACACACCCCGTGGCTGGAGCACGTCGGGTCCAAGCAATCCACTGCAGGAGGAGACAAAAACAGCGTAGAGAAGGGTCACTGCCACACCGGAGGGTGTCCGGAAAACGCGCTCTGGGAAGTTTGTACCACGGTGATCAATAAAGCAACTTGAGGTGGTTCTCCAAGTCATATCAATACCTGGTCTGAGAGTGAAAAAGTGAAGGAATTTACATTTTACGTTAAATAAATCAAGCAGGGTTTGACTGTGCAATGACAGTTTACTGCAGGAGTGCTGTGGTGGTGAAGCATGAAGACTCAAAAATAGCACTTAAATATATATATAGGCAGAGTTCCACACAGAAACCTGGAGACATTTCTTCTGAAATACATTGAAGCTCCAATGACTCATGTACTGTATTTAAATTACAAAGTAAGTTAATAACTTGCAGTTTTAAAGGACTTTTTATTTGGAGTAGCTTTATAAAACCTGCTATTATTACTACTGAAATATTAGAGCATTGAGAGAACATTAGGACAGCCACTTCAAGTACATGGAAGTCAAAATGTCAGTGGATTTCAGCTTCATTTAGAGTCCTAATCATTCAGGCACTTCTGACGTGTTTGATCCATTAGTAGCTGAGCTGTGAAACGGAGAGCCCTGGTTACTTCCACCCATACTGTAAACCAGCAGATTGTTTCTCTTAAAGAAGTAAAACCAGATAAAAATACGGATCTCGACCCAGAAACAACAAAGTGAAAATAGGTGTGATGGGAAATGATGCAATGAAATTTCAGTTGCTATTTCAGTCCTATAAAGGAATGTTACAAGCTGTCTTTCAAATAAACTTTATCAGTAACATTATGAGTTTCCAAATTTTTTACCTTCTATCCTGAATCTGTATAAGAATATTATGCTTTACTGCCAATACCCACACAGAGGGTTTCCCAAGTGCCTTTAACTGAGGAATTGAAGGCCAAGGTCAAATTCATGTCTTAAATAACTTGAATTCATCTCATGACTGGTATATATTAGCTCACAACAGCAGGACCAAGAATGATTGGCATTCTCTCTTGCTGCTCCAGGAAGATCTGAGATTATAATGAAAGTGATTTATCTCTCATCTTTTCCAAATTGATCCTTTTAAATTAAGGCAGAGACATTTTCACTCTACCTGATGTGAACAATACTTGATCTTTCAAATCTCAACTTTTCTATAAACACAGTGCCTTGTCAAACTATTTTATTTACTTGCAGAACATTTAAAGCAAGTATATAGATTAGATACAGGCAGAGGTTTGAGACAGGCACATATAGAGATGCAATAACATGAGTTATCAGAATGCAGTAGTATAGGAATAAATTACTGCAAAATTTCTTACAAGATTTTCATTTTAATGATGACATTGGCTATAGTTTTGGTTTTTTATTTTCTTTTTTTCTTTAAGATTTAAAGCTGATTTAATCAGATATGAAAATTTTATAATGCAATTTCATATTTATAGATAAACCAATACTGGTTTTTGATTCACCTCAAAGCTGGCAAATTCATAAACTGTTTTAAATTACACAGAGTGCTTGTTGTGTATTGTTACTCCTTCTTTGTGCTTAGGCAAATTATAACATGTCCAATAACAATACATCTTTTATATAATTTCTGTTGAAACCAATGGACACAGAGCTGTGATAAAACAGTCTGATTGAATAAAGAAATAAAGTACACAAAAACTTAGGTCAATTTACTTTTTTAGGATGAAGGTTGCTCCTCCCCTGTTCTGTTTTTTTTTTTTTTAGAATTTATATTTTAACAGAAAATGTAGAAAGGTAATACATGTATAACATCATTCTAGGACAGCTAACTTTGGGAGATAATGGTAAGTCATAATGTACTCTCCTTGTCAGGAATGTATCATCTTCTCAAATGAAAGCACTAAGGAAAGGAATGTGGAGCATATGAAAAACAGCACCTTCTGCTACACAGATTAACTGTCTTCCCTCTATCCTGAATTACAAAGCTCAGGCAGCTTTGATTTATTTCTACAGAATGAGCCTATCAATGCCTCTAAGCCCCCAATCTCCCTTGTTTTACAGGATAACACACTAAACACCTTTGTCCTCTGTTCCAGACAAATGTGCTTTACAGCTGTATTGTTCTATCATCTGGGTAAGTAGTAGCTTTCGAAGTTTAAACTGAGGAGAGTTTTTACTCGGAGCTCCAATCTCATTCTACTTTAATACCTGCTCAGAGTTATCATCTTGGGCCAGATCCTCGGCTGTAGAAATTAGCATAATGTGATTACCTGCAATAGAACTGCACTGACTTGTGTTGCAGAGGTTCTGGCCTGGAGGTGTAGCAGGGTTCACAATGTGTTTAATCAGGATTTATAAATGGGCCGTGGCTGGTGTTTAAACAAAGGAGAATGCACCTTAGCAAGCACGTTAGGCTTGGAACTCCCAGCCCCCTGGCAGCTCAGATCATTAGAGCTCATTTAGTATTGGGCCCTCTGTAGATTTGACAAAAAAGGTACCAAAAGCAATTTATATCCTTAAGGACAAAAAAGGAGGTCAAGGAGTTTTCTGAACAATATGTACCATGAAGTCCCCAAAGAGCCATGAATTACACTTACAAAGTTAAATGTCATTGAAAAATGACTCGACCAGGAAAGTGACAAGAAAAGCACCCTTAACTTAACCTAATTTGGCAATTTCACTCGTGTCCCCCCCAAAGCAGACTGAGTGAAGCCTGACAAATACCCTATTTCATCTTCTGTGCAAATTTGTTAATAGAAAAACAGTGTTTATGCTGCAAAAATTGTGCATCAAAAATATTGATTTTGGTGTCACTTTCATTTCAGGTAAATTGTTTGAACAATATAACCATGATGAATATCAGAAATAAAAAGCTATTGGGAAGAAAAAAAAAATTGCTGACCCACTTATTCTAATTCAATATCCTAGTTGGAAAATGGCAAATGAATCAACCTTTGCCATTCCTTTTGGAAGTTCGAATCAATAGAGGAGTTTTCATATATTATACATAAATACAGAAATATTATTTCTATCATTCTCCCATTAAAAATGTAAAATTTCAATTCATTCAAAAACTTTAACTAAGACTAGATGATTAATTAGAAAGACACCACTTCATAGGATGCCCGTTCTCCCATAGCACTCGAATTAATGTAAGAAATATGTGCAAAAGAAATGGAATTTTAGAGTAGAAACATGGTGGTTGATTTTTATTTATTTGAAAATTAATTCATTGACTTATTTATTACCCAATAATATATGCAAAAGGTTACTTTAACCTTTCTTGTCATGTTATTGGCCCCTTCCAAGTTTGCAATCGATACCTCCTGCCTTTGGAGCCCATTTATCTTTTTAAGAAGAAACATATCCTTCCAAGCACAGTGTTGATTAAATAATGTATATCCTTCCATCTCACACAGGAATGCACCTCACAAAAATCTCTGTTGACTGACAGTGCTCTGTTGTGTTCTCAATTTTGGCTGGAGTTAACACAACACCTTTGCAGAAAGGTCTGCACCGGTTTGTTCTAGAAACTTCTCTGGAGCTGCTGATGTCTTTGCTTCACCATTGCAAACATTCACCTGAGGATAAAATGGATTAAATACTACAGGAGCCTATTTCTCTTACAGGAGTTTGGGGATCCAAGGTGTCTGGCACAGACAGACCACAGCCATTCTAGAGAACTGAAAGCAGAGAGAGAATTCCATGCAAGGAGCTGGAAATTACAACCAAAGTGAGGGAGGAACAGCTTGCAAGGTAAAATTTCCAGAATTAAATGAAAAAAAAAAAGATCATTTTAGGCAATCTACCATAATCCATCTAATAACACAGGCATTTATACAATGACAGAATACATGATGAAATGTATAAAACTCAATGAGACCAAGCAAAGAATTGCAGTTAGTACCAGAGAGAGAGGATGTGCATTCCTGGGGAATAGACTGGGTGCTGTAGAGCATGTTAAAGACAGCCTTTTCCATCCTGGATTTTGATGAGAGTGATAGTTAAAGCAAGGCATTTCAGATAATTTTTTAGTATCTCCTAGTATCATACACTCAGTGTGAACTGAGAGCTATCAATTCTAAGGAGAGAAAAAAGGACATTACAGCAATTTCTGGATATAGTTTAAAATGTAATCCATTAAAAACAATGCAAAAACCCTTGGCTTCAACTGAATTCTGGAGAAAAGCTCTAATAACCAGTGTTGAGAGTATTTAGTGGAAGGAGATGACAGGAATGAACTGAACAAACAATTGCAGTCCCACCAGTGAGGATCCTTGATTTGTTTTTTTTTTCTTTTACCACAAGTTCACTCAGACTAATGCAAGATCTTGTCCTAAAGGTGATGACTGCAGTCCTGAGAATAAAACCCTTAGTGGTTTGTTTGTCCACACTTTTCTTCCCTTTGTTTTCCGATGGGAGAGACAGCTGTTTACTATAAGGTGAGATAAAAATCGATACACACAGCATCAGTACAGCTCTGCAACCCATCCAGAATAATCCAGAGAGGCTCCTCAGTCCTAACAGAATGACATCCCAGCCCTATCACTTCAGTACTCAAGCTGCTTCTCCATTTGGAGGATTAATGAACTCTGGAGCACAGTAATATATTTTAAAAAGAAAAGCAGTCCAATTTATGTTGTGCATTCTAACAGAAAACTCTGTGAATACAACCAGTATTGACCATAATCTATGACCACATTTTGCATGAGTTATTTTTTAAAATTTTCTCCTTCTACATACTCAAGGAATTGAACACTTTCAACCTGAAAAGCTTTTCTGCATTTAAAGGACAGTTATCACTTGTGTGTGCCATCTACCTTTCCTTAATCCCATATGATTGCAGCCAACAGGAGTAATTTGCCCCACATTAAGTCTGTAAGTAACATGGAAATCTAAGTCTTTGAAATATTTTTCATCAGTTTCTGTCTTAATAGTGATTGATATATGCTTTGTGTGAAGTTGAAGCTATACAATTTTGTCTACCACTGCTCCTTTTTCCTCTGCATTTCACATCGAAATTGTTCAGTAGACATAATCCATAAGAAAAGATTTTTCCTTGCTCTTCAACAAAGGAATTATTTAGGTTTCCTTGTGGCAGACACTCTTAATAATGCAAAGAAATGTATACAGAGGGCCTGAAGTTTTGTCTGAACTCTGATAGATCAGTAAAATCGTGATGGACTACATTTTTACCCTCTTTTACCTGCTATAGCAGTTTCATGCTTAGATTTTTATTCTATTCTTTCCTTTTTTCCTACCCATTAAACAACTCCCAAACCCAGGAAACAAACTAACAACACAGAAAATAGATATCCTACCTTCCTCACAGTTTTCTCCTTTATAGCCCACAGAACAGACACAGTTCCCTTCGATGCAGGAACCGTGACCTCCACATGAGGGGTCAATGCACTGGCTGGTGGGCACATCACACTCAGGACCTTTCCAGCCACTGTAGCACAAGCAGGTGCCTTTGGAGTACTGACCATTGCCACTGCACAGAACCGGGCAGGCAGCTGGAAAATGGAACGGAAGAAAAACAGCACACAGGGTCATGCATGTAGTCATGTAAAAGTGCACTAAAAATCCACTATCAGGCTCTTATACNTTACTGGGGGGGTGGGGGGGGGAGGAGGGGAAATCTGAGGTAATCTGTAGTGGTTCAGTTCTTCATTTCCCAAAGAAATAATTTGATTGCTGTTTAATAAAGCACATATGTGTTGGGCATTCTGAGAATACAGTTCCTATCCTTTATAGAATACTGATAATGTTTGGGATAACTAATGAGGTAATGTGAACAGATCTGACTCTGACATTACTCTGCTTTGTTTCTCTAGGTAACATCTGATATTCACAGATAGAACACAAAACATTCAGTCCCCACCACAGCTTATTATATGGCATCTTTCTTCTACCATAACAACACTTTAATGTAATGTCCCCAAACTTATTTAGACTCTTTGGCTTTCAGTGTAAGAATCTTGAACACAAGAATGACACAAGCTTTCAGCTACTTCAAATGCACCTTGCCACCACTGTCCCTGCTGGACCTTGTTTCCCTGAATCCCAGTGACAGCTTTTACCCTGTGTGTATTGGCAAGAAAGCACCATTAACCCTTACCCTCACCACTGTATTATTCAAAGGGGTAAGACATTCTGAACAAATATTCATTTAAGCAAATGAAGTGAAGTCTATGAATAATACAGGTAGTAAGTAGGTCTTGGGTGCCAGGAATCAGATGTTGTACATTTGCAGAGCAATGGAAAGAAACAAGTGTTTTATTAAAACCCAGGTGCATATAAATGTTTCACTAAGTCATATTCATTCCTACATGCTCCTGTCTCCCTTGGGAACATGGCAATCTGTGAGCTTCTGTCCCTGTCAAAGACTGGAAGTGTGGTCACTGGCCAGAGAAATGGGAAAAAACCAACAGAGAAATAACAGAAAATGGGAGTAACAAAGTGAGTCTTTGAGAAAAGCTTGGAGCACTTTTGTGCTCTTCTCTCTGATGCAGTTTGATAAAGACAGAAAAGTATTTCCCTGTCTTTTCCGTCCTAAAAGTAATTAGAAATGAACACCCAGTTTTACAGTGCCAGAAATATACTCAAAAGCTACTATTAATCATTAAAAGGTCCTAATGTCTTCTTGGCTTCTATTATCCCTTTAACCCGAATGATCAAGAAGAACCCAAGGAATTCATTTCCTACAAAGAAATGTGCAATGGTCCAGTTATCCAACTTCTCCATTGTTCAGTCCTGCAATCCTTATTAATCTTAGCTGCCCCATTGATCTGCTCCAAAAACACGTTTCAGGATAGACTTTTTAATGAATTTTCTTATTTGAGACGGGAAAAAATTGATTAGAAAAAATAAAATTCAGATTTCTAACCTGAAATGTTGGCTAAAATTTAGAGTGCTGAGAATTATTTCAATTAAGACTACAGATTAATGGGCCACATGCCATATAATATGCATAATACTTTTTGGCCTGTTTCTTCCACAGTAGAACGATATCAAAGTCAGCGTGCTGAAGTTTGGGGTTTGCTACTGCTCCTATGTCTTAGACCCATATTATTCATCCTTTGGTAGCAAGAGGACTTCATTCTACTGCATGCCTGGTGTTCTCTCTTACTATAAGTTTTGTCCAGTTGCTTTCTTATGCAGTGCAAAAATGAACAGAAATTTGAATAAAAGATCATTTCCATCAGCAACATTTTCCTTTCAGATGTGATAGAGGTTCACAAGTGCTTTACTGAGTTCAGTGAAAAAGTTTATGCTAAATTTCTACTGGTTTTGCTACTGGTTCTGCTTTCAGCAGCTGGTTTTAGAGCTAAGTTTACTGAGCCAGCTGTATTGAAATCGCACACAAATAAATTATCCCCACACTGCACTCTAGGACAGCCTACCTTACATCTTTTTGCACCTCAGCATCAAACACCTTTCCATGATGTACCACATGCTGAACTAACAGCAACATGAATGCTGTGTGACTGTTCCTTCTGCCTGCATGTTCCACTGAGGAGCCTGGCTCAGTTCCCAGCACAGCCCTTCCCTGCCCAGGTGTGCAGCTACTGCCCCTGCAAGTCACCAGGTGAGCCAGAGAGAAAGGGATCAACTGGCCACAGAAGACCTGGGGTCACAATTCCTTTGTCCACAACTCTCCATTTCACTGCGTTTTAAAGGCTTGTTTTGGGCTGACACTGATAAATTTTCTCAAATAAGAGTAAGAAAGGCAATAATTTCTGTCCTGCTCTCTTTGCACGGTGTAGAGAATGTTGGGCAAGTGATCAGAGGGCAGCCTGTCCTGAAGACCTGGGGTGATCATGAGTTTCTTGGTGTCATTTTGCACACCCTGAAACATTGGCCCTTTATTTGGAACTCACTTTAACACAAAAATCCCTCTCTCTCGAGGACAAGGCACCCCTCAGCAGTTCCTGTATGTGGTGGTTAAGCCTGCAGTCCCTTTGGTCCAGTCCACCACAGAAGGAAGCAAATATTGCTGGAAGCAAATTCTCTGCATGGTTCCATGCCACTGCAGAGACTCAGAGCTGTCACTACTGATTGTTTCTCAGTGTGCATTCCCCAGCTGCATGGAGACACACTTGCCTCTGCCCACTCAACTCCTCACCACGTTGTAATAAAGCTGCATGGAAAGAACAGGTCCCAGGAAGGCTAAATGAATCTGTGGGCATTAGACAGTTTCTCTGGACCAACAACATTTGTTCAAGACAAAAACTTACAGTCAACTCACAAGCTGGATACAAGTCAGGAATAGCTCTTTTTGTTTTGTTGTTTTGCAGATCAACATGTCACTCAACTCCTGAAAGGATTTCTGTTCTGCAAACCTCTCCTCTGGAGTGAAAACTCAAATATAGACAGTAACTCAATTTAAACAGCATAGTCCCTTGAAAGAGGAACTCAGCAGAAATAAACCCATTATTAAAATAAATACAAAGAGAAAAGCAAAACAACCAAAACCCTCTTAACTGTGACCACTGTAGACCTAGCTAGAGTGGTCTGGACCTGTAATTCTGTGCCAGACACCTGCTGTAAGATCACTTCTCTGCTTGCTTTCTCCCTAAGTCTCATTAGTAATGGGTAACTGCAGCCCAGCTAAAGGTGATGTGTATCTGCTATTTGAAACTTGTCTGTGGGTAAACCATTCCTAGCTCCTGCTTTTGACCTGGATTTGCAGGGTTCAGCTTCTGGGACACCAGAGCCTGGCATGGCACAAGAAAGGTTACTGGATGGTGCTGGGTCTCAGGCTAAAGAGCTCCTGCAGCAGTTTTATAGTGCTCCCTGACTCTGCTATAGGGCTCCAGGAATTTAAGAAAAGCTGAAAGTCATGTCACAGCTTTTCCTTCCTCTCTTCATGTTTTTATCAGGTCAGAGGTCTTGCTGTGGTTCATGAATCTATTCAGCCCTTGTGAAGTTTGTCTGTAAGCTGACCAGCAATCTCCCTTCAGGGTTTTGCCACGGTGGTCGTGATGCCAGCGACAGCAGAACAGACTCTGGATAAACCAGAGAACCTGCCACTTAACCTGAGGGATGAAGTGGATGCAGTTAAGATTAAGACACTTGCAACTTAAAGCCACAGTTTAATCTACAACCCTCTGCTGGAGTTATTCTACAAACTATGTAAAAGGAATATCACTATGAGAATAACAAAAATGATAGAGATTCTGGGACAGATTTTAGCATTTCCAAGACTGCCATTTCACTAAGATTGCAGGAGAAACCTGTAGGCAAGTTTGCAAAAAGGTCTAGGATATTATAAGAAGCTGGCTTGTCACTGCTGTGATGAATAGTTCTTCATAACTGTTTTAGCTATGGGTTTATAGTCTGTCCTGCATAAGGAAGAGAGAGAATCAAGTTGCTTTTCTACAGAGAACAGGAGAAGGTAACCTAAAAAGAGTTCTGCTCTGCCTATTTGCTAGATCATATTTCTGCAGGATGAGACCCAAATCAGTCCACTCTCATTTTACATCCTGGCAGCATCAGCTCAAGATGAATAACTCCTCAAGAATCTTCTGGAGGTCTTCTTATCTAGGCCTGCTTGTGTTTCCCCATGTTCCAGGACAGAACTGACTGCTCAAAGTCTGTTGAAGCAATATGAAGGAAGGTGGTTTACGTAATGGAAAAATCAAGTTCCATCTCATTTCTGTGGAGAGACTGATTGCATCTCTCACACCAGCATTGGCAAAAAGTGGATAGAGGTCTCCAGGAGCAGTTATGGCACCACTCAGGCAACTTAGGCCCAAGGGTCTATGTCCTGAGTGAAGTCTGGATAAGTACAACAGCTATTAACCCTAAACATTTCTTTGGTTATGAGATTATGCCCTTTACTGGTATTTGAACAAAATCAGACTGTTTTTAATATGGGGCTCAGCTGATGAACAGACACTACAGACCTCTGAGTCCTGTGGGCCGCACATGTTTGAGAACATCAGTCGAGCAGGAAAGACAAGCCAAACATCCCTCTAAAAGTTCTCTCTCTAGAGGTTATTTGGGAGTAATGTTCATATTCCCTGATGCACGAGGAAAGGTGATTTGGTAACAGCCTATTCCACATGGATGAGGAGAGGAGATGACCAGGGATAACGCCCAAAGGGTCTGGCATCCAAAGCCACCATTTTGTGCAGTGACAACCCAGGGGTATCCCAGCTGCAGTCGGGGTACACAGTCCTTGCACCCCCCTCCACACACACATACTCACCAGAGCAGTTCTTCTAGAGCAGGGCAAGAAACCAGCAAAGGATATCTGAGGAGACAAACTCTTGGAGGCTGTTGAAGAACTTGGATTAGTTACATAGCTGCTGGGTTGAGAGGCCTTCCCCTGCTACTTGAAGCTCCAAACAGGATGTGAAGGCAGAGTGCTGGCTTGGTTTCTCTTGCTGTAGAGCAAACATTACCCTGGTGCAGAGAGAGTCCTGTACCACTAGGATCTAGGCTGTCAGTTCTCTACTGCAGACTTTTGCAGACAAAATTGGTGTACTTCTCTTCAAAGTTAAATATTTGAGTCTCTGGGCACAAATATATGCAGATTGGAAAGGTTTTTGAATTTGTATCACAATGCTTCCCTGTCCTGGACCAGGTCAAAAGCAATGCCTCTATATTACTCTCAATTGCAAGCAGCTCAGCTTTACATCCAAATGTAAATTTTCAAGTATGGCAGAGGGAGAATATAATTTTTGGTGCCATCTAATTTTTTAATGTATATACCACAGAATTTTGTGGCAAGATGCCCATGACAAAACTGCACCAAGGGGTGGTATTTGGGTCAGGGCCAGAATGGTTGTATCCATAATGTTTGCAAGCCCCAGTCTTGCATATAAATCACATTCTTCTTACCACCAGCTGGTGTGCAAAAAAGATGAGCTTGGCTGTTTGCTCACCACGAAAATAGTATGGAAACTCAGCAATGAGTGTTCAAGTGTGAGCTTAAGACTGAACAAAGAGAGCACCTGGAAATCATCTACCATGCCTGAGTACTGCTGACTGTTCAATCAAACAATTTTAACAAGATTAATTGGCAAGTTAAAACTCATGGGAGAACATTCTGTGATTGATCATAGAATTAGACAAATTCATGGAATGAAAATCTGCAAAGGCTACTCAACACAAAGAGGATTCATCTATTGTAGGAAGTCCTAGCACACATTATCTCTGGAACCAGAAGAATATAATGGAGAAGCAACAAAGACAAATAAAATTTTTATTCTCCCTCAGCTATCTGCTGTATGCTGTATTCATCATTGCTGAAATCCTGGGTGAAATGGAAATTTGGTCTCTGCCATTACAGCTTTACTTCCCTCTAAACAAAAAAATAAACAAATAACCACATTCAAAAAAAAAAAAATTCTGAAGACACTATTTATACTCCTATGCAATGTATGTCCAGCCCTTGTTGAACTGTACAGAATTTTTCCACATCTAAGAAAAATATTTATTTTTACCTGTAGGTTCTCCTGTATAGGAGGAGGAAGTGAATGTCAGTCACAAAAATTCACTGAATTGATTGGGCAGCCTTGCTTTGCTCTTTGGACACAGAGTTGCACAAATTCCTGGTTATATAAAGAAGTGAAATCCACACTTGCATAATGAAAATAAAGTTGTTCTTTTTTTTTTCTTCACTGACCACCAGGAATTGAACTGAAGACAGATGTAGGTCAACCTTCTCAGCATTGAGCCCTGCCAGTGCCCCTTCTGGGTGCAGTTTCTCTAGGGAATAATTAATTCAGACTCCGTAATACTTCACACTTGGAGTTCCTTTTAGCAGAGATTAAGCTGCTACTGCTGAGAGATTATGCACGATTTTGCCAATATATAAAGAAGATGGATTCCAACTTTTGACAGTCTGATCTGAAGCCTATAAATGCACTCCAGGTCAGCTCCAAACTGGAGCAGAAATAGAGGAAAGATCCAAGACAAATGTTGTGTGCAACTGTGTGGTTCCAAACACCTGATAGATGAGAGTAAAGTCACTCTGTACTGGCATTTTTCTCTTTTTGGGCTTTGCATTGGTGATTGCATATGCAACATTTAGACTACACATGCTAATTTCTCTTCAATGGACACATTAGATTAATAAGCAAAGAGGTAAAGATATGTTTAACTGATGCTAGAGTTGAATCCTACAGTTGTCTACTAAAGCCCTGAATAATTTTAGACTCACTGCAAAAGCTACAATCAAGTTCCTGTTCTAAAATGAAGTCGTACCTATTTATAGATGAACAATCTTAATCTAAGTGTCTTAAAATCCACAAAATCACTATATCTAAAGGAATCAAAAGCATTTGTTTTTTAGAAAATCAGCTCAGTTTTTAAAAAAATTAATTGCTGTCAGCTTGATTCAAAATGTTAGCTCTGGACTTTACATTAATATTATAAACAAAAAAGTACTGAGACATCCCTTATTTTATTACACATCCCTTATTACATGAAATATTTGCCCTTAATTATCATATCCCTTGTTATACCAAGTCTTTTCCCACAAGACATTTCTAAAAATTAGAAGACATGAAAATCTACTTGGTTGTAATGTGAAAATACAATCTTTTTTGGACAACACTTTCCTTCATATTTTCTGTTTAAACCTATTTTAATCACAGTTGGCTGTGCATTTCACTACTTGCCTGCAAACCTATCAGTTTTTACTGAAGTTCATTGGTGGATATGAAAATCTGAAATAACTTTTGAGACCATGTAATGGTTTATGTTGTTTCTCTTTTACTACTTTACACTATTTTTGTGCTACTTTCCTTGTGAGAAGCTGCTCCACCCTAGCAAAATTAGGCCCAAGAAAATCCTTCTGGAATGGGAGATTGAATGAATCCAAGAGTGTTTTCTCTCACCTGCTCTTTGTGCCTCACAAAGCTGCTATTTGCATGGTCAGGAAGAATGGTGTTTGACCAGTGTGGCAGCTCTTCAGAGATCACTGAAGGCACTAATTCCCATCAGGCTGAAATGCTCTTAAGGACGGTGACAATTAGAAAGATCTACAACATTTTTTAGGTTGCTCTAAGAGTTTGTGCTCCTCCAAGCATGAGTCAACTTGTAAAAATTCACCCAGGAGCAGGAGAATGGACAACTGTGAAAAACTGTCACTGACATGAGGTGGATCAGTAAATTACTTCATGAAACTGCTTGCTTTGACTGCAGAACACAGACCCAAATGAAATGGTTGAACACGAGTGCTGCTCTGCCCTGGCAGGCACCAGGTCAGCATCAAGAGGGAACGTTTCTCACTGCAGCCAAGCTCTGCTCTCCTCCCTACTTCAGTTGCCCAAGCCCAGCCTTACCAAGCTCCCGAGCTCTGCCAAACTGCACATTAGCAGGCGAGGAAAAAAGCCACAGAAGAAGAATTTCCAGAAGGACAAAAAACCCATCAGGTGTGTCAAATCTCTGACATTCAGAAACCATTTGGGGAAAGCAGCACACGCTGACTTAAGCACTAAAGTATGGATGCTTTAATTAATCCGGGGTGAATTTAATTGCTTTAGTTAAGTGGAAATCGGGTTAAAAATGATGCAGAGCATGCCGGGGTGTGTTAAAAACATGACATATGAGTTGGATGAATCGATAAATTAAAACTGCACAGATGTTTTAATTAAACCCAGGAAACTTAACGAAGATCACTAGAGACTTTTAAGCCTGTGATTAATTCAATTCATTTAAAATACCTGTAGAGATATGGGGATGCCTCCATTTTGGGAGTTATAGAAGTTCTCAATCGATAAGTACTTAAGCTGTTCTACAAAAAAAATGGCATGATTTTTATAGAAGTGACTGGACAGCATTAACTGCACAAGTAATATTTACATTCTTCCAAACACTCAGCAAACTTTTGCTTTGGCCCAAATTTATCACAAAGGTCGTATTTTTTCTCAGGCCTTCAGTGAGAGCCTATCTGTCAAAAAGAAAACAGTTGCTGTTCCCTCCTCTACCATTGTACAAAGTATTTATTTCCATTAGATAATTGCTTTGCTTAACAAAAGCTACAAAAAAATCTATGTAAGAAATACAAACGTGTCTTCCCATACCAGCACCAATTTCCAGAAACATAGCAATTTTTAAAAATTACCTGTTTGAGGTTGCTCACTTGGTACAAGTAAATTTTGCTTGATTATTTAACCCCTATAATATTTTCAATAACAATACCAATGCAGTCCATAAGAATAAGGAAATCAAAACTAAGCCAATGTCAAATACCTTGGAACTATTTTAATGCTGGATTGGAAGGACTGAAGCCCCATTACTGCTTTTGTGAAGATGAGTTTAGACAATCCCACTAACCACCAATGAAGATCTTAGATAAAGGTATTGGAGTGCCTCAGGGGGACAGAAATAGACCCCTGTACTGTGTCACTGGAGAAGTCACAGCTGCACATAAAAAAAGAATTTCAAGTGGCATAAAACAAACTACAAATTGGAGATGGAGACAAAAGAGGACATTTGAGTGCACAGGCACTTGATAAATCAGGAAGCTGTGCCAGGAGTCAAATGTCTTGAGGACTTTGTCCTGTCAGTATATTCTGGATTCAGCTCTTGGTCAGCCTGGTTGTTTCTTTCTCCAGCACTGCAGAAACTCTGCCACTGTCACTGCCTGTGCTAAGGGAAGACTGCAGTTCCCCACACAGAACATGAATGTGATTTGCAGCCAATCCAGCTCAGGTCCTCCCTCTCTGCTACATCATTTAAGGACAGCACAGTTCAATCTCTTTTTCACACGCATCAGTGCATCCAAGGAAATGGAAGTTCCCTTGCTCTGGTTCTGATTTACCACAGAAGAATGAGATTGATCAGTTTGCCACTTATTTTATGCCTTTGAAAAGAAAGGAAAAAAACCAAACCAACCAAACCAACTCTTTTTTTATAAGTAACACAGAATCAGAGCTGTGAAATTCCTGCTTTAGATATAAGCAGTGAAGTCAATACAAGACCACACAGAGAAACAAGTTTTACTTCCTACTAACAGATGGAAACCAACAGATGTTGAAATCAGCTACTGTCATAGACAAGAATGTAGATCTTCATTCCTATGTTTTGATAACTTCATCACTAGGAAAACTGTGGAGGAAGGGAAAACGAAACTATTTCAGAGGTTTCAGTTGCTATCTCAGTAGAAAGAGTCAGTGAGCAATCAAAGAGATGATGCTTCAAGCTCACAAAAAGCAGCAGTAAGGACAAATATCAAATACCAGAAACTCCCTTCCAAACATAAGTGTTGTGATCCCTAACAGAGGAGCACTAACAGCACGAAGTCACTCATGCTTCTAGAAGAAGGAACAAAAAAAGTGAAATATTTCTTCAAATGTTTTTGTTAAGTTTTACACCATCCCCAGTGAATGCTGTAACAGCTATTGCTCCTCTGGAAATGGCTTAGCTCTGGCTGAACAGCAGTGCAGTAGATACAGGACTGCACCCACAGGCTGCAGCGTTCAGGGTATTTAAAATGCAGGCTGGTTTGGTCTCATTTTAGTTACTATTATTTGCCTTGTTAAATTTACCAGAAAAGTTAAATCATAACATGTTTAACTGCACAGTTCCACGTTAGCTGCGGATGTTTAAACATTTTTCTACATTTGAATTAGAGATTTTTTGTTTGTTTGAGAAAGTGAAAGGGGATGACAGTTAACTGAATTTAATCTCACCGAAATAGGGACTAAATATAGAAAAATATCTAAATTACAGGTTCACATCCAGATACAGTGTAGGTGTGAAAAAAGTCATGCATGCTGAAAGCTGAAGCTATGATTCAGGGCTGTTTCTGTTATTCAGGGATGGCAAATGTCTAAGGATGTCTGACAACAGCTGCATTTGTATAAAGTGATTTACAATACTACTTAATCAGAGTTGCTTCAATGACATTTACCATCATCACAAGGACTTCAAGATGATCCCAACACAACTGCAAAGATGAACCCTTAAAAATTAATGAAATAAACAAACACCAGTAAAATTCCAGGGAGACAAAGCGAAGTAAAACCAAACTGTAGATTGCAACACAATTAGATAAGCTAACCAATTAAACACAAAAAACAAATTACAAAGTATACAGCACAGCTAGCACAATTCAGCTCAGCAGAGCAGAGTTGGAGCAGAGAAATTCCTGGCCACTAATGGAAGTATTATAAAGGAAAAAAGCTTTATGGCTTGCCAGAACTAAGCTGCACAAAGGTTTGTGTCCTGCATGTATTTATGTGGATGACCACTTCCTTGCTGCACTCAGAACCTTTTGAAATATTCTACTTATTGGAACTCCATTGAAACAGAAAATTTTGTGCAAACTGATGTGTCTGTGCAGCACATGTATAAGCAGGGAAGGAAGATAAAGAAGCAACTGATAATACAGCAGTCTTCAAAGACAGATGTGATGGACCAAATGAATGTACCCAGTTTTTCTTAAGTATGAAAACATTACATAGTGCTGTTGAAAGATAATCCATTAATAAGATTTTACTGTGTTTCCATGTGCTTTCCATCTTGGACATAAGCAAAGCTTATCATACTAAGCCAATAAAATTTTGTTCCAGCTCAGCTCCAGTGCTGCCTGTGGCTCTCTTTGGTCTCTGAGTTTCTCCAGGTGAGGTGGTGAATGATCACACAAAGATACCCAAGTGTTTGCTGAAATCAGAGGCTTATAATTCCTTACATGCCCACTTTTTACCTTCATGTTTTGTCCATCAGTGGCATCAGTGACTTCTGCCAGTTATTTTCTCCTTCCTTCATTACCAAATTCCTCGGCATTCCCCATTTTTTTTCCCCTAATCCTTTTAGCTTTGTCGTTGAAATCTTCTCCTGCAGAATAAATCTGCCTTCTTAGCTGAACCACTATCCTACAAGCTCTTTGGGAAAAGGAATCATCCATAATTTTGAGTTCATAGGCTGCAGCATGAATTCAGGAATGTATGAAAGGACAACGTAATTCATATGCACAAATTTGCCTGAAGGTTTACTGGTGGTTTAATACAGAAAACATCCTAATAAATTGCTAGACTAGATGCAACTACCAGGTATATTTAATAATGTTAAATACATATCTTTAAAAAATATAAAGCATTTTTGTTGCCCTGTGGAGCCCCAACTATAATAAAAAGAAGGAAGGATGTGCTTCTAAACAACAGGAGAATCCCCACTTAAAACTATTCAGGACAAGATCTTGTGTAGATAAATTCCTTATAACCCTGAATTCAATGCTGGAATCAGCAGAAGCCTAAGAACAATGAGAAGTTAATATTTTGCATGTTGAAACCTGCATTCCTGAAGTCTGTTTTCTCAAGTACTGCCAATGCTACAAGTAGCTCCTGGGTTTTATTTCAACTCTGTAAATATTCTCTTACAAAGAAGCAAAGGGTACGAGCACCAATTCCAGCCTGGTGCAGAAAAGGGAGCAATCTGCATTCTGCTAATCCTCCTGTTCAACCCACACCGTACCAGAGGGACAGGCACATATTCCTAAGCAGCAGTGAAATGTAAGGATGTTAAATGCCTTGTGTTGTAACAGAAATTTAACAAGGTATCTGTTGTAGAATTCCAGAGACCAGACCCTGCAGCCCCCTGTTCTTACTTGTAATGTCCAAGAGGATCCACGAGGATTGATGAGGGAAGCTGCAGACTTAGACACGATGGCTCCTCTTGTCTGTGTGCCCCGAGCCCCTTCTGGAGCCATGACCACTAACAACCTGAAAGAATTCAGCCTGTGACCCCTTCAGCCCTTGGCTCCTCTTTAAATTGCCAATTAGAAGCGTTGCAGTGATGGATTTTGTGTTGGCTCTCCTTGTGTACCTGACACCGGATCAAAGCTACTATCTCATTTCAAGCTAGCAGCTGATAGACAGCAACGACTGTCAGTCATTGTCAAAATTGGTTACATGTCTATTTATTTATTCTGTAATTAATTTTAGGCAGAGTTAATGGCACAAACCCTTTTTTAGAGTGTAATGCAGGTCTATAAAACTGAGAAAAACGAGGGCAGGCAGGCAATCACTGCCGTGTACATAAAAATCACTGGAAGGCAACTGAGGACATGACCAGTTTGCAAGAAATGAAAATAGCCTGCTAATAAAATGTGAGACTAGGAAAACAAGAAGAAAATTTATAACAAAGGCATTTTAAGGTACTGAGTCAGAGAGGTGGGAACTGCTGGAGGGGAACACTGCCAAAGACAGCCTTGCCTGTTCAAGTATCAAAATGATGCTTCCACCCACTGTGAGAGAAGATTTGAGTGACAAGCCAGGGCTGTGCTGCTGCTGCAGCATGCTCAGAAGTTGGCACACATACACACATAAACACACAAAACCCAAAAACAAACCCACCCAGAAAGAGATATAAAGAGAGAAGCTGAACATGCTGAATTCTGTCAACTGCAAGAAAAGATGTGAGATATGTGTGGGTGACAAGTCAGGAATGCAGCATCTCCAAAGAAAAGCACCTTTTTTCCTTCCTTTAACAGTACAGTGTAAGATGATACATGCTATGATTATGAACATCTAAAATGCTTACCAACAGTTATTTCTTCTTTGATTTATCTTTTTTTCTCTATCTCACTTCTTCTCAGCCTTACCCTGCATTCTCGCTCTATCAAAGTGGAAAATACCATCATCCCACCTTTAATTAAGGTTCATAATCTGGATTTTTTTTTTTTTTCACTACTTGTCTTGCCTCACATTCAGACTTTGACAAAGTTTTACACAGTTTTTTTCTGCATTGCATCTCTTGGACAGAATTCTGTCCTGGCTTCTAGCAAATAAAATCTACATTAAATAAACACCTTTTTCTCTATATTGATAAATTCAGTCATGTTTATGTGCAACAGTGCTTCAATAATCATATTGTTAATTTATTAATCTAACCTTCAGCTGTGGCTCTTCTTTTCCAGTCTTGTTTCAAGTCTTTTATCTCATGGAACATGAGCTTCATGCTCTAACTTCATTTACAGACTCCCTTCACCCCACAACAGTCACTGCTTGACTTCTGACTTCAGCCTTTTTAGGACTTAGGATAGGATGCTTTTGAAAGTCAAATTTTAGAACTGCTTATTTTTTTGAGCTGTTTCCTATGCTCAGTCTCTCCTTTGGAGGCCCCATTTGCCCTCCCTTATGCACAAGATGTTATCTGCCTCATTAGCCCTCTTAAAAACTGCTTTTTACCACAGTGTTGACAACAGTCACACTGCTGGTGTGTTTGTAACACTGCATAATCACCATTTTTTCCTATCTGTCAACTGGTTCCCATTCATTCCCTTTAAACTTCTACTGAGGTAGTACATTCCCAGAGTCAGGGGCTGCTTTTATTTATTTGTTTCGCATGTAAAGAATTAAGCACAATAGGTCAGCTTTAACTTACATTATTGCTCAGGACAATATCTTAACAATGCCACAAACCTGGCATTTTTCCTACACTACTGTTCCTCTGCAGCTCTTTGCTCTGCAAACCCGTCTGGTGATGGCATCACCACGTTTGATCCAGCCTCCTCCACTTGTCTGATCTAACCTGTTACTGCATTTGCAGGGAGTCACTGGAATAGCTCAAGACACAATCCCCAGTTTCACTGTGCCATGGGAGTGGCTGCCTCACCTCAGGTCCCATCTCTTTCTTCTGTGAGGCCATGGCCATGTGCAGGGCAGGCAGAGGAAAAAGGGCACTCAGTATCCCCTCCCCTTCCCCTTCAGAGTCCAGGGAGTCTGCTTAAGCTATTTGCAGCTCCTAAAATTTTGATCCAAGTTATCAAGACAAATACTGTTTCCCTGACTCACACAGAGAGGAAATACATTCTCCAATACATTACCAGCCTGTGCTGGACATCATCCATTCCTGTGAGCCATGTGCTCTACAGCAATGAACCAAGTACTGAGTAATTCTGCAGGATGCACCCCAAATTTCCTGTTTTCCCCATTGCAATCCCTCCCAGAACACTGTGTGCCACTGGAAGCATTGTGAACATGGCACAGAGAGCAGTTTCAAAGCAGAGTATTCAATGGATGAAAACTCATCACTTTATGCACTGTTGTCCAAGCAAGAAGCCTCTGAAAAGCCTCAGAGCAAGACGAGTCTCAAACAACTGAAATTAGACAACAACTGAAAAAAAGCAAGAGTTGCTACTTCTAGCAATTATACCTTACTTACCTAATAATTGACAGCTTTTTACATTTTTTTTATACAGAGATTAATAGCCCACACATAACAAAGAAAATGGCAATGGCAGGAACTCTTACTGTGGTGCAAACATCAAATCCATTAGAATAAATTTAAAGAGAGAGAGACTACACTTTACAGCTTAGTAACTATTTCAAACTAAATAGATGTTGCAAAAGAAATGAAAAGAAATTTAAAAAAACCTACCCTTCTTTTTATACTTATTAAAGTGGCGCCGTCCTTTGCCAGTAAGCCAAAAACAAACAGAATGAAAATAAAATAATGAAAAACCCACACAAGGAGAACAGGAAAAGAAATTGCGAACAACATAAATCTGAATAATTAGAGTTCTTAAAATCAGATTAAAAATTCAACTGATCAAACATCGTACAAATTTCTGGTTTAAAAAAATCCAAAAGCCTCCATTTCATTTAGATTAAAATATTAAACATGTTTCTTATTACACTGCACAATCAACTAGAATTATCTGCTAAATGGCAACTTCATGGCTGTTGACATAAGCTACTTGACTCCATTTTTGTCCTTCTTTCACAAATTGGACACCATCTCTTAGCAGGTTATGCTCATCATATCAATGTAGAAATCCCATGTGATGGTGCATTGTTCACCTTTTCAGATTAGCCAAAGATGCTTATGATGCAAATCCAAGTATTTTAAAATGCAAAATTAAAGGAGGCTCTGTTCACAGTTCCAAAACAGTATTTGACAGTGTCTTTGGAAGTGGTTTTGTTAAAGAAGTGGAAGAGTTGCATGCCCTTCAAATATCTTACGAGATGAAATGGAATTATAGCCAGCTCTGAGTCGCTTCTAGGAACTCAACTCATGGTAACACTGAACTCCATTGCCAAGTGGTGAAAGGCAGGTCATGATGAAGGATGCCTGCTTGAAGATTCACCACAGACCTTGAAAATCCAAACTATGATCAGACATAAACAGCAAGAGTTCTAAGCAAGAAGGACTTCAGTGGTTATATCATAGAGAAAAATAGAGATATATAGGAAAAGGTGACAACACACCAAAAAGTGAGATAATCACAGCTGCATGTCTGATTCGTAATTGATCCTTGGCCAGAGCATCACTTTGCACCAATAACTCCTACACATAATTGAGGACAAGAGGTTACTCACTGTGCAGTACAATTCACAGCAAATCTTCCACTGGCTTTAACTGTACACACTTGCTTTATCAGGACACATCTCTGCATGGAATTATCCTTTGATTATCAGATTTTCTTTTTCTTTGTGTGCCATATCTTAGCCACGTGAGATCAAAATGTATCATTACCTTTTTTGTATGTTAGATGAAATTCTTTAACCTTAATAAGGTTACACTCCAAAGGGAATCATACCTAAGCAAGAATGGAGTAAACCTGCTGATACTGAATACCTGATAATAATCTGTTTCTGCAGAATGAGAGTGAGAAATACCCCACACAGTGTTTGGCTGGAGTGTTTAAGAGGGTGAAGTTTGCTCCATTTCAATCAGATATGAAGGGTGTTACAGCCTGTGGGTTGGGCCAAAAGTTCATCTCTTTCCAATAATTTTCATAGTATTTTCTTGAAGCTAATGGATCTTAATCTGTGCTGTCTCTCACAGCTTTCCTTCATTTTTAGCTTTTAGAACCACGTGGATGGAGGGGTCCCTGTCCACTGCCTGCAAATGGTGTGCAGAGACTCCCCTGATGCCTCACTGCCTCTGATGGCCTCAAGGTCAGCCCTGTAACAGGGTATTTGTGGCATAAAGGATTGTGTTTCCTCTCTGTCAGACTTGGGGTTCACACAAAAGGAAGCTCTCAGACTGCTGCTACTGCATGGGTCAAGTTCTAAAAGCCATCTGAGGAGCTTGCTCACATTTTCCCCACATTTCTCTATTTGAATCTTGCCTCAAATTATTTTACAGCAGAGAAATGAGATACTAAAAGATGCATTGCTAGGGAAAAAATGATTAAAAAAATAAAATTGAAAAAAATCATTATCCTTCCTTACTTGTGACAGTTTAAATATAAATTTAACATTATGGTAGATGTACATTAAACGTGTGCCCATACATGCAATATGCTGGAAAAGATGTAATTCTCTATCTCATTTTACTGTGCTTTACCCTGCATAGAATCCCAACTTTGATTTCTGTCTTCTGAAACTGCTCTCACACAAGAAGAGCATTCAAGTAAGCAGGAAAATCTGTGGCTGTGAGAACAGGCATGAGGTATATAACAGGTGAGGCAAAGAGCCCTTACAGCCAACTCTCAGGGTAACGCTGTGCAGCTGTGCCTGCACAGAACCCCCAGTTCTGTCAACACACCCATGTTCTCATTTTGTGTTGCTTTTCAGGCTTCTTTGTTCTTTAGAAATACTGTGATGTCTGACAAGATAACGGCAGAAGACTTGAAGGAAACCATTCATTTCCATGAAACCATTTCTGCTTTTGAGGGGAAAGAGACAACACAGAAAGGACAAAGCAGGAAGCAGAGGGAACGCACTGAAGGGCAGGAGAAGCCTGACAGATACAGTTTGACAAGCACCGTATAAAAAAAGCTATTTACCTGTCACAGCCTGAACAAAGTATTTTCTAGCAGTAACACAGCATACAGTGTTACACAGAGGTTTAGTAGACAGTGCAGGATTGCTCCACAACTCAAAATGCTAATGAGTTGATATAATGGCCATGTATGTGTGAAGGGTGGCAGTGAAGCACACAGTCACTGCATGCACACTTTCACAGGTTAACACCACAGAAATGCACAGAGCTGCCAGTCTGTATTTATAGCTCACATTATCACACCATTTACTTTGTGCAATACAGATATCTCCTCTCTAAATTTACCAGCTGTCTTAATTTCTCAGGTAATCAAACAACATGTTTGCTGTATTTGAAGTGTTCTGTACCATGAGCAGGGTGAGCACTGAAATAGCAGCCTTAGCTCTTTATGGCCCCTGGGGTCTCTATTTTTCTTCTTTTTTTTTTTTGTACTGGGGCACCTTCAAGAGCCAAAACCCAGAAATTACTCACTCCAGTACAACTATAGCAGCTACTCAAGGAGTATTTCATAGGCACAGGGGTGTGCTACAGCAGTGAGAGAGGTGGGGCACAATGAACTATCCTTGTGACAGCATCGTGAGTCTAAGACTAAATGAGCAAATTTCTAAGGCACTCCAAATTATGTCAAGAAGCTTTCAAACACCAGGCTTACCCCCTTGGAACACTAACAACCCTGTGTAAAATAACTGTAAGTATGATATTGATAGTGTGACTAAATCTTACATCAACTAAGAAGGAAGTAAACTGTAAAATGTTCTGAGTGTGCTCAGGAGCAGAGGGGAATACAACCAAGCCATTGAATTTAGGCAACATATCTGCTACTGGCTTTACAAACTAAAGAGGTCCTCCTTCATGAATCTTTTCCCTAAGACTGCTATCCAAAACTCTCAGGAAAACTGAATAAACACATACTGCTAATCTGTAGCTGTCATTTAGATTTCTGCTTCGTTCTCGATAGCAATGTATTTCCCAGTGTATTTGTTAAAATTTACAATTGACAATTCAGAAAATTTTTATTTTAAGATTTTATCAGGTCCTACCTATTTTTTTCTACAAAAGGCAAACTCCCTTTGGTCAAAGAGTAGTTTTATATGCAAGAAAGATGCTTTGTACTAGAACTAACGCTCAAGCAAGCCAGAATATGTGCTACACTCCATTAGTGAATACAATCAGTATTTTCTTGCAGACCAGCTAATGATTACCAGAAAGTACTGATAATTCATCCACTTTTCCAGAAAATATTTCCTGCCATTTCTGCCTACTACCTTGCAACAAAAAGCTCCGTAGCTACTCAGGCTCTTTGGCAACGTGGCAATACTTCCTCTCGATCATATTTAACTCAAGATCTAAGAATCAAAAAACCCAAATTGTTCTATTTGAATCTGGCTTGGACCCATGCTAGCTAGTAGGCACTGTAGATCAATAGATCACATACAGACACTGTGGTTATTTGTAAATATAGCAAAAATTATACCTTTAGCACAGTCTGCTCCATGAAATCCTGGAAAACAGTGGCAGACACCTGATACACACTCGCCATTCCCATGGCAGTGACGTGGGCAGTCTTGCACTGAGTCTGAAATTAAAGCATCACAGACACATTAATTGGTTGGTTCCTATTTAGGCTACAGATTTTTTGCTTAATTTTTCTCTGCTTTAATTTTTCTTCAATATGTAGAAGAACAACCCCTAACGATATTAACAGCACAAGGTTTAGGTAAAGTAGAATGCACTGACTTTCATGGCAGCATGAGTAAATGTGGAGATCTAGTGACATACTAAAATCACATATTGAGTTCTGGGCTTTATTAGAACCTAAAGTCTTCTGAAAGTGCTGAAATCCTCTGTTTCAAAAATAGGTGGGACCTGTTAATACCTCTACAACCATGCTTGTGTTTATATTATGTAGCAAACATAACGCCTCATCAGGAAAATCAACACTGTCCTTTTTGCAATGAGACTTTGTTCTTGCACAAACACTCCCCCACCAAAAACTGACTATCCCAAGGACTGTGTCTTCTTTTCCTTCTGCAGGCGTTTAAAGCCTCATTAATTAAGCTGACAGAAATATCTGCTGAACATGACAGAGGAGCTCTATTGCTCTGGCAAATCTACTCGATCCTTCAAAAATGAATTTAAAAGGTGCAAGTGGCTGTGCAAGAGGATGAAGAAGAGTTCTGTAAAAACAGAGGACAAAGTTTAATATCAGAGTTTGAGTGGCTGACTGCAATGTTGATGACTTCAATAATATGAATATATCACACTGATAACATTTCAGCTATACCAAAATACTTATTTTCCACAATTTCTGTTATCATTTGGATAAAGCATACACTACTTTGCATAACAACAACTTAAAAATAAAATTCCATTTTCAAAATTAATTCTTAAAATGATTTTAGTTTGAAAGCTGTTGGATTTCAGCAGAACATATTTTCAACACTGAATTATTGGAACAAAAATCTAATTGGAATATTACTCTTCACTGTCACTCCCTGTTGTTGTGGGACCTGTGGTTCCAAATGAAATGGTTCTGTCAGTCCCAGGCAGCAAACCAAGCTGCTGCACAACACAGAAAATAAAATCTGGATTTGGAACTAGCAGAACTATAGAGAGTAGTTTTATTTGTCAAATTAAACTGCAAAGAAGAAAAAGATTCAAGTAGAACTTTAAATCTAATTTCACAGTTGCAAGACACCAAATACAAAAAGTCTAATGCAAATTTTCAAAGAGATGCCATTAGCTTGGCCTCTTGAAATGATTTATGTAAACAATGAAAAGAAAAATTGAAATGTAATGCTCAAAGATATCAATTTGTCTCATGAAGAAGGTTGTTTATAGATTTATTCATTATTTTGCTTCATGGCACACAAAAGCATTTTCTCTGTATTCAAAACCATGGTAAATTTAGTATTGTCTGGGAGTTAACATAATTTCTGTTATTCTTCCTCCTCTTCCACACCAGAGAGACATTCAGCTGTCTCAGAGCCTTTCATTATGAAACATCTGATACAAGGTGTGTGTAGAACTGGATAAAACACTATACTTTTCTCCAGATTTCATTTCAATTACTATCATTGCACTATCAAGCAGCCTACCTGGCTATTACACCTTTGATGCTCTTGAAAGCTATAGCCTTGACCAGGCAACTCTTTAGGGGCAGCTTATAATATTCTAAGGTTTTCCAAGCACAACAGGGGCATAACAAGACAGCAGCACAAATGTTCTTGTGTTTAGAGAAGTGGAAANTAAAAAAAGTATTTTTTTCATCTTAATTCAGGTTAGCAGAAACAATTATGTTTGTACTTAATGACAGTATTGATTATCAACCTACACCCTTTGGGACTTAGGCCAACAAACCAAATGTTATACTAGTGTAAAAGGAAAAAAAAAAAACTAAGCTCCATATTATTAATCAGGCAAGACTAGAAAACATCTCTGACTTTTTCATCACATCTAAAAATTCACTTGTACTTTTTACTGTTTCTCTTTCCTAAACTAACAGGAATCACAGATTTATACAACACAGTACCATTTAACCCTTCACCAGCCAGGACAGAATATCACATAGGATACCTCAGAATCTGTTATACCACTGTGAAAACATCATCAGCACAGTTCATTAAGTGCTTCAAAGGTCAACAAATCTAATAAAGCTTGGAGAATTTAGACTCAGTTTGATTTCCACCGGAATGTAATCCTATTCTAACAAAACTGCAGCTGGATGTTCTTCCACCACGTTGAAGAGATGACTCACTATTAGGTGAGTGGAAAGCTGTAAAACAACATACAGCTAATTAACTGCCTCAATTAATCTCTAGGGTGGCTGCAAACAATAATCTCATTTGCAGGTATCAGTTTCTTGAGCTGTCTTTCCACCAAGATTAAACAGCTCTCCTGCTGTACACTATTCCACATCGGTGTAAAGAAGCTTCTTCAGAGAAGCAAATAAAAAGTATCAAAATGACAGAGCTAAGGGAGAGGAACATCAGCTGGGGAATGCTTAAAACCACACTGAACTTTCCTGAGCCTTGTTTTCCAAAGCTAAACTCGAGATCTATGGGAATGCTAAAATATTAAGAGAAAAATGAATGAATTTAAGTCAGAACACCCCATTACTGACTCCTTGCCAGAGTAGTGCTGAGGAAAAAAAAAAAAGCACAGCATAACCTAAGGACAAACAGGCCAAATACTGAGGACTGCAGGAAAATATTACAACTTTGGGTAAGGGAGGATATTAACAGAGAGGGAAAATGCCCAGCTTGTGGAAACACCTACCCAAAATGACTGTACTGAAGGAGACTACTTCTTTGTCCTTGCCATCGTTGTAGAAGGCCAGGTGCCACAAACCCACATCCAGGTACTGAACAAACACGGCCTCGTTCTGGACAAGGGTCTGGATGCTGCGGCGTTCCCGTGGGGACTCCACCACACTCCACTTCTCCTTCCCATCCAAACGTTCCATGAAATCATACTGCAGGGTGAAAACAACAAAACCAAAAACAAAACAAGGGGAAAAAAAAAAAAAAGAGAACACAAACAAACAAAACCCCAAACAGACCTGAATACAGAATATTTCAGCTCAAAATCTGACCTTCTATTTTCTCCTCTACCTTGTCATAAAATGGCATTTCTGGAAGAAATGTGAAACTAGCATTTACTAGCTGACCACGGAACATATGGAGATTCAGTGACTTATATTCTTTCTTAAACAGTGACCAAGAGTTATGCATCTTCCCACTGCGTGGGTGATGATAAAATGCACAAATTGACAGGACGGTTTTTGAGAAATCATTTGAAATCTATTATTTGACCCATTCATTTCAGGTTCCTACACAGCTTTCAGAGACTCAGGAGACCCACACCCTTTTCCAAGCAATCACCTGCAAAAAATTCTTTTTGCAACAGGAACAGACACCTGAGATGTAACTCCAGAGATGTACCATTGAATGGAAGCTCTCAGAGTGTGAAACAGGAACAGAACAGACAGCAAATGTGTTTCTCTAATGTAACTCATCACCAGATAAAAATACACTGCACAAGTTTCACATCACAGAGTAGAAGTTGCTTACCTGAGGTTGTATGTGGAACAACCGGAGCAAAGGTGATACAAAAACCAGAGGGAGCATGGAAAGGAATAACACAAATAAGGGAACTCAACTTATATTAAGGAAAACTGAGAATTTCTGTTTGGATAGTTTCCAAGTAAGGTAGAACATTGCATTAATCTTTGGAAGAGGGATCAAAGAGAGCAAGTGATTATTTAGAGTAAAAGAGCGATAGCACCATTAATGGCATGAAACTAAAAAAAGAAAGAAAGAAATTTAAGATGAATGTCAGATAAGCTTCCCATCTATTAAGCTCTGTAAATAGCCTCCCAATGGAGATGCCACAATTAAACAGGACTGGAAGAAATATTGGTTAGTCTACAACAGGGAATAACTCTGCATAACAAAGCAGCTGGACTAGCTGTCCTAATAGGCTTTTTTAACTGTCTTTAATGTCTGTGATTCTGGAGCTCTCAAGCTCAACTGAGTAGATCTCATAGTCCCTATCTAAGGGAAGCCCTTAAGAAACAACAAAACCAATATATCTAATCTTTTGACAGCTGTATAACAAGCCCCTATGAAAACACATCTTGTTTTAGACACATTTATCTGTGTAGGAGTAGATAGAGATAGATAGACATGTCTAAAGAAAGATGTATGTGTTCAATAAAATACAGTAATAGTATGAGCCTGCTTGCCAGTAGCTTCATTATGTTTCCCTCTGTTATCTCTAACACTTCCAGGCTGTGCCTGCAACAGCTACAAGAAAACATCCACCTTCCCTTGCTCCCAGTTTAAACAGAAAACTCTAATCTTGCCTCCTAAATAGAATAAACAACCAGAGAGGGCTGCCTTGCACACTGTATTCCACCCATTAGCTGTGAGTCCTAGCAACTTATTCACAATATGCAATAAAATAATGAAGATTCTCCCTTCTAGTGGAAGAGACAGAGAAATTTAACACTGTAGTGTCATCACATCTATGTAAAACTGGGGTATAAAACCTTACCTTTTTATCTGAAAACTTCTTATGTGCCAGCATTATAGAGCCCTGGTATGCTCAGCCTTACAACAAAGGGAAATGTCTGGAAGAACTATTGTCTTCCTGGTAAATGTGTGGAACTGACACTGACCTGCAGCCTTTCCATAAAGGAAATCCATGGCAGGGAGGAATTTGAGCCAAATCTACTAATGCTGAGAGCCACCATCACAGTGAGTGCATTATCCATTCTATCTATTGTCCTATGCTTTTAAATGAGGGACAAGGTAAGAGAAGTGGAATAAGAAGTTGCTCTAAATATCAGATTGCCATCCACTTGAGCCTTTTTCCACATATGATTTTTACAGGGAAAGGTAGATCAGATAAATTAGTAAAATTCAGGCAAAGCATGCCCAGAGATGTAGGGAGTTCTGGCATGCCAGTGACTTTCAGCATATTTGAGGAGCCAAACATACATATATCTATCTCTTAAATCAATGACATTTGGAAAGATTGCTAAAGCCCATTGTCTGACAGTCAGAGGTTAAGGACAGGCTCATCACCTCCTTGGGAAATGTTATTACTTGGGCAATATCTTGGGAAAAAGAAATTGTGCTCTTCAGAACAATTGTTCACAAAGGGTCAACTAAGGAAGCAGTAATAAAAGCTGACATTTCTCACTGGTAACACGCTGTTCATCTCTGCTTGTGCTGGCAGGTTCCTCTGCCTCCCTCTGTTTGATGCTGATTCTACCTCATATAGTAGGGAAGGCTCAGCAGTTGGCCAGATCGAAGGGGAAGAGTTTTCAGCCTGAAACTGCTTGAAGCAGTTTTAGCTGCAGAATCTCTTTTCACGATGATGGCTGTGACCCAGTGAGAGCAGGTCTCTTGGCACAACGATTTTAACTTTGGTACAGTTAGGAGTGGTATTGCCCCTCTTTAATCAAACTATGACAAATAATTTAATGCTCAGGAAAAAGCAAAATGACTGAATCTGGGTAACTCTGTGAATGCTGAAGCACCGGTGCAAAGTGATACAGAAA
The DNA here is from genome assembly GCA_013400775.1 of Chaetops frenatus. Lineage (NCBI taxonomy): Eukaryota > Metazoa > Chordata > Aves > Passeriformes > Picathartidae > Chaetops > Chaetops frenatus. The sequence continues at coordinate 357,051 of VZTR01033405.1, read as the reverse complement.
ACAACAATACATTTTGATCCCTCTTTGGATTTCTCAGGACTGAGGGGGGAAAAAAAAAGAATGTTAATGTATCTGCTGGTGGTTGCCTGGGTGTATCAGTCTCAATATGTCAGTAAGGACTAAGTGTACGTGCCCCAAAATCAAAAATCCCCGACTGAAGGGTTACTGAGATGACACTGTGAACTCATAAGCAAAGATTTCTTCACACGCTTGGCTGAATCATCATTTTGCTTTTCATGGCCCTGTTGATTTTCTGATTTACCACCCTTGCATGATTAATTACTTTTACATAATGTTGTGCTGAAGATATCACTCTTGCTTTAAAGCTACTTATTGGCATATAAGAATAGATTACAAGACCCATCTAGGAAAAGGAGGCAAGTAATTTCATGATCATTAAAAAGCAACCATGGAATTCTTAATCTAACACCCACATACAACTGCTAAGGAAGAGGCCACTAAATCACATGAATTAGGGAACGGACATGTCAAACCAAATAAAATCCCTGAAGTAATTTGGAAGTTTCACTGACTTCTGGTTTTTTGGTTTTCTTTTTTTTAATGATCCTTTATATTTCATGGCTTCATATCGAAAGTCACATAAAAATGGCTAAAACTGCTCAGAACAACATGCAGCAGAAATCCCAAATGACTACATCATCAGAGTTCAATTTTGCAGCAGGGAGTACTTACAATGATTAAAGCTCATATAAGCAAGTGACTTGCCAGCCTTCGCTGCTAAACATATTCCAAATTCACTCTCTTGGTGAGTTTGTTTATTTTTACTACCCAGCATACTGAAATCCTACTGCTTACTTTTATTTACAAACCTAAAATCTCATGCTAAGTTCTTTCTGGGCAATTTGTTTTCATAATTTCTCCATTCACTGATGATCACCCTCTGATGCATTTTATTCATAGGCTTATAAGGACTTTCTTTATCCAGTAGCCACAAGGAGTCAGCAAAAGAGTTTTGGGACTTGACAGCCAGGGTTGTGACTCCACTACTGCACAGACCCACTGAGCCCAGTCACACCCAGAGGAAGGGAACCACCTGTGGCCACTGACAAGCAGAGAGAGAGCTCGCAGGGCTCAGGACTGGAAATGCAGAGAGCCGCCACAATCTTCAGGGATTTTCTTGGATTTGAAACAATTTTCATGCCTCCACAAAACGCCTGAGAGTTTTTGAGATTAGGAATTGAAAAGAAAGATCTCTCAGAGCCCTTGTCTCAATGAGGGATGCATATTCAACAGGAGAGGGGGAGCACGCTTGGCATGGTGGCGAGCGTTCGCCTCTAAGCCAAAGCCCTGTAGGATCTAAGCAGCCAGGAAAACATATGGCAGGGAAACTTGTTTGAAAAGTGCTCTAAAATTAGTTCTTCATAAAATCCAGTTGGTAATTATTCATTAAAATGCAGCCATGAAACATCTGACACCCACGATGGCAGCCAAACAAGCGTTTTGTTCCCACATTTGGATGTTCCACAAGGCAGCCAGACCAGGCCAGCCCCGGGGCCACCAGGTAACTCTGAGGTGCTCAGAGCACCCAGAAGTGTCTGAGCACCTGCTAAAAACCAAGGGAACACTGACGCTTCCCTGCTCTCCAAGTTGTTTTTTTGAATAAAGCCATTTCTTCTTCTGAATGAAAAGACTTTTCATTTTGACATGAAAAATTTATAAGTATAAAACACGCTGCTGGAAATGGAAACAATAGAGCTCCATGCACTGCCTTCTCCAGACACTCCAGTGAAGTTCCTATCAGGTTACCTCACTTCATGCATCATTTGGAACGTGCTACCAGCATGTACCAACACCATAATTGCTGTGAGCTCTGCAGAGCTGCTTCATGCATTATTTGACATTTACAGTTCATTTTCTATGCATTATCAATTCTATTAATATGACTCTCTCCTGCTAAATTCCCATTGATCATTCAAGCCCGCAATGTGCATTTTGTTATTTCTGCATAGCACTACACAGGTTGGAAGGATTTTGCTCAAAAGCTTTGCATTCCTGTTTGTACTCTGCTTGCCACTCAAAACTGCATTTTTTTGCCTCCAGAGCTCCACTCCCTGTTCTCATGGCACACAGGCTGCATCCAGACAAGTTTACAGCTACATCAGTTTGACTGACTAAACCAGGCATTTGGAATATTTGCTAAACAGTAATACTGAGAAGGTTAAATCTCAGCAGGGCTCTCAGACAGGAACTGCATCTTGTTGTCTCAGGTTAATCATGTACCTAATTTGCTGATTATTGACTTGTTCCCACAAAGGATTTTACTCAGCTTGACATATGAGCACTGATCAGTGATGAACTGTCAAGCTGTTCACTGCTTTAGAGCTCATGTCCCTAACCTACAGAAACAAGGATTTTAAATTTCAATTTTAAAATATCATCTGGTGTCAACTTCAGACTGTTTTCATTCATACAAAAGCATCGTGCTCCTTTCTGTCAGAACAAGGCTTCTTTTCACTAACTCAGGTCTGTAACAGCTTGCCTTTCTTTTTTAAAATAATTTCTCTTTGTAGCAGCTTGACTGAATGTTGATTGCTGGGCAAAAATGCCATGGAATCTCCTGCTGCAGCACCCTGTTAACAGGTACCAGGGCCCTGCCTGAATGTGGGAAAGTTTATGCTGGTTTATACTGCAGATTCAGACCAGATCTGTACTAGTTTATATCACAGATAATACCAGTGGATTTCATTAACCCCACTTATGAAGAGGTATAGAACTCTTTCCTCTGAAGACTGGAAAACAGGGCCCCTAAGGAGGAATCCAGCTCAAGAGGAAACACAGATGATATTTCTCATTATTTAATTTAACAGAAAGGTCACGCAATTTCTATTCTATCCATGTGAGGTGGAGTGAAAGAAAAAAAACTCTGCCTGATCACAGCCTTCTCAGATGAGAACATCATAATGAAACCTAGAACAAATACATCTGATCATACTGCAATATAAAGTTTAGCTTGAATTTAAAAAAAATTTAAAAATTTGAATTACCAGCTACTTCCAACTGGATTTCTTGAAAAAGATACAGGCATATCCCCATCACATCATTGTAAAAAAAAATTAAAATTAACCTGTATGTATAGCAAACTTTGATGATTGCTTTGGAGCTTTGGTTGCCCTAATGTCATGATTTATACTTTTGTTTGTTTTCCTCGACTAAATTGCCATTTTATTCATGATGGAATAGGGAAAGTGAGCAGCAAAATTCTGAATTAAATGAGACATGCGCAATGAATGGAGCAGCTGATGAAGATCCACAGATGTAATTTCACCCTCAAGACAACATATTGAATGAAGCCTTACAGCCAAAATCAAAACACTCTCAAGAAAGGCTCCTACCCTGGAACATACTCTTTGTAGATGCATTTTTTGTGTTGCCTGGATGGCTGCAAATGACTGAAAATCAGTCAACAACCCTCTGCAATTTCCTGATTTTTAGTCTGTGTATCAAATTTCAGGACACCTTAAACTAACATGTAGTTCATGGAAAACTGACCACATGTCCTCCCCTCCCTGGGCTGTGCACTGCTGATCCTGAATTCTTATCACTCACACACACCCATTCAGTAGCTCACAGAACATCTGAAAACAGCTTACTACAGTAAGGTGATGGATTTTGCACAGCCAAGGCAAATTCTCCTTCACAAATTCTCAGAAGCAGAGGTAACAAGCCCCTGTAAACCTCCTCACCCCATTACTCCTAGTACTGATCAAAGATTTTGGTCCTCAACTCAACTCATCTGTTGTCTCACAGATAACTGGATAGTTTTATCCCAGTTTGTGCCAAGATTCTATCAGAGATTTAAAACCTTGTATGAACAGCAAAGACATAATTCTTTTATAAATGCACTGTTGAAGTATGTAACAATGTAAAAATGTTAATGCCAAGGTGTTCAGCTGAATATCACAAATGAAGGAATTCACAGGAATCCCTGAACTACAATTCTGTAAATTCCAACATAAACCTTACAAAGATGTTCTAGACTTTGCATTCTGACATTCAAAGCCAACAAACACAGAAATAAAGTACCTGGGCATGTGATGGTGGGAGTCCTCTTCGTATATAAACACCAAAAAGAGCATCCTTCCCTAAGGATATGTTGAACTTCAGGAACTGTGGCTGGCTGATATGGATCTGAGACCTCCAAAAAACTCCAGGGGGCACCTCCTGGGTGACCCTGTGGCCAACTTCTGTTTCTCCACTATCTATGCTGCTATTCCTAGTGACCCATGGTCCTATAAAACAGAAGAAAACATAAATCAAATGAGAAAACTGGTTGTAATACAGGGAGCTTTATTCATTCAAGATGAACATCTGAGGCAGTGACACCTCTTAAATCAAACTGTAACTTTCCTATTCTGATGGAATCTGCCTGCTGTTTCAATCAGTATGTAGGAATTTGGCCCTTATATTTGAAGTAAAAACTCTGCAAGCCTTTTTTCTGTGGAGCATCAGCAATCTTCTCATCCCTTAAACCCTTTAACTCTGTGATTGCTCCTCACTGATCAAATAGCAACAATAGACAGTCAATTAAGCACATGTGACTCTCCCTGTGCTCTTTTCAGTTGCATCTTGTACACAACAGGGTATAAAATTTGCCAGAAAGGTGAACTGAAGGGTAACTTCAGTCTAAATGAATTGATTGCAAGTTTTTATTACCACTGTTTTCTTCACTAAAGTAGTCCAATAGACTTCAGGTCACAGGCAAGAGAGTTGACAGAAGAAATGAAATGCACACAAAAGGGTTTAGAGGACAATTTCTGTACTCTAATGTGCATCTTCTCCTTGAAACAAAGTTAGCACAACTCAGTGCATTGCCTTTTAAGTGTTGCCTGAAGCAGGGTCTATCTACAAGTCTTTTTCCCTTGTGCTGTGGTTAGTTAAAATCCATCATTTGTTGGTTTTTTATCATGCATTATTGAAGACAAGACACAAGACCTTTCTGGTTGAGTGCTCTGGCTTCCAGCCCATGAAATAGTCAACTTTTAAAACATTGTGCAAATCCCTTCTGTTCTCAGCTGAACAGGTTCTGAGGCTACACATATTTTAAATGTGGAGTGCAGAACATGGAGTTAGCAGTGTTTTTAAGCTACAATATGCAGCAACGTTTGATTTTGTGTTCTGTATTCCCGAACAGCATGGTGAGAAATCCATTTAAAAATTCTTACAACACACTCTATAATAACCAGAAAACCACAGAAAATACCTGTAACAATCACAGAAATTTAAAGGTATCACTAAGACCACTATTAACATACACTGGATGGTAGTGATACCTCTGATACAACCTGACAGCATTTGTAAAAAGCTTAGTGTTTACTTCGTGTGGGTTTTTTTGCCATGGTGTAATGTTATTTTCAATAAGTGGCAAGTTACTTTTGAAATATATTCCAGCACTGTATAAATGTAATGGGATGGCACAGAACAACATATAATTCCAGCAGGTAAGTACAAGACAGCTTTTCTGTCTTGACTATCTTTAATTGAGAGAGCTGCAAAAGCACGGTTTCAATTATAGATTCTAAATTATCTATGTTAGCAGCACTTACACTTGTACATAATGAAACAGATATTATGTTGGCAGTGTTTTGAAATGGTAAAAGAATGCTCTGAATACCAACTGCTATGCAGTTTTTGGCAACCTGTTTGTTTTTTCATTTTCTATGTTAATGGGTCTACAATAACATCACAGCACTAACAAAGAAAGAAAAAGCAGAAGAAAAAGCTGCAACAAGAGGCTGCAAAGAAAGGGAAAATGGCTGAGTGTCAAGCAATGTGCCTTTCCAGCCACCAGAACCAAACGTGTCCTGCTTCATGGAAACTACAGGATTTCACTTCTAATGAATTACTGCAGCAAAGGATATCTCAAGGTTCCCATCTCAATGGAGGCAGGCACTAGAATTTAAATTAATTCCTAGCCACCACGTGGAGAGGAAAACCAGGGACAGAGAACACAATAAATCACCTGTTGCATGTTATACTGGAATCACTGGCAGAGCTGGGGGGTCAGCAGGTTCCTTCACCTCCTTTGAGAACATTACATTTACATCACAGTTCCAAGATATGGTAATAAATGATGAACATTTTTTTCAGTATTCTTAAAAAGCATGCTGTAAATAATTTCTTTGGAAGCAGATTGAACATTCTTTAATGAACATCAACTGTAATCTGCAAAAGGCTCCTTGACACACTCTAAAGAACCTTGTTCTTCAGGAGCAGTATATCCATAGCCAACCACTCAAAGAAAAAGCTGTTTCCANTATTATTATTATTACCATTATCATTATTATCATTATTATCATTATTATCCAGTGCAGCTAATGTACTGAGCATGTGAATGGTAAGGCCACAATAGTCTCTGTTGGCAGTGATAGTTTCATCGGCTATTAAAGCAACTCCAAAATTGTCAAAGACTTTTGCTAATTATGCATATATTCTCCAGATTTGTGACTTTGTAAATAAACTTAATTCTAATGGAGGATCAAGTTTTAGTATTTCTGGATAAATTCAGCCATAGCTTCCTTTGGATATCAAAAATTCTGCTTTGTATTTCTGTCTGGGAAAGGGCATTTTTCAGGACTCAAGGATCCTCAAACACATCAATTAAGCTAAAATGATAAAATTTCAGTGATCAGGAGAAGCAGAGTTACATTCATACTACTTCAGTATGCAAAGTTTAAAAAAATTACATATATTGGACATCAGAATTTCCCAAAGGATATTACTAGAAGAAGACCATTCCTTTGTATTCCTCTCCAAAATTTTGAAGTCATCATGTTAAAAAATTGGTAAAAACTGCAGATAAGACAACTGAATTTGTAGTTATCAGTGAGCCTAGAGAGTTGATTTAGGTTTCCAATACTGAAATGATTCAGTTCAGTTTGATATTATCCTCGGAAGCATCTCCCCACTGATGCTCTTTTATTTTGCTCCACAACACAAATGACCTAGTTCCCAGCTCTCCAAACCACTCCTTCTGGAACATCTTAGGGAAATCTCCCCAGGAAGGGAATTGTGGTAGGGGATAAACACAGCAGAGGATTTTAAGAGCAGGTTAGAAGATCAACTCCCACAGGTGATTGAGATATATTTAACCTGCAGCAAAGAACTGGGCAGGTGGGGGACTCTTTGCAGTCTGTATTTCTGTAGTGCAGCATGCTCCATACCCAGCCTGTGCCACATCTGCAAGGAATAGCTGCTGCCTCACCTCTGGCATGCTGAAAGGATCCTTTCCTTTTGCTTTTAGTAGTTTAATTCATGACATCCTGGTTTTATGGAGCTATATTACAAGGCTGAAATAACAAAATTTAGAAGTGCTTGAAGTTATACTAAAATCTAGGTTTCATATTTGCAAGCTTAGCTAACAACTTATAAAGTTTTAAGTCCAGCAAGACATCAATAAACTCTAAAGATTATCCATTACTGAATCATGCTCTCCTAAATTCCTGCTGAGTTACCCTTGTTGGTATGAGACACAAAACTTGTGACAGCATCTTGGTTCTACTTGCTCTGATACTGCCAGTGCACCTGAATTGGTCATGATCTTGTTGCTCTCAGATGCCTCCTTGTAAAACAGAATTATTTAAAATTACAGAATTGTTAACAATTCTCACCTTGAAGATGAAGAAGGCAGAGCAGCAAATATAAATGTTACAGGAGATGTCTCAGCACTGGCCTCTTCATGTTCCTTCCTCCCCAGAATATAAATACAGAGAGGAAATGCAAAGTAGATACGACCACTGAATCTCTTTCTTAGTTAATAGGCTTAAGTTTATTTTTTAAACCTGAAGTGCAGACTGTCATCCTAGCTTTGGTGTTTGCAATGCCTTTTTCTGCACTAACAGCTTCACTGGCAAACCCTGTCACTAGAGATTCAAACTTTTTTTATAGCTCCCTTCAGTCTTTTTTATAGCTCCCTTCAGTCCTCACCTCCTAATGCAGAGGATGTATCTTGCCACCTGACTCACTCCTCTCCAGCTATTTTTAGAAGCTTTTCCATTTGATGGACCACTGCAGATCACATTCAAAGAGCATCAACTGCATTTAAGTGAAGTTACAGATGTGACAAACTGACAAATCTGTGAAAACAGACTAACCCAAACTACTCATACTGCTGTGAACAAATGAATCCCAAGATCCTTCTCTCTGCTGTGGGTGACTGTTGTAAAGTTTCATGTTTATCTCATAACCCTATAGACACTTGATTTTTTTTCCTGTCATTTTCCCTCTATAAACATCTACAAAAGAGTTTTAAAAGCATCCTTCTTCATCTTACCCAGGGGAGCCATTTCAATCACTCAGTCAAAGATATATTCATCAACTAAATAACACTTATTCATTTAAACTGCTGTTTTATTTACCCAGCTGAATTACTATTTTGGCATATACATTTGAAAAGTCTGTTTTAGCATGCAAGTGTATTTGCCTTTGAAGCTATCAGACAATCCATGACAACAGCAATGCAAACTCCTCCTGCTATGTTGTCAGCAGGTCTCATCTGTGAGCTGGAGGTCAGATTCAAGGTGGCAGAGATTGGGACATGCTCAGTCAGCCTTTAATTTAACTGATGTCAAGCAGTGTCAGCTATGGAGGCAGAGCTGTATTTACACTGAAACCAGATATACTTGATTATTTATAACTACAGTATCCTACACTGTAGCTAAAATTAAAACCAAAAATGAAATCTGGCTACCAGCAGTGTCACACTGCAGACATCACATTTAAACAGCAATTACCTCCAGTGCTGTGACTGTGTGCCTCCATCACAGGGATGACTGCAAATTGCATCTTGATAGCACTCTTGAAAAATATCAAGCAGAATAACCATTCCAGTGGATCAGAAATGAACTACCAAGATAATGGGAACAACCTCGAATTAAATACAAGGAATAAATATCACCAGGCTTGGTTAAATTCTCTTTACCTTCTTTTCCTGTAATTCTACATTTTTTATAAATCACTGCACAGACATAGCTTACCTTATCTTTTTATCTAGCTTATTTTTCTGTTGTTCTTTTTAGATAGCCAGGGATTTTCACAGATGACTTGGAATTCTGAAGAAATTTATGGTACAGCTGTGTAAAGGTAACAATTCAATATAAAAATAGACTCCACTGACTTTTTGCCAAAAAAGACTGTTGTGAGAATTACTGCGGTTCGCCACGATAGTTTAACTTTTTTCCTCAGGTAAATTTGCTGCTTATATGACCAGACATATCTTATTGTTCCAGAAAGGCAAATAAAATAAAGTAGAAAATGCCTTTTCCATACAAATATCTTCAGTGGAAAAATCAGTGCTATGCACTGTTACCATACTGACAACTCCCTATATAAACTTACATTTCAAATTATCTACTATCACCTAAGTGCCCTAGGACTCAAGTGAGAGCAGATTATTTCCAGAATGTGTACAATAGATTGACTACTACTGCAAAACAAATTCCCTCAGCTGCAATGAGCTAAAAATCCAGACAGTGAGAGCTTGTCAGGAGCTGCTGTGGCACATCCTGAACTTCAGTTCTGCTGCAGGTGCTGAGGCACCAATGAGCTCTGTTTTGGGAACAAAGAAGAAAGGACGCTTCTGAGAGTATGAGCTTTCAGAAGTCCAGGAAAACAGCTTCTGGTACAAATCCAAAATCTCAGGTTGTCTGCTCAGCATCCCAGATTTCTATTACGGCAAAAGGAAAGAAAATCTTGAAAGGGAATGTGTGCATAAGACCCTGGCTCTGGCTCAGCTGCAGCCAATCAACGTGGCAGTGAAATGAAGCAGTTTGCTTTTAGTAAAATAAGACACACCTGATACACCTAAAAATTTAGGCACATCTTCACATTCATGTGAGCATGGCTTCACGAGAGTCATTGCTTTCAGAATCAAAAGCAAATTATAACTGAAATAAAATAAAGATCTATTGGTTCACTGCATTTCACAAAGGGTATCCACACACTACTATGGATTTCTAAATTGTGATAACAATCATCTCTGATGGCATATACCAAACTTCATCACCTAACTTTGAACAGAGCAACTTGTGCTATCACCATTAACACAACCACAAATCTAAAACTCTTCTGTTGCATTTAGCCAAGTCCTTTGCTTTTCTGAGACAACCCTTGAGTCTGGTGTATTTTCAGAAGACCACATCTGCAAGCCTTCATAGCCTCCATCTTAATAGTTCTGCTTGCTAACATGTTAATTAAGATCTACATTACATTAGCCACACAACTACTTAATAAGATTAATCCACCTGGAAAACGATGGCTTGTCTTGATTAAATTGAACGAAGGTAACAGAAATGACGTTTAAAATACATTGCCTGTTATTACATTTTGATCGTCTGTTTCACAGCGTCTGAAAGGAAACAGCAGAAACCAAAAGATTCATGTTGTTTACATTGTTAATGAGGGATGAGTTTATCTTTTACAAGACGACAAAGAGCTCCCTGCAGCTGCTGCCAGTCCTCACCCGGCGCTGGGTGGGTTTCAGCAGGAACACACTCGGGGGTAGCACGGGTGCCCCAGGCACTCAGTCAGGAGCTGCTCCCTTTGCATCTGAGCCCCAACTCCTCCCTCTGCCGGGACGGCAGAGCCTCCCAGTCCAGAATTGTGTTACTCCTTCAGCGTTGCTTGTGTGCTGCACTGCTAATAAAATATCTTAACCCTTAGAAAATAATCTGTGTGCAAACCAAAAAATGTGACTCGCAGCTGCAGCATCTGGCAGAGCTCTCAACATCATTTGGAGAGAGCTGAAGACAACCTGTACAGCTCCACAGTGAGTGCTGAGCTCAGCTTCCCACATCCATCCACGGGAAATTTCTGCTACATCAGTAGAAATCTGTTTTTCCTCTCTCTCATCTCAAGCAAGTGAGATGGTGCCAAATTTAACAGCTAATTAAACTTTCTTCATTTCATTATTGCCATTATATTTGCAATTCTGAATTTGAGATCTGGAAACAAGTATTTTTTCATGACACTTCAGTACTTTAATATTTAATAACTGCAATATTTTTGAAAAAGTCTTTCTGAAATCCACATACACTGTGGTAGACTTTGTGAAATATCTCAGACTGAGCACAAACTTGGATCAGTTGCTTTGTCCAAAGAGAGGCAAACCCTGGATTATGTGAGTATCAAAACACAAATTTATACCAACTTTTTCCCAATAGTCAGAATATTTATTGTACCTAAAGTGATCTTTCAGGTCCGCAACTGTCCACAATTACTTTTGATGTCTTTTAAAATGAGGGTTTCTAGAATCAGAGATCACAATCTCTTCCTGTGTTTTTCAGCTTTCTAGAACACTACTACAGCAAACAATTAATATTAAAAAAAAAACTAAGTCAATTTTGAATTACTAGAAAATTTGCTAAATTTGAGAGCACATTAAAGACAATATGTACTAAACAAAAAGACTGACACCAAATGGACTTTATATGGATTTTTAGCTGGGGTTAGTTTGAATGTTTCCACATGTATTGTAGGTTGTCTTAGGTGTCCTTTGAAATTATTAAAGTTGAATTTATGGCATATTCTGTCAATTAGAAAGGAAACAGCACATAGTCACAGATTTTATGGAAATGTGTGCCTAGCCCACCACATAATTTTAAATGTAGAAAACTTTTGGCTTTGATTAACAGAATTTAGGCACAGATAAATCCCATAAGGTTATGTATTTCACTTCTTTGTGAAGAATCAATTATTCTCAAACATGTCTTTTTTTTCCCCCCCACTTTTCCCCCTTAATTTTGATTTATTACACCAAAATTCTAACATTATCCCTATGCAGCATTAGAGATATGTGAGAGATAAATGGGCTTCACTCTCAGAAAGCTTTTTAAATGTCATTACAACCTATCTCATCCCCTTAGAAATTCCAAGACAGTATCATTTTTTGGGTTTTATGCACTATGAAGGGATACTGCCTTATGATTTGTATTAAGAAAGGAGTTTTTGTCTCCTAATGTAAATCTCTAGTTCAACACAACTTTCACAGCATGGTTCACTTGCAGTTTTACAGCAGCACTGAGGATTTTTCTGCCCATTGCACTTGCCTCCTCCTTTCAGACATACCCAGTATTAGTGAGATCTAGTATGTAATTACAAAAAACCTGAAACTGTGTTATCTTTATAGTGAATTTTGTTTTCATTCAGGTAGGAAAATGCAGTAATAAAGTAATTTACAATCCTCTTAAACTGCAGTTTTATTATTTCCTACCAGAATTTAGTCTCTTAATAAGGAACAGGCAGATCAGATTGAATATCTGCTTTTTTTTTTTTTCCCTCTCCTTTCAAATTGCTCTACTTTAAAATGCTTTGCTTGCTGAGTAGGCACAGCTTGTGTTTAAGTGGCCCTTCTCAGACTAGGGGTTAAAGGTTTCTTTGGGAGACCCATGTTTTGAAAAGAATGGCTTCATCCTGAGTTGTGTCAATTATAGAAAGGTCACTCTCCACAGCCAGAGCCCTGAAATGGTTGTTGTGTTAAAAGCTGTCAGAGGCTTTCCTAAAAACTGCTGGGATAGCAATATTAACTTGGACATAATAAAAAGACAGGTGAGGTAGAAAAACTTTTCACCCTTCCCTGCTCTAAGAATTTGTCTTTTCGATATTCCTCGTGTTCACACAAACCTGTCATTCATTTTATTCCACTGTGGAAGATTACTAGCCTAAATATTGTTCTTCCTCCTTCCCCCACGTTACCAGCATTTCAGCAACCTTCTACAAAATGTCAGAAGAACAAGTAAACTTTTCCAACATGCTCTGAGGAAAGTGAACTGCAGCAATTTAAGACACAACCAGCAGTTCTGTCTCCTTGTCCCCTCTACAGGAGGTTACCACTCCCAAAACAGCATCTCAGCCTCTTCAAATGTGCAGAGCTAATTAGAATGGGGCTGGGATAAACTGCCAGAATTTGCACTGAAGTGCCCCAGGCAGATGAGCACATTCCAATTCTGCAGTCCTGCTGCCCTATATTTGCACAGAGATGGCAACAAAAAAGCTGCAGGGAGGGAATTGGGAAAGGTGTTAAACCCCTGCAGTTGTCTGCTAAATGACCATAATTGCCGACCTGAGCTCTTCAGGTTCCTGCCCAAAACCACAGGGTCTCTCACCTGTGCACAACCTGGAGGCAGCTCAGCAACAGTACAAACATCCTGCCTTGCACTTAGGGATGTGATGTTCATGCACTTTGACCTGCAGCCAGTCAGAGACGAAAGCCAAACCAATGAACACTTGTCTAAAAATTTTCAGCTTTTTGGCACTACCAGGATGTAGCATTTCATGACAAGGAGGAAGTCAAAACTAGACCCTCCATGGGAAATGTGGAGAAGCTGAGGTGCAGCAGCATTTAGTGAAAACAGAAGCAAATCTATGAAATGATCAAGCCCATAAAAGAACAACTCAGTTTCCTGTCCTGGCTCTATTTTAACTGATTGTTTTCCCAATACAAGTATCCTGTGTCAGCATTTGCTTCTAACACTTGCATTGGCAGTTACAAAGTTTAATGTGAGCCACAGGTCCTGAGTGCAAGACAATGCTCAGCCTCTGAACAGAACTCTTCAGCTGACAGAAATCAAGTGCTCAGACATCTCCTGTTCCAGTCATGCCATCCACCATCCCAGCACACTGAAGCGTGGGAGGTGCTTTGTCTAATTGTAACATTTTGTTCTGCCTTCTCCCCATAATTTTTTCTAATAAGCAGAGAAGACATTACTGTGATGTAGCAAAGAAAACCCCTGAACCTCACCAGTGAAAAGCATTCCATTTAAATGATTAAAATCCTTTTTGTGACATGTAAGTTCTCTGTGTTTTTAACAAATGTTTTCTCAGTTCAAGAAAGTATTTCTGGTTCTAGGTTTCACTTATTTTTTTCCTTCCATTGCCATGTCTTTGTCATCCTCCACTGGAAAACAGCTTTTCTTTAAGAGAAGAAGAAACCATTTGTTGTCTGCATTTCTCACATTAATATCACAGGACAGACTGTTTACCATGGGTCAAATGCTGCTGGTTAAATGTCCCTGGTGCTTGCTATTAAAATTCATCTGAGAAAGAACAAGGGATGTGGTCCTGGCTGCAAGCCAGCTCTTGACTTCTCTGGAGCACTACACTGCACTTCTACTAAATCAAGCTTTCCACAGAATCTCAGAACGGGCCAGGTCTGGTCCAACCCCTCTGCTCCAGCAGGGTCATCCCAGAGCACAGGACACAGGATTGTGTCCTGAAAGTTCTGGAATATCCCCAGTGAGGGAGACTGGGGCAACATGATCCAGCACTCGGTCAAGGCACAGGAAAGAAGCTCTGCCTCATGTTCAGGTGGAGCTTCCTGGGCATCAGTTCCTGCCCGTAGCCTCCTGTTGTATTGGCTGGCACCCCTGTGAAGTGCCTGGTCCATGCTCTGACCCCTCCCTGCAGATATTTACACAATAAATGAGCTCCCTCTCAGTCACCTCTGGAAGCTGAACAGCCCCAGCTCCCTCAGCCTCCTCTTTCTTGGAGATCTCTAAGCTACCCCCGGGAAAAGCACACATAGCCAGCAAACACAGCACATTTCTGTGAGCACTTCGCCAGCGCCCCCGGCAGCACCACTCCATCAGTGAAAAACCAGAAACCACCCGAGCACCCGGCCGGCACGGGGTGTGCCGAGACCCGCGGGAGGGAGACAGTGGGTGGCATTTTGGGGCGGTTTTTTGGGGGTTCAGCGGTGTTTTGGGGTGGTTTGGCAGCATTTTGGGGTGGTTTTTGGGAATTTGGCGGCATTTTGGGGCGGTTTGAGAGGGTTCAGTGGTGTTTTGGGGTGGTTTGTGGGGGTTCAGCAGCATTTCGGGGCGGTTCGGCAGCATTTCAGGGCGGTTTGTGGGGTTTGGCGGCATTTTGGGGTGGTTTTTGGGAGTTCAGCAGCATTCTGGGGAGGTTTATAGGGGTTCAAAGGCGTTTTGGGGTGGTTTGGCGGCATTTTGGGGTGGTTTTTGGGAGTTCAGCAGCATTCTGGGGAGGTTTATAGGGGTTCAAAGGCGTTTTGGGGTGGTTTGGCGGCGTTTTGGGGTGGTTTGTGGGTGTTTGGTGGCGTTTGGGGAGGTCTGTGGGGGTTCGGCAGTGTTTTGTGGGGGTTCGGCGGCATTTTGTGGCGGTTTTTGGGAGTTTGGCGGCGTTTTGAGGTGGTTTGTGGGGGTTTGTGGGGGTTCAGCGGAGTTTTGGGGTGGTTTCGTGAAGTTTTGGGGCAGTTTGTGGGGGTTTGGCAGTGTTCTGGGGAGGTTTGGGGGGTCAGCGGTGTTTTGGGGCAGTTTGG